>NW_026847549.1:126946435-127042798 GCF_025583915.1 Anolis sagrei ordinatus
GGCGGAGAAAGTGCCAGAGTGGTCCAATACCACCAAGATCCAGATATTCAAAGAGGGCCTGCGGAAAGAAATCTTAACCTGGGCACTTCATCGCGACGATCCGGAGGAGATAGGCGGATGGATTGAGCTGGCCGGCCGCATCAAGACGACCTTGGCTCAGGTCAAGAGGCATCAAGGGGCGGCGCTGCAGCAGACAAGGCCCAAGGAGGAGAATCGGAGGACGGAGAGAAGCACGATCGGAAAGGGGGCCGCCGGAGGATCCAAGGAGCAGAAGGGAGGCTGTTTTGTATGCGGCCGCTTTGGCCATCGGGCAGCCGGGTGTCGACAAAGGAAAGGGGGGGATCCCCCGCACCCAAAGTTTAAACCGGCCGCAGGGAAGAGAGCGGAAGAGAGCCTCCCTCATAGGGCCCCAGAGAGAGATATGGTGAGTCACAGCCCAGGAATGTTGATGTTCCCGATCAGGCTAGAAGGGGAGGGGAAGTGGGCCAGCTGCAAAGCCCTCATGGATTGCGGCTGTTCAAGGAACATTATAACCCCAGAACTGGCAGACGAACTGAACTGTGAGAAGACCGTCTTGCCAGCCCCTATAGCATTTTCGCAGCTGGATGGCTCAGTAGCGGCCGGAGCCCCGGCGCAATTCGAAGTGGGAGAGGTGAAATGCAAAGTAGGGGACTGGGAAGGCGGCATCACCTTTGTGGTATCCCCTATAGCAACTTACAATGTGATACTGGGGATGCCGTGGTTAAAGGAAGCAAACCCACAAATCAATTGGAGAAAGGGCAGCATAAGCTTCCAAAGCAAGGAGGAGGGGAAATGTTGTAAGGGGGAGGAAGGCACGGCAGGCGGAGTGCAGGAGATCCCACCCGAGTATAGAGACTTTGAGGATGTATTTGACGAAAAGGAGGCGGATCAGCTTCCTCCCCCAAGACGGGTTGAAGTGAAAATAGAACTCAATGAGGATGCTAAATTACCCAGGAGTAGATTGTATCCCATGTCGGCTAAGGAGATGGAAACTGAGGAAATATATTGATAAAAACTTAGCACGAGGATTTATAACACCCTCCGAATCCCCGCTGGGGGCCCCAGTGCTGTTCAGGCACAAGAAGGACGGCTCATTGAGGTTGTGCGTGGACTATAGGGGACTGAATGCAATGAGCACGACCAACAAGTACCCAATGCCGCTAACCAAGGACTTACTGTCGAGACTATCGGAAGCAAGGGTGTTCACGAAAATTGACTTGATTGAAGCCTATCATAAGTTGCAGATACGGCCAGAGGACAGGTGGAAAACGGCTTTTACCTGTGCGCTCGGGCACTACGAATATTCCGTCTGTCCTTTTGGGCTAAAAGGCTCTGGATCAGCATTTATGCAAATGATTAATGAGGTGTTGCACCCATTGCTGTATCGCGGGGTGTATTGTTTTGTAGATGACGTAATTATTTTTAGCCGTGATAAGCGATCTCATGTCCGGTTGGTGAGGGAGGTACTCCAGAAGTTGAGGGAAGCAAAGCTGTTTGCTAAGTTACCGAAATGCGAATTCAATAAGGAACAAATAGACTTCTTGGGATACCGAATCTCCAAGGGTGGGATAGCAATGGATCCCTCAAAGGTAGAGGATGTCAGGGGGTGGGGACCCCCCCAAACACGCAAGCAATTACAATCGTTCCTGGGGTTTGCCAATTTTTATCGGGGGTTCATAGAAGACTTTGCCCAAGTGACTCTGCCCCTGACCGAACTGTTGAAAACAAAGGGAAAGGGGGAGACAGCAAAGGTACGATCCCCGGGGGCAAAATTAAATTGGTCAACGGAGTGCCAAAGGGCGTTTGAAGAACTGAAACGCAGATTCACTGAGGAACTGATCCTAATCCACCCCGATTTAACCAAGTCATTCGTGATCCACTGTGACGCATCGGATTGGGCTTATGGGGCAGCATTGATGCAAAGGGATCCGGAAGGGAGGTTGAAACCCTGCGGGTTCATCTCAAAAAAGTTCAGCGAAACTGAACGGAACTGGCCAGTATGGGAAAAGGAGGCTCTATCAATCTTAAGGGCTCTGGAAACATGGAGACATTTATTAGAGGGAAGCGGCATACCTTTTGAGGTGTGGACCGACCATAAAAACTTGCAATACCTCACTTCACCCAGGCAGTTGTCAGCAAAGCAAATAAGATGGGGGCAGTATTTCAGCCGATTTGATTTTAAGCTACGGTTTCATAAGGGGAAACAAAACGTAGTCGCGGACACGTTGTCAAGAATGCCGGAGAATGGAGGGAGGGGGCAAGGCCCAAAGGGGAGCATATTCTCAGAGCAACAGTGGGGCATGGCAGTACAAACCCGAGCACAAACGGAGCGCAGCCAAAGGCTAGTGGGGGTTGAGAGCAAAGACGGGGGATGGGAGGAGGAGATAAGGCAGGCATACAAGGAGGACGAGTGGGTGGAAAGAAATAAGGAAAAGGTGGAATGGAAGGACGGATTGGGGTTTGTAAACAAAAAGTTGTACATCCCAATCAACCTACGAGGAAAAATGATGGTCAGGTGCCATGGCAGCAAGGGGGCAGGACACTGGGGGGTCACGAAAACCCTGAAGTCACTGGCACGCCAATGTTGGTGGCCCGGGATGAGGGGTGACACAAAATTGTACATATCCCAATGTAATGCATGTGCGCAAAGTAAGGCAACCACACGAAAACCAACGGGATTGTTACAGAGGGTGGCAGAACCATCGAAACCTTGGAGGGTAATTGCCATGGATTTTGTGGGCGAGCTCCCCAATAGCCGAGGTCAGCGCTACGTTTGGACAGTGATGGACCTGTTCTCGAAGCAGGCACATTTCATAGCGCTGCCGAAGTTACCATCCGCAGAAAAGTTAGCGGAGCTGTTTATCAAACATGTCTATCGATTACATGGCTGTCCCGACCAGGTGATCAGCGATCGAGGGGTACAATTTGCGGCCCGATTCTGGGAGAGGTTCATGCAGTTGATGGGGGTAGAAAGGACCCTGAGTTCAGCGTTCCATCCCATGACCAATGGAGGGGTCGAGCGCGCACAACAGACATTGGGGTTATTCCTAAGGACATATACAAACCATTGCCAAAACAATTGGGCAGATTTGCTCCCATTTGCAGAAATCGCATACAATGGAGCATGTCACGCATCCACGGGAAAGTCCCCTTTTGAAATAGTGTACGGAATGGAAGTCACCCCATTTCCAAAATTTCCGAGTTGGGAGGAGGAACCGTGGGGGGAGGAAGGGTGGCCAGACAAGGTGAGGGCGAATTGGGAGGAAGTAGCGAAATCACTTAGAGAAGCTCAACGAAAATACAAATTGTTTGCGAATAGGAAAAGGAGGGAGGGAGACAAGCTGGAAGAAGGGGAATTGGTGTGGTTGAGCACCAGAAATCTTAAGTTGAGTGGACCCTCCAGGAAATTGTCTCCTAAATACATTGGTCCTTTTAGAATTTCCAACAAAATAAATGATGTAACATACACGTTGAAATTACCAAAGGTTTTAGGAAAGATACACCCCACGTTCCATTGTAGCTTGTTGAAAAAATACCAAGGCCCACTAGATATAGAAGGAATGTAATGGTGACGTGTATTTCCCTTCCAGGAAGAAGAGGAGGAGGAGGGGGACGTCATGTCAGGACTCGGTTTCCTGGCCTCGGACATTGGCGCAAAAAACCCACGTCCTGACTTGGAGGGCTGATAAGGATGTGCAGCTGGTGGCCTTGAGGGAAAGCAGTTGATAGTTGGCGGGGAATATTGGCGGGATCCTCGGCTGGCGGGAAAGGGGAATTCAATTGTGAGGGAGGGTATAAAAGGGGTTGACTTGCGGCTGCATGCCAATCCTGGCTTTCGTTGTGTATGCATTTCCAGTAGTAAAGGTTTCCTGATTGATTACGGATTGGCGTCCTGTGTCTTTTCTGGGAGCGGCTGCTGTGAGCTTACACAAAGATATATCCCCAACAGATTTCTGCCTCTGCCCCCATAATTATTTTATTGGCATAGCTTAGTTAACAAAGTTTCTGGTAGTGAAGCTTCTTTTTGTGAGAGCTTTTGGGCATGTGCTCTTTTGTGGAAAAGAAAAGTCTCCCTGTGTCACCAACCCACTCACCAAGCTTGAAGTGTAGTAGTGAATCAACTCCCTATTCTATGTGATAGATTGGACAGGAGAATAGCCCTAAGGGTTTCTAACAAGGACTTACAAGAGTTAAAACATATTTACAATGCAGAGTAGTTCAACTCTGCCCATGGAGCGACACACACTAATAGAAACAGGATGTGGCTGTAGAAGAGTCCCAAAGGCTCTTCCCAAGTCAGTAAGTAGAGCCTCATCCTTTAAGTTCAAATTGGGAAAGGCTCCACTAGATCTTTCAGCAGAAACCTCAGAGAAGTGTGCTTGAAGCTTGGGATTCCTTCATTGAAAGACAACACGACAAAAGAAAAAAAAAAAGGAACACCCAAGTAGACATCCAGGTGTTTTGGAGGAAGCCTTCAAGTGGTTTGCAAAAGACTTAAAATATGTTTTTAAAAATCTTGCATGTTACCAAACTTGTTTGTTTTATTTTACATGTGTGTCTTGTTCATTCTGCACTTACACAAAAATCCTGGAATGTGTTGAACTGCCTTTCATTCTTTTGTGAGGGAAAGAGCATCTTTCCCACACATTCCAGGTTATTTTTGCTTCGAATACCAATTTTTCTGACAAAGAAATAATGTCCAGAAATACACCTACTTTGTTAACTGAGGAATGCCATTATCATCCAATTTATAGTGGTTGTTGTGGTTGCGGTGATCATTATTGGAGGATGGAAAACTCCTCTTCCTTCTCCTCATTATCAGCATCTTTCTAGCAAGAATTTCTTTTAGTACTATGGCAGTTAATTACATACCCTCCAGCATTTCACAGATGAAGACCAGGGCACATGGGAGAAAGCAATGTCATAGTGTGATCAAGATGGCAAATGTTATTAACTAGAAATAGAATACACACTAGGAGGAGCTGCCAGGTTGCTTTTGCATAAATCTCTGAAATTCTGTCCCTTCCTTTGTGTTTTGAATGCCATTTTCAGCAACTGAAGTAAGCTTAAGAAAAAGAAGAAGTGGAAAGAGGAAAGTGAAATTAGGACATTTAAAAATCAGCTAAAAAGTGGAGTACAAAAGAATAATGGGAACTTCCTCTGCCAAATCGGAACAGTTGGAATATATGCGACTATTAAGATTTTTAAGACACGCTCCATTCAGCAAGTGTGTCAGGAATAAAATGGTTAGAATACAAGAGCTGTTGAGTAAGTAATAAACCACCTTATCACATGGAGAAATTTCTCAGTCGCAGGACACTTCAGCCTCTTTTCAAGTGTGGAGAGGTACTGAGCTCATCACATGAGTTAAACGACTTCCGGCTATCATGCATAGCCTCTGTGGTTGGAAAGAAGCAGATGTGTCCTGAAAGGAGAGAACTTCAGCAATTGACCTTATCACATTGAGAAATTTCCCCCTTGTAGGACACATCAACCTCTTTTCAAGAATAGAGAGGCACAGAGCTCATCACATGTTCCAGGGTTCAAAAGAGGCTGAAATGTTCTGAAAGGAGGGAACTCAGAACACAGGCCAGCAATGGTGTTCCAAGCTCCTACCTCTTATCACACTTTACTATCAAGAAATAGTTTTCTAAGATCTACAGAGACACTCGCTGGAACACCTCAGCAAGCGAGAGTCCAAAAGTGGCAGGCTCAAACCCAGAACCTCAACTAATGGCTGATACCAAATGAGAGACTCCCCCCTGGCACACAGAAGACTGGGCGACTTGGAAGGCGCTGAATAGACTGCGCTCTGGCACCACGAGATGCAGAGCCAACCTTAAGAAATGGGGCTACAAAGTGGAATCCACGACATGCGAGTGTGGAGAAGAGCAAACCACTGACCACCTGCTGCAATGCAACCTGAGCCCTGCTACATGCACAATGGAGGACCTTCTTGCGGCAACACCAGAGGCACTCCAAGTGGCCAGATACTGGTCAAAGGACATTTAATCAACTACCAAGTTTGCAAACTTTGTGTTTTTTATCTGTTTGTTTGTTTTGTTCTGTTAAAAATGTAATACAATGGTCTGGCTGCCCCTGACATGATAAATAAAATAAATCACACTTTACTCCTATGTTTACAATTGAAAAACAAGTGTGATGGGGACCATCAAAAATTTCCCATCCTGTTTCATTGTCAGCAGTCTGTTGTAACCTATGGGCTTTTATGCAGAACCATAGGATACCACAGAAAGACATGGTTTTAACCTGGACTATTGTATCCTATGGACTTTGATGCAGAACCATAGGATCCCATGGAAAACAGTAGTTTTAAACTGGTGTCAGTCTCATTTAATGTAAGGGGCTTTGTGCAGGGCAACAGATCTCTTGGTTTTTGGATATTGCTGTTTCTCCTGATTAAAAAGAAAAAGTAACACTGACTTTGTGATAAATGTAAGATGAATGTATTGCCAGCGCTTAAGTTTCCATGTGTGAGTGTCAGCGATGGGGAGGCAGAACATGAAACGTGACTGCTGACAACATAAGAGGAGCGACTCTCTACTCTTAAGGGGATGGTCATCTATGCTTTAAACTCTCAGTATGATGAGCTGGTTAGTCTAGGTCAATCGCAGGGTATTCAGTAAGATGAAGAGAGAAGCAAAAGTGTAGTGGACAGCCAGTCTCAAAATTGTTCTGTAAGTATATAGCCCACATAAACAAAGCCAGCAAGGAGTCCATGGCCAGGAAAATATGAAGGCCAAGAAATCTGCTATTCACCACAAAGGCAGGTTGAAAGCAACAATGATGCCAGGGAATGGCTGTAAGGTTTATAGGCAGTTGTCTCTAGACACTAGGTACCAGGTACCTAATTTGCCCAGTGTCTCCCAGAAATGGGAAGGCTTGAATGAACTCTGGAAAAATTGGAAGAATTGCAGAAAAAACAGGGGAAAATGGAAAAAGGGGGGGATGGGATGGAAAAACAAGGAAAACCATTTAAAAAACCTGCCCCCCCCCCATTTTTCTGGGTTTTCCCCCCAGGCTTTCCCATCTCTACTGTCTCCTAATTAGGTACCCAGTTCTGAAGGGCAGAGTTTCAGAGTCTACAGGTATGTGTAGTTCTTGTCCCTTTTAAGGTCAACTAGGTGACTAAGGGTGTACTCCATAAACCTGAAGTGCTTTCTAATCCTGAAATCTGGAACTCCCACGGATTGCAGAGCTAGGACGACTCTTTTCCATTTGAATGACAGTATTTGGGTCATTTAAAGGGTTGGTGTCAGGCACCATAGGTTAGACCTGCTCAGGTCTTTATACGCCTGGCATTAATGCAATAGGAGTCTAGCCCTTGCCCAGACAGTGAAGTAGCATTTTACATATTTCAAGTTCCAGCTGAGGCTGATGATTTCTGGGTCATCCAGCTACAGAATACATGATCTCAGGGTGCATCTACACCATAGAATTAATGTAGCTTGATATCACTTTAACTGCCATGGCTCAGTGCTATGAAATCATGGGAGTTGTAGTGTTACAAGGTCTTTATCTTTGGGTTGTTGTAGGTTTTTTCGGGCTATATGGCCATGTTCTCTATCTTTCTCAGCCAGAGTGCTGATCATAGAATCATAGAATCAAAGAGTTGGAAGAAATCTCATGGGCCATCCAGTCCAACCCCCTGCCAAGAAGCAGGAATATTGTCCAACTAAACTACAAATCCCAGTATTTAATAGCATTCAGCCATGGCAGTTAAAATGATGTCAAGCTACATTAATTATACAGTGCAGATGCCCCATTCATCTGGATCAGGCTCCAGATATCCATCCTGATTTGATTGCAAGGAGGTTCTTTATCTCCCTGCTGAGTCTACTTAGGCATCACAACCAATAAACCTGAGGATACACTGCTATTGATGCTGGTTTCTGGAACCATACTTTTGATTAACGTCAAGGGAAAATCAAGCAAATCTTTGTCTTGCTAGCTTTTATCATCGTCGTCCTCATCATATTAAAGGAGCACATCAAAAATAGGCCAGACCTGCATTCTGAAAACCTTCAAGGCTTTGGATTCTAGGTCCAAAGGGTTTAGATTCGGGCTAATTCAGGTCTTATCTGAAGTGGCAAGTACAGTCCTGTTTATCAGTGCAGTAATTGCTGCCATGTACCACAAATTAGACATGCTGTGTTCATTTTCTCGGTTGCTGCAGCAATGACAAGGAAGCAAGTGCAGTGACATTTCACAAAAGTCAAGAAATGCAGCATGGAACTGCTGTTAAGGTTCAGCATCTACATCCACAGCCTCGAGGCTGAAGCCTATATAACCCCCCCCCACACACACACACACTTTATTTCTTGTTTCTTGGGAAGGAAATAATGAGGCAGACAACTGACAGTTGACCAGTGGCTCTTAATAACAGAACTATATACACATTATTATTATTATCCTTGAGATCTCCTTAACTACTGCCCTTCCATTATACACTATCATGGCACCATCCTATGGAATCATGCAGTTTGCAATTTAGTATGGTGTAACAGCTCTCTGGTTGACAATTCTCAATATCCACCATTGAACTACAAATCTCAGGATTCTATAGGGTGCTTCACAGAGAGCAAGGGTCAGGAAAGCAATATGTGATTTTGCTTCTCTTGCCTGAGACTGAAAATATGAATAAAATAGAGTTCTAATGTTGTATTGAGGTTATATCAGACAAGTGCAAACCTCACTCAAAGATGCACCAAGTATAGGGATCAAGACTATACAGAAGGTTCTTTTGCCAACAAATTGCCTTCTGTCAACACAACCCAGCTGATCTCAGAGATCTGCAGGAGCCTGTGAGCACAACTCTTCTGCTAACTGAAAAGTTGAAAGAGAGACAGAAAGGGGGAAAGTAAAGACAGGGTTTAGTTTTGGCAATATGCAGGCATGTAACCGGGGGGGGGGGGGGCTTGAGGGGCTTCAGCCCCCCCCCCCGAAATTCTCAGGCTGGTCTGTGAGAAGGTCTTACTGGTACATGGCAGGGTGGTGTCCTTGTCCGCGCCTGGGCCCTGGGCACACTCTCTTTCCTTTTCGGTGCCCCTGGTTTCAGCCTTTGGTGCCAGGAAAGTAAGGGGAGTGCAGCAACAATCCAGGCACCAAAGAGAATGCCACCACACCACATACCATTCGGAGGCCTCTATAGGCCTTCACACCCGTGCACTCAGCAGGCCTTTGCGCCTGTGCATTGAATTCTCGCCACACTTGTGGCTGGGAGTGGAGTGCTTCGAGCTCATTGGCTGCCTTCTGGGACTCTCTGGATCCAGGTAAACAACAACTCCCATTTGAAAAAGGGCGATCATTCTCCAATCCCTGCCTCTATGCACAGTTGGGCACATTGGCTCTATGTGCCAAGTTTGGTCCAGATCCAGCATTGGCTTGGTTCAATGCCATTATCATCATCATCATCATCATCATCATCATCATCATCATCATTAAACAGCTCTTCTACATTAAAATGAAATTACTTATGCTACTAATATGCTGCCTCCAAAGGCAGAATATGTAATTTAGCGACAGACCAGAGACTTAGTGGACTAGCAATGATTTCCATTCATCAGGATATCACTATGAAACCAGAAAAAGTAATTGGGAGAAAAGAAAAGAAGACTGTTGCTCTAAAGTAAAAAAATAAGTCAAAAAGTATTCTAAACATTTTGTTAATGAAAGTAAATATTTTAAATAATAAATAACATTTATTATTTAAACTGTTATGTTTATTCATATCATGATCTGATCACCATGCTCAATATATCCCATATGCATGGGGGCATTGGGATAACTATACAAAAGGTTTGTTAGGGTAGATCCTCTCTCACTGAGACTCAGCCCCCCCCACCCCCCGAATCAAAATCCTGGCTACGGGCCTGGCAATATGAAACCTCCTTCACGGAGCCTGCATAATGCGAGCTCAAAATTAGGCCAAGATGAGAGTAGTCCAAAATAATTCCTAGCATTCCTCAACTGAAAAGGGATGCTTCATTTTGATTTGGCACAAATTGCCTGGCTGATTTTAGCTTAACTAACTTGGTCACACAGCTTAACCTACAGGATCACAGGGTAAAGTGAAAAAGGCAAGAAGGAAATGTCGATCTTTAATTCATTGGATGAAAGATGGATATGCATTAAATTATGCACCAATGACCAGACTGACCAAGAGTGTAGTATGGCATACACAATCAATGACACAATTTTATCTGCTCATCTGGAAATTCAAAAATAGGACAATAGTAATTTATTATAGTGCATTATGAGTTTTTTAAAGCCTTGTTGTTAATATTAATGATAGTATATGTGAAATGCATTGAACACACAGGAGAAGTGCTATTTAAAAATGAAGTCGTATTGTTAAACTCTCCACATGTTTGGAGTTTTGTGCCAGAAAAGCTGAACCAAAAAAAGTCAAATGAAAACAAACCATCTGTGGCATGCATATTTATGAGCATAGATTAAACCTCACAGCCATAGGCAATTGTTACATACTCTTTCCAGCATCCCATCTTCAGTATATGGAGTCTTCTTTTAATTTTTGCTGCACAACCACACAAGGCAAGCTGTTGTTTGCTTGTTAATTTATTAACCATGAAATGATCTGTTCAGCACTTTCCTAAGGTGGCAGATTTCAGGGTATCATTAAAAGATAACAAACATGGAGCCCAAAATAAAGTAAAACTTAGTAAACGTGAAAGAGACTTGGGGGATGTAATGTCTGATGAGACATGGAAGTGATCTTGATCTAATGTTCCTCAGATGAACAATAAATGGTATTTTCCTGTGGTATTGGAATAAAGGAGCCAAATTTATTCATACTTTGGGAATACACAATTATTTGTTCAATAGCAGACATAAATTTAGGACCCTATGAAATATATAACAGCTAATTACTTTAAATTCCTTGGTAGCAGTCTGGGGATTTTTTTAAAAGTGTACTTTTAAGGTTGAAAATGGTTTTCATTTACTGACTGAAGCAGTTTTAGCACACACACACACACACACACACACACTTGTGTTTAAGGCGTCTTGGATTATTAACCAAAACGCTCATTTTTTCAATAAGCCAGAGTTCAGTTATATGGCAGTGTAGATCTAGCGTAAGGTGTTTCTCTCCAATGCTTTGTCACTACTATTGTCATATTGTCCTAGGGGTAACAATATGGAGCCAGTGTGGCGTAGTGGCTTAAGTGTTGCATAGCAACCCTGGAGGGCAACATTTGAATCTTTGTTAACCAGAAAACCCACTGGGTGATCTTGGCCAAGTCACACATTGTAAGTCGAAATGGTTGCAAGGAACACAACAACCAGGACAATACTCTTGACCATATCTGGAGGAGCTGGCTTGTTTAATGCAAAATTGGTCCCCCTGGTACTTGTCCCACATTCAAGCAACTTACCCTGTTGTGCCAAATATGAATAGTAGTACTAATGAAGACATAGGAACACTAACAATTGTGTTCACTCTCAACAAGAATAAAAACAAAAGATACTTTTGTATATATTTCTTAATTGTCTATGAAAAAAGTTATTTGTGTCAAAAGCATTGCTTTTGCACACTGCCATGCACAAAACTGTACTATGCACAAATTGCACTGTTCCCATATGAACTTCCTTTTTGCACAAACATAAATTTCATCCTCATCATACAGGCTAATTTGCCCATCATATGCCAGTTCCTCTCTCCTTTTGTCATGGAGCTTATTACACGGTGTACATCTACTTCCAGCAGGGCTCTGTGACAAAAGGGGAGAAGAAACAGTGTATGCCGCCACCATGGCAATGTGGGAAGCTTCTTGTGTTGCATTTACAACAGTGGAGGGAAGTCGGGCAGCACACACTTCCCCTGTGAGATGGGGCCAAAGGTAAGTCGAGTGAGGTGGGTCTTGGGGAGATGGGTTCTCCACGCCCTCTGCTGGGACCCCACAGATTTGCCATGATGTGTGGTGAATCCTGATGTTTATGTGATAAGGTTTTTTGTTTTTGTTTTTTTTAAAAATGAAATATAATTTTGTAAGTTGTATAATTGTATTTTAATGTATTTTTGTACTATTGTATTATGATGTTTACTGTGGTTTATCTTATTGTATTTTAACCCTCTGCTGTTAGCCGGCCTGAGTCCCTCTTCGGAAGTCGAGAAGACCGGGTTATAAAAGCTCGAAATAAATAATCGAAAACTATGCAAAACATTCTTTGTAATTTAAATATTTACACATTCAGAAGAGAGGATACCTGTTTTGCAATCCGACTGGCAAGGGGCAATAATCCTTCCTGGACCAACTTAACCAACTTAAACCTAGAAATACCCTTAAGTTCACAGGAGGATAGCAGGGTTGCACTGCTTCCTGATCTGAATATGAATATGTCTGCCTACCCTTCTCAAGACATGGAAGATCACATCTCATGAGATTTCCCCCTTCAAATGTCATTACAGTTCACATTCCAGCCAGCCTGATACCAGATCTCCTTTCTATCATTGCTCGCTGGCCAACAATGATGTAGCAGCTATCTCTACCACTGATCACAATCTTCCTTTCTCTATTAATAATATTATGATGATGGAATTTCATCCAGGAGGTGAATCTGCATGTCTATTAAAATGCTGTCATTTAGTATCTATAATGAAATTAATAATACTAGAGAAAAATCAGATTGGCACATGCTATTTTTTTTTAAAAAACTAAGGTTATTTATTATGATTTTTTTTTTTAAAATGATAAATTACAGAATGAGATATATCCCTATTAGGTAAACGGATTTACCCACCGGCTTCCAAATGTACTTCAGAAGGCTAGATTATTTTCCTGAGTTACTTCTGAAGGAATATTAAAGGTCCAGAAAGGAGACAGGAGAGGAAACTTCTATCACACAAGTCAAATTGCTTATATACACACATCAGATTCACCCTTAGTGTTCAGTTAAATAGACCTGCAATTGCTTCGATTTCTTGTTGTAGAATGTGAGGCATATTATATATAGATTGTGTCTGTGTATGACTATATGCGCGTGTATGTGTGTGACTTTTATGCTTCTTTTTCCAAAACTATTTGAGTTTAGTAGATATTCAAAATACTTTTTAAATTACTGGAGTTCATTCATTATATCTATCATATCAAGGGAAGCAGGATGTGGATTTTTGTGTGTAACAATTTACAGTCTGTCTTGAGTCATCTTTGCTTTTAGCACACACTATCAACCATTTTGCACAAGATACCTACTGAAAGCAGGATATGTTTACCCAAGATTGCTTGAGAAATTTAGTCTTTGCACAGTTCTACAAAATGACTTGATTTGCACCTTTCAGATGGAAGCAGAGAATGGAACTTCACATAGACTTAGAATACAGTATCATGATGCCATTTTCATTGATATAGCGATCAAAAAGTTCTTTTGGATACTTCTTTTAAATGTGTAATAAATTGGGAACAAATGGGACAGTGCAGAAAAAACATCCAAATTGTTTTATAGGATAAATCTGCTATGATGTTAGACAGAGAGAGAGAGCCATAGAAAAATAGTGTGCATATATTTGTAGGAGTCTATTCCTCTTCTTCAGTACAGTTCCTTTTTAAAAGATATGGTGGTATATCCGTTGTTGGTATTTTACTGACAGAATAGCAGGATCCAGTGGAACAGCAGGTTGGGTAGTCACTCCTACTGCAATCCTTTGTCCATCTCTCAAACTGATTCTAGAGAGCCATGAATCCTTACAGATCTCATTTTAAGGGCACAGAGAAGGGAGGGAGGGGAAGAAAAGTTCAATGGAACTGGCAGCAGAGCACTAGATGCAGCCCGCAGTTTTTCATTTGAAGTTTGTACATCATGCATTTTGATCTAGAATATCTTCAATCCCTTAGAAGATTCCTGCTTCCTTTGCACTTCTTCCCCTAAGCAATCATGGTTTCCTCTCCAATCAAAAGTAACATATACTTTGAATTCTTAGCTAAAGTAATGCATTGAGTACACTTTCCATCACTTTCAATTTTTTAAAATATGCCAAATGCAAATAAAAGGGCTGATGAAGCAAAACAGAAATAAGCAGTCCCATAACACCTGAACTCCATTAAAAGGATTTCATGTGTCTTCAAAAGTAATTTTCAGGGTATTAAACATTTTAGTGTGTAGAAACGTATGCAGTGCTGCTCTAGACATATATATCTTCTGTCCTTATTTTTTGGGGTTGCTACGGAATAGGTCTAAATCCCAAAGAGGAGACCAAAAGTGAACGTTAGTAGGTCTATCAGTATCACTGGCAGCTGATTTAGTTGGAACAGATATTTGTGTTCACTCAATTTTCATTCACTCCAGTTACAGATATTCAATGCGAATGTATCCCGTTTCAAAATCTACATAAGTCGTACACCTAGGGCCAGACCCATAGTCAGGATTTTGATTCGGGGGGGGGGGGGGCTGAAGCCTGCCTAGAGCTAATAATAATAATATGTGGCACAAACCAGTCAAGGTAGTCCCAGTGGTGATCAGCACACTGGGTGCAGTGCCTAAAGATCTTGGCATGCACTTAAACACAATTGGCGCTGACAAAATTACCATCTGTCACCTGCAGAAGGCCACCTTACTGGGATCTGCACACATTATGCGCCTATACATCACACAGTCCTAGACACTTGGGAAGTGTCCAATGTGTAATCCAATACAACAGCCAGCAGAGTGATCTTGTCTGCTGTGGACTAATCTTGTTGTGTTTCAAATAATAATAATAATAATAATAATAATAATAATAATAATAATTATTATTATTATTATTATTATTATTATTATTATTATTATTTAAAGGAGAGGACAGCAGCTGACCTTCTATTTACCGTCAGAACCTTATTGTCCTGGTTCTTTTTTCAGGAAAGCTGCTCTTTTCTTGATAGCTTTCTGATTAAAAAGGCTTACTCTGATTATGATGGATCTTTCCTGTCCTTGCAAGAGGAATGTCAGAAGATTGTTTCTGTTGGGGGACCTGCAGTTGGATAATATTGGATGTAAATATCTGTCTTGCAGTTCAGTATATGCTGGACAGTCAATTAAGAAATGTTTGATATCTTCCACTGTTTTTTCTCCTCATACGCAGAATCTCTCACTTCTTGGGATGTTACAGTAATGCCCGGTTTGCATCATAATACCGAGTTGTTCAAACCTAGCTCTAGTATATATTCTTCTTAAGGGTAGCGTAAGTGGAATAGTCAGATAATGTTCTAAATGAATATTCCCTTTTTTGGGAAGCTAAAACCTCATGGCAGAAGACCTACCTATGCTTGTTAGGTTCAACAGATCATAGATATCTAGGGATGAATACATCCATCTATGCATTTTCTAAGAGTTCTCTTGCAAAGTCATTTTGGGATGGGATTGTGAAGTGAATCAATCTGGCTCTGGAAAAAGGAAAGGGAAGAAGCATTGTACGTATACTTTTATGAAGCTTAATTGCCTCTGCAGACCTCAAAACTCATACTCTGTTATAAGATATTTTCTGCAAGGTAAACATTTCCTGCTCAGATGCCTGGATTGTAAGATTGAACAACATGATACCCTCCAATGAACTGCATTGGTATGCAGGCTTTTAAACTCTTTTAAATGTCATTCAAAATGTGGTTTTAAAAAAGGCTAATGCATCATAATGGATACAGAAGTTAGATACTTCGACTTGTTCAAATGTTCATAAAGTACTACATGCTGCCGTTTTTTCATGGTTATACTAGTTCAGATCTAGAAGGCATGGGAGAACCCATACCTGAATGTTCCTGGGCAAGTGTGGACATTTCATGCACACTAAAACACCAAGACTCACATGTTGGGCACATGTAAGACCACAACTTTATTGGTTACAGCTTAATTGGTTGCTATCTTGAACGTGAACTTGAACTTGTTCTTGGCCTGGGAAAAGCTCCTGAATATGTCCCAATGGTTGCCAACTTAGTCATGATAAGTACCTACCATAATCAGGGATTCCCCAAATTGGACATGTCAGTCCCCTATAAACTGGCATATATATATATATATATATATATATATATATATATATATATATGGATCCACGACCCATGGATCCCTTATGCTTCCCCAGGGATGACTGTTTTGCGCGCGCGTGTGTGTGTGTGTGTGTGTGTGTGTGTGTGTACAATGATGATTATTCTCATGCAGACTAGGAGCAAGACTCTAAAATGCTTTGCATATTTATTAGTCAAGAATGGCTTCATGAAGTGAAGGCTGATTGAACTGGAAGCTTTGTAATGACAACAATGTAATTTTAAAATGGAAATGCCTAAGAGAATTGAGTTTAACAAAGAACAACAACAGCTACTTTGCATATGCATTTTAATATGTATCCACTTACAATGGCTGAACACCACAATATACTGCATATAATAAGAACCATTTTAATGTTTTAATATTAAAGCTGATAATAAACCCAGTAAACCAGATCCACATTAGCTTTGAGCACTGATCCCCTCCTGACTCAACAGACCTTTGCAACCATATCCATTTGAAATATCCTGACTGAGATGATAGACCTATGCAGATAAGGTTGTGGCAATGTTCACAGAACGAGGATCTGTAATCACTTGCTTTTGTGGATTAACAAGCAAGTGACAGACTTTAGTCCAGAAGCACTGCCAATGTCCCCTCTATTAACTTTGTAACATTCACGTATTCATTCAGCTTCTCTAAGGCAACATGAACTAAATGTAAATCTGTAGCTTTCTAGGTTGAAATTAGTTCTCTTTTGGCATAGCCAAGTACAAATAAAGCCTTCTGTCTAATATTTATTTATTCCTCCCCCACAAAAAAAAAAAAAAAATTTGGGGGGGGGGGGGCTAACCTTTCTATCCCCTAGACTCAGAATAAGTAACAAACAGCATGTTTTAAAAATACAATTTCTCAAACTGCCGAAAGAAAAGTGTGGAATTATCTTTGGCTACTGGAAGTTTTTTTCAGATAAAAAAAGGAAAAGGCATCTCCATTTCCAGAAATGGTTTAAGTCATCTCTGGTGGGTTTTCAGGAGCACAATAGGGTCAGTGCTGAATTTACTGAGAAGAATAGACAGCAAAGATCCTAAACTATAATGTATTGATTTTTTTAATTCTGATGTTCTAAAACAGCCTTTCTGCAGCACAAGGAAACACGTATGTCAAAGGGCATTAAAGTCTTTCTCACTGGAAACATTTGGTTGCAATCATTTTCAGATTCCTTGGATTTCTTGATCTATTGTTATATCAGTTTAATTAAACCATAATTAAAGTGATAATTTGGATCTGAGGCAGCTCTTGGGTCAGCAGAAAAGGTTTCGGTGTGCACTGATTACATTTTGTTTCAGATCTCTTAATGATCAGTAGCTTAATGCAGTTGCTAAACACTAGGGCTGGGCGGTTTCGTTTCGTTAATTCGTAATTCGTTAATAATTCGTTAATTTTTTTAATTACAAAACGATAACGAACCATTCTGGAGCAATTTTTTTTAAAAAATGAATTTTTAAATAATTTTGTAAATGCTTCGTATTTCGTTATTGTATTCGTTTCGTTATTGTTTTGAGGTCGTTTCGTTATTATTTCCGCATGTCTGGGGCAAGTTTTATGGTTGTTTTTTGTTTAATTAGTGAAAAAAAATTATAATATCACACCAAAAGTCAACAACAGAGGGAGAGGGAAGCTTCAGAAGTTTTTGGAGGTTTTTTAGCATATTTCGCGGTCGCGTCCGCCATTAACGAATCGATTCGTTATTGTTTCGTAAATCGATTCGTTAATGTTTTGTAATTTTTTCATTTACGAAATTTCGTAAATATCGAACTTTTTAAAAGGAAAATTTTGTAATTATTTTAAATAACGAAATGCAAAAACCCCCCAAAAACGAATCGATTTTAGAAACAAATTTTTCCGTTGTTACCCAGGCCTACTAAACACCAATGTGACCTTGATAATATTCTTTTTTTCCTTCTTCTGTTTCTCATAACTACCCTAAGGCAGCAAAAGAGCATTTACTAGTCTCCTAATTAGCATTATTTAGCAATAGGCAAGTAATATTTTCAAATCTCTATCTGAACTTGTGAAGGAAGAGTTACAAATGACATGCTTTAAGGAAAATGTGGCTGGCCTTTAAGATACTTGCGGCACTGCTGTCTGAGTAGTTCAAAGTTAATGCTTCCTCAGACTACCTGCCAGCACTTTGGAATCACTTATTGTGCCAAGCAATAACTAGGAAAATCTTGAAAATGGCAACGGAGCAATTTATCTGTATCTGGAAACATCTCACCTTGTGATCAATTTTCAAAAACATGTCTTCCTTGACAAAAATGTTGGAATAAAGCAGTAAAGATGAGAGGAGGAAGAGCAAATTAAGGTCAAACTAGATAAAAAACTGAATAAAAACCACCGTTATCCTGTAAAAACAACAAGTTTGTCACAAGGTGGTCAAGAGTGTGACCTGTAGGTTTGCATCAGGATCCCCCTCCAGAGGTTAATTTCTGTTTCTTGGAATATTGTGTTCTGTCGCAAGGCAGTGTGTAAAATTATTTTTAATGGATAGACGACTTTCCCAGAGATTTCTGGAGTCACAATTTCTCATTTTGGTCCTGGGCTCTCAAATATTTCTCACCCCTCCTTTAAAAAAAATAAACAAAACCTTAAATTATTTATTTTCTATATTTCTTCTCTCTTCTTTTTATGTTGATTTGTACAAATCATTTACCATGTAAAATAATCTATCAAAATGTCTATGTGTCCTGTTTCAACAGTATACCAGTTGGATTCTTCCTGGCATCTTCACTAGTCTTGCAAAAAAGAAATGTGGCAGCTAAAAAAGTCAATGCAATTCTAGGCAAAAGCTGTTAAAAACAGAACTGAACCACAGCTTGAAAAACATAACACAGAATCCTCTTGAAGGTTTATGTTGCTATGACCTAGGATTACACCTCTGATGTACTTTGCTCAATAGCATGCAAAGTAGTATCTAGTAACTCTTTATGCAATTGTTTTATAACAGCTCTCATAGTTTTGACCTCTGACTGGGGAGGGGGTATATTGTGAAAGCTCCCTTGCACCTGCTACCTAAGTTCATTATTTTTCTTTAGCATCCTGACTCCACATAAGTACACTGTTTCACCTTACACTGTTGGCTTTGAAACACCTTAAGTATGATCAGAACAATGAAAAAAGGAATGTGTGCATGTTTAATTCAATGACCATTCTAAGCAAATGCTGAAGGACGTCACAAAGAGCTGCTTCTTGTTACATACCCAGGAACTGTCTTAGACCTTAGGTTTTGCCCTATAATTTTAGGACATGGGACATTAGAGGTCTGTCACTCCTTCTCAAAACAGTTCCTCTACCAGAGAAGCACTACCTTTTATTCTCCCTAGTTACTGAACAAAGACTTGAATTACATGACTTCTTAGGTAGGAAGAAATTGTCCCAGCGAACATGAAATGTTCTTAGTTTCCCATTTAATTTCTCAGATATTTTATCTGAGGATGAAACTCTTCATTCACTTTATTGAAGTTTCAATCATTATTCCAGTCTGTACATAAAACAAAAGAACAAATGGGTTATAAGCACAATTTCTTCTGTTATCTCTCTAAATGTAGGGTAACTTTTTTGTGTTATCAACAAGTAGCGGCATAATTTATTAATTTACTTAGTGTACAATATTGAGATCAAAACTGGTTTTTCATACAGCTACTAAGTGTCAAAATCTGTCTGGAAGTATTCATCTTTTTGGCATTTTGTGTTCCTGAGCATCAATAAAAACTGTGAGAATATGGGATTTACTGGGAATTCTTTGTTTCTCTCTATGCAGTAAAGAAATAGTGAGCATGAACAAGGTCATTCAGAGGCCATTGTGTAGTAACTCTGCAACGTATATCACAATATGCCATATAAGAGCCAATGATAACAGTTGCAACTAACTGCAGATATGCCCCAAAGCTTGCTTTTGACTTCTTTTAAGTTTGTCAAACTATATTTTCTTCTGACTAAACATTGAAAGGGCATTTTTATTTTGCTGCCCCAAGGACCACTGAGAGAACAACCACTGACCTTTTCCTAAGCTCTCTTGAGCTCCTTTACCTGCTTGGAGAATTTGTTGTTGCTTTGAAACTGGGTCTTCTGCAACAGCATTGGTGTTTGTCACTAATTCGCTGGGCTGGATGTGTCATATGAAGTTTGTTTCTTCTTATAGAAAATATTGTCATATGTTTCCCTGCTGAACAAGGCCAATGTTTTTTAAAAAATCAATATTGGCATTTGGCATTCATAAGACTTCAGTAAATGGTGGAAGATTCTAACAAGAATGTTAGTATTCATCCATATTTTGGGTTCATGTTTACTGGAAAAAATATGTGAACTCTTAAACAAATGACAGATAGCCCCATATGATGTATTGTGGGATTATGACATTTTATACTGCAGCTGGGTGGTGGTTTAACATTTGAACACATTCTGCCTTCAAAACAACAATAGCCCTGACTGATTCTGTGTATTTTACTGAATTCTATAAGGATGACGTGGAGCAGGGATTATTCTGTGCTGGGTCCAACAAGTACTGTAATTTCGAAGTATGGATGAGCGTGATTTCTTGAGATATGCAATGACTGTAATATGATATAGAATAATAGAATCAAAGAGTTGGAAGAGACCTCATGGGCCATCCAGTCCAACCCTCTGCCAAGAAGCAGGAATATTGCATTCAAATCACCCCTGACAGATGGCCATCCAGCCTCTGTTTAAAAGCTTCCAAAGAAGGAGCCTCCACCACACTCCGGGGCAGAGAGTTCCACTGCTGAACGGCTCTCACAGTCAGGAAGTTCTTCCTCATGTTCAGATGGAATCTCCTCTCTTGTAGTTTGAAGCCATTGTTCCGCGTCCTAGTCTCCAAGGAAGCAGAAAACAAGCTTGCTCCCTCCTCCCTGTGGCTTCCCCTCACATATTTATACATATTTATATCTCCTCTCAGCCTTCTCCTCTTCAGGCTAAACATGCCCAGCTCCTTAAGCCGCTCCTCATAGGGCTTGTTCTCCAGACCCTTGATCATTTTAGTCGCCCTCCTCTGGACACATTCCAGCTTGTCAATATCTCTCTTGAATTGTGGTGTCCAAACTGGACACAATATTCCAGGTGTGGTCTAACCAAAGCGGAATATAGCATGGGGAGCATGACTTCCCTAGATCTAGACACTATGCTCCTATTGATGCAGGCCAAAATCCCATTGGCTTTTTTTGCCGCCACATCACATTGTTGGCTCATGTTTAACTTGTTGTCCACGAGGACTCCAAAATCTTTTTCACATGTACTGCTCTCAAGCCAGGCAGTGTCCCCATTCTGTATCTTTGCATTTCGTTTTTTCTGCCTAAGTGGAGTATCTTGCATTTGTCACTGTTGAACTTCATTTTGTTAGTTTTGGCCCATCTCTCTAATCTGTCAAGATTGTTTTGAATTCTGCTCCTGTCCTCTGGAGTATTGGCTATCCCTCCCAATTTGGTGTCGTCTGCAAACTTGATGATCCTGCCTTCTAGCCCTTCATCTAAGTCATTAATAAAGATGTTGAACAGGACCGGGCCCAGGACGGAACCCTGCGGCACTCTGCTCGTCACGTCTTTCCAAGATGAAGAGGAAGCATTATTCATATGAAATGAATAGTATTGTAATGTATTGAATTCATTCATAAATGAAGGAAATGCTAGATTTTAGTGAGAGGTCAAAAAATAAATATATTTAATTTTTAATGTCAGCCCCCAGACCCCCTGAATCCTTTCCATGGACCCCCAAGGTGTCTATGGACTCCTGGTTAAGAACCCTGGCCTGAATCCTCTTGCTTTTTTATTAGTGTAGACTAAAAAAAAATCAACTGAATTTATCAACATGTTGATTCACAGCTCAATAATTGATATTTTGAGTCCACTCTAGTAAAAAAAATCTAATGAACTATTGTACATGACTTCAGTGAATATTTAAGAATATCATTACTAACAAAACAGCATTGACATTGACCTTATTAAGATAAAATCAAATAGATGTGCAAGTAGACATGTTAAGGGACAGAACAGACATTCCTCTGTGATATTTTTAAAATGGCAACAAAGCATATAGGGAAGACACTCATTTTCCCTTGATCCTAAAGAGGCATTTCCTTGATAAATAAGATGATGGGGATGACGATATTTATTTATACCCTGCGTTATCTCCCCAAAGGGGACTCAAAGTGGCTTAACATAAAAGCATTAGTATACAATATAAAGTATGCAAATATACAAACATTAAAACTGAATTAAACACAAACAGCACTAAACATTCATAGGTAAAATCCATCAAATACACATTCAAAGTAAATGTGATGAAGAGCATAGGTATCTTTACCCTGGGAAGGAATCCCACTGGAGCATTGCAGCGCACACAAATACCTGAGAGTCACCTTGGACTGTGCTCTGACCTACAAGAAACTCTGCCAGCAAAAAGTGGGTGCTAGAAACAATATAATACAAAAGCTGACTGGCACAACCTGGGGATCACAACCAGACACAGTGAAGACATCTGCCCTTGCGCTATGCTACTCTGCTGCTGAGTATGCATGCCCAGTGTGGAACACATCTCACCACGCTAAAAGAGTGGATGTGGCTCTTAATGAGACATGCCGCATTATCACGGGGTGTCTGCGCCCTACACCACTGGAGAAATTACACTGCTTAGCCAGTATTGCACCACCTGACATCTGCCGGGAAGTAGCAGCCAATAGTGAAAGGACCAAGGCAGTGACATCTCCAGCTCATCCCTTGTTTGGGTATCAGCCAGCATGTCAACGACTTAAATCAAGAAATAGTTTTCTAAGATCTACAGAGACACTCGCAGGAACACCTCAGCAAGCGAGAGTCCAAAAGTGGCAGGCTCAAACCCAGAACCTCAACCAATGGCTGATACCAAATGAGAGACTCCCCCCTGGGCACACAGAAGACTGGTGACTTGGAAGGCGCTGAACAGACTGTGCTCTGGCACCACGAGATGCAGAGCCAACCTCAAGAAATGGGGCTACAAAGTGGAATCCACAACATGCAAGTGTGGAGAAGAGCACACCACTGACCACCTGCTGCAATGCAACCTGAGCCCTGCTACATGCACAATGGAGGACCTTCTTGCGGCAACATCAGAGGCACTCCAAGTGGCCAGATACTGGTCAAAGGATATTTAATCAACTACCCAGCTTGCAAATTTTGTGGGGTTTTTTGGTCTGTTTGTTGTTTCATTCTGTTAGAAATGTAATACAATTGTCTGGTTGCCCCTGACATGATATATAAATAAATCTCTACCCTGTTGTATTTTTCTCCCCAGAGAAAAGAATAAATTTCCTTCCTCTTAGGAGAGAAGTGGCATCGTGAATATTTGAAACCACAGACAATAGCAAACATTATATTTCAACTTTGCCTAGGCCAGAAGTATGT
Organism: Anolis sagrei ordinatus; assembly: GCF_025583915.1. Lineage (NCBI taxonomy): Eukaryota > Metazoa > Chordata > Lepidosauria > Squamata > Anolidae > Anolis > Anolis sagrei. The sequence continues at coordinate 126,969,904 of NW_026847549.1, forward strand.
TTTAGAGTACAAGGCCCCAAAAACTTTGTGTGGAAGGTCTTTTTGGAGCATGGATAAGTGAAATGATGGATATCACTTCTATGAATATGGGGATCATACTGTACTAAACAGTAGAAATAGTATGTGCTCTGCCTCTGTCCTTTGGAGGATGGGGATGATGCCATTGTCCTGCTCATTGCTAGTAACAATGAACCAATATGGAAGGGAAATAATGACACAATGATGATTAAATGTTGTATTTTCCTTAAACCAGAGAAGTAAGTTTGAGAGCATGAGAAAAGATGACAGGTGGGATGGGAAGCTCTAACTTTTCAGCTGGAGGGCAAGCTTATTTCCTGGCAATTTACCAGTCTTGGAGATATCACTCAATGGGCACTTGAGAAGGCATAAGATCTGGAAATACTTTGTGATGAATGCATCCATCTGAAGTGAAATAAAAAGCACTTTTCAGCAAAAGCTCTTTACTATGTGACTTGCAGCCTTTGGAAGGCATTTCCACAAAAGCATAGCTTGTTGTTAAAAGCTATGAGGCTTGAACTAGATAAAAGGTCCTGGCTATGAACATAAAGTAGATAAGCATACCGTTAAAGGTGTCACAGCAATGATTTCATTGCATGGGACAGGCAAGCCAGCAAGTTGGATCTATCACTCAACACTGTGTGCATCTTGCCACTAACTATTGATCACTAAAAGCTCCCGATCCCACAACTCTCTCAGTCTATGCATTCTTTTGCTTCTGCATCAACATACCAGTAGAAAAGTGACAGCAAAGGGCAGGATTTCCCTCTCCATTTTGCTATTGCTAAGGTGACTGTTTCCTTTTTCTTTTATATTTGCATTATTAAAATGCTGGAATTGCATTCTTGAGCTAAAAATAAACCCAACATTTTAAAAATTAAGGAAAGACAGTAGTGTGGGAAGACATGGTTATGAGGGTATGGGGAAGTACAATTGTTGGACCATGGATTGGTGAATTAGTGTGATTGTACTAATAAAAAGAGGCGCAAGATGGAGTGTGCTTAACATAGTAAATATTATCCATTATCAATGGGAATACGGCTATAGTAGAATAGCAGGTTCTTGTGATGAACTCCTAGCAGTTTAAAAGGCAGAAGGGTGTCTTCATAACCACAATAGAAGCAGAGGGAAATGCTTCAAACTACAGGAAAGGAGATTCCACCTGAACATTAGGAAGAACTTCCTGACTGTAAGAGCTGTTCAGCAGTGGAACTCTCTGCCCCGGAGTGTGGTGGAGGCTCCTTCTTTGGAGGCTTTTAAACAGAGGCTGGATGGCCATCTGTCGGGGGTGCTTTGAATGTGATTTTCCTGCTTCTTGGCGAGGTTGGAATGGATGCCCACAAGTTCTCTTCCAACTCTATGATTCTATGCTTCTATGATTCTTTGAATGAGACATGATTGCAATTCTGCAAGCTAGGCATAGTCTTGAAATAATGCAGAAGAAAACCCCCATGATGAGGCTCAGAAGGTCCCTCCTAGGTTCATAATGAATTGGCTTTTGGCCGTTATCCTTATTTTTAATGTCTCTGCAAATGCTTAGTTCAGACAACCAGCATGAGCGGTCTTGTTTTCCAAAATGATTGTTTCGTTTCTTGCCCCAAATCCAGCAAGCGCATACCCTCAAATTTATTTATTATTTATTATATTTATTTATACACTGTTTTATCTCTCCTGCAGAAGACTCAACGCAGCTTAACATTAAAAAAAATCAGCATACAATTTAAAATATATAAATATTTAAACAGCATTAAACATCATTAGTATTAAAACAATTCAGATTAAATCCATAAAAACAAATAAAACCACAGGAGCTCCTGACATGACCTTTAAAACCTTCTTCTTTAAAAACCTGCCTGAATAAAAAGGTTTTACTCGGAAGGACAACAGGGAGGGAACTATTCTGGTTTCCCTGGGCAGGGAGTTCTAGAGTCGAGGGGCAGCCACCACGAAGACCTGCTCTCTCATTCCCACCAAGCAGGCATGTAGCCGGGGGGGGGGGGGCTTGGGGGGCTTCAGCCCCCCCCCAAATTCTCATGGTGGTCTGCGAGAAGGCCTTACTGGTACATTATTTAAACTGCTATGTTTATTCATATCATGATCTGATCACCATGCTCAAAATATCCCATATGAATGGGGGTATTGGGGTAACGATACAAAAGGTTTGCTAGGGTAGACCCTCTTTCACTCAGACTCAACCCCCCCGAATCAAACTCAGCTCCCCCCGAAACAAAATCCTGGCTACGGGCCTGCCACCAAGCAAGCTTGAGATGGAGGTGGGACTGGGAGAAGGACCTCTCCTGAAGATCTCAGAGCCCAGGCAAATTTGTACAAGGAGATGCAGTTGGCCAAATACCCTGGACCTGAACCATCTAGGGCTTTAAAAGTCATAACCAGCACTTTGAATTGTGCCCAGAAAATAACTAGCAGCCAGTGTAGCTGCTTCAACAGGGGTGTTGTCCGCTCCCTGTAGCCAGTCCTTGTTGTAGCTCTTTGGACCAACTGAAGTTTCCGAGTACTCTTCAGAGGCAACCGAACGTAGAGCTCATTACAGTAATCCAGGCAGTAATCAAAATAATCAAAGGAGGGATCCCGGAATATTTTTTTCAAAATCATCCTTTTTAAAGAGTATATGTAAATATTTTAAGAATACAGATGGACTCAGTCTGGTTCTTTTGATCAGCTCAATCCCCTTTGCCATATCAATTCACCCACTGTACAAAGCCATATCCCACCCCCAATGGATTTCACCAAGTGCCAAATGTCTGTGGGATAATATTAGCAGAAGTGCAATTTTTTGAAAACTCACAAATAACATGAAAATTAATGGCTTCTCATTTAATTTTTTTATATAAAAAATGAACATGGCAGATGGAAGCTGCTTACATAACAATTCTTCTTAGACTTCTTTAGCAATATAAATTGTACTTTAGGCCAGGATTCCTTCTTACTGCTCCCCCTCCGAAAAGTGTATACTAAATTGCTTCTGGCATTATTAACCTTGCATTCTCTCTTTATAGTGCCTTGACGCTGAAAAGCAGAAACTCTTTCATTCTGTATTACCTGTCTTTCTGATCACTGCAGTTAAGTTTAAATGTTCACCTCTGTGACGGTTGCTATGGAAATCCCTTTAGAAGAGATTGTGGTTGAGGGAGGCATTTCAAGAACTATATAAATGAGAAAAGTGATACAGACATCAAGCGATGTACAGAGAATGCTGAAGGTTTTCATGGTCCTCAAGGCCAGTGGTGCAAACTCTGTGGGAGCCATAGGGAAGGGACATCTCAAAAAGGGAGGACATGTAATTCATGGTCTTACCAGAACATACCCTCCAACACAGATGCAAAGAAGAACATGTGGATGAGGAAAATCAAGATGGTAAAAATTATATAATTGGGAAAACACAAAAGCTAGGTGAGCAAGCTGCATTTTGCTTTTGTCTGAGCCTACTGAAAAGGGCAAGGTTCTACCTCTTTTCTCTGTCTACTACATTAATTGAAAATAAATTACTACTGCACGTTGGACTCAGTTTTCTGCACCTGAAGAAGTATTAAGACAAAAAGGGAAAGTAGGAGAAAAACTGAGACATTATCTGGGATTGTTTCTGCTAAACTGAAAAACTTGGAATTTGTCATGAGTGACCGGTTTCATAACTGTGTTTCACTCTCAAGACCTTGGCAGCCACCTCTCCACAAAAGTCAACATTGACACTGAAATACAACACCGTCTGAGCTCTGTGAGTGCAGTTTTTTTCCAAATGAAGCAAAGAGTGTTTGAGGACCGGGACATCCGTAGGGATACCGAGGTGCTTGTTTATAAAGCTATTGTACTCCCAACCCTGCTATACGCCTGCTAGACGTGGACTGTCTACAGATGTCACATGCAACTCCTGGAATGATTCCATCAGTGCTGCCTCTGGAAAATCTTGCAATTCTCTTGGGAAGACAAGCGGACAAATGTCAGTGTGCTGAAAGAAACAAAGACCACCAGCATTGACGCGATGGTCCTCCGCCATCAACTCCACTGGACCAGCCACGTTGTCCAGATGCCCAACCACCATCTCCCAAAGCAGTTGCTCTTTTCCAAACTCAAGAATGGAAAACGGAATGTTGGTGGGCAGGAAAAGAGATTTAAAGATGGGCTCAAAGCCAACCTTAAAAACTCTGACATTGACACTGAGAACTGGGAAGCCCTGGCCCTTGAGCGCTCCAGTTGGAGGTCAGCTGTGATCAGCAGTGCTGTAGAATTTGAAGTTGTTAGTACTCAAACTCCATGTCGGTCAGTATGAGTGATATGTCAATAACAACAGTCATAGCTCAGCTTTCATTTCTTATACTGCTGAGGTGAAATGACAGCTGATGTGTGATTGGTTGGTTTTCTTATACTGCTGAGGTAAAAAGAAAGCTGCACTGTGATTGGTTGTTATTTCTTCTGCTGCTGAGGTGAAATGAAAGCTGCTCTGTTATAGGTTGCCATTTCCTTTACTGCTGAGGTAAAAGGAAAGCTGTGCAGCGATTGATTACTTGAAGTTCGGTTTTCATTTCTTGTACTACTGAGGTAAAATAAAAGCTTGGCTGTGAGTGGCTGCTTTGGGCATCACAGATTCCACTTTGTCTACTCCAGGACTACTAGTTTTACTCTAAATTTGCGAATACAACGTTGTGTCAAAATTTCATGTTACTATTAAAACACGCACATATTTGAGTGCAACGTTGTGTTTAAATGTCAAATCCATTTACTGACTACTTTTCTAGTTTTGCGACCATAAACATACACAGGCTGAGATTTTATATATAAAGATGAATTTAAAATATTCATAAGCAAACTTTTATTAGAGTGCATGTACCAGCTAGCGATCTTGATTCAAGGATAAAACAGGCAAGTGGTTTGAGGAAAGAAACTAAGCTTTACTATAGATACTCCCTTCTAAGATAGGATAGTAACTCGGTGTGTGCTGATCTAATGTAGCTACATCTTGGAAGGTCAAGACAGGACTCATGGGAAGAAGAGATGGAGAAAGATCCTTAAGAGCATGAGTTTGCATCATATTGGAGTCAAGTTAGGCATAGACATAGACACTTCAGTTCAGTCAATTATTTAACCCTATTATTGCTGCTCACTGTGAAGCATTCTTCAGTCTATGCTGTGCATTGTTGCATTTCTCAGGTTTACACAATTAACTCTGATACAGTAATAAAACAGCCAAAATTAACAAAATTAGTAAAATTTAAGAAAAAATAACCTATGTGGCACGAAAAGCAAAGACAAGTCTGAGGCTTCAAACCTAAGATTTGACCAATAATAAAAAAAGGCAAAAGACAGTACATAACTCTTTTAGGCTGTCTTTAAAATTTCTGGTGATGAAACTTGACAGTGATTTATCTACACCAGCGATGGGCAAACTTCTGCTTTCTAGGTTGTGCTGTCGCATGCTGGGCCTGTGCATAAGACTGTAGACAGGACATAAATTCTGTGTGCCCAACGGGACGCCGGGGCTGCCTCAGATTAAAGGCCCTTGGATTTCCTTAAACCAGAGTCTTTAGATTGCTTAAAGGTTCAACAAAGTTCTTTATTATTGAAAACAAACAGGTACTTTAAGGCTTTCTTAATAGTCTATTGGCTCTCTCTCAATCTTGTCCACAAAGAACAGGCACTATCTTCATAACTGTATTTTAGCTAATGGGGAAATCCTTAACTTCTAATCTGGGCAGTCTGTCTTTGCCTCTGTTGGCATGGAGCCCCTGCACCCGGTACCAACTGCTACTGGCTTCCGCAAGGGACCCTTAGCAAGCAGAGCTTTGTAGACTTTCAGGGGAAAAGGAGTTCAGGTTTCGGTGAAGTCCCTCAGCAAAGGAGCTGTAAGGCTGTATAATCCTTGGCCAAGCTATGGGACCTTTCTCCCCGGCCAAGCTGTAGGGCTTTATATCTCCCAGCCAAGCCGTAGAAGACGAAGCTTTCTACAGGAGCTCTTAATTTTATGTCCTGCATGAAAGGCTTCTCTATGTGGACTGAACCAAACTGGCTCCTATTCCCTCCAAAAACCCAAAAGGGGCGGGACCAGGGAACCTAACTATAATTGACAGGTGGCTTGCCCTATGATTGCAGCCAAAAGAAGCCACCTATCTGCAGAGTCCCTGAAACTTAGGACTACAACAAACATTCAATGCAAAGCAAACAAAATTGGAGCTCCTGGTACAGTTGTACCTGCACATAGGTGTTTTGGACTTCAACGCCCACAATTCCTAACAGCCTATCGGCTGGAGTCCAAAACACCTGGAGGGTCAAAGTGTTACCATGCCTGATCTACACTATAGAATGAATGCATTTGATACCACATTAACTCTCATGGTTCAATGCGATGGAATCTTGGATTTTGTAGTTTGGTGAGGCACCTGAAACCTTTGACAGAGAAGTTAAAAGAGCTTGTAAAAGACCTTGCTCTTCCCAGAGGCACAGGTCCACTTTGAAAATGCAATTTCCTTTGTACTTTTATGCCTTCGCTGTCCTTTAATTAATTTATTATTATTATTATTATTATTATTATTATTATTATTATTATTTAAAACATTTATATTCCGCCTTCCTCACCCCAAAGGGGACTCAGGATGGAGCACAGCATATATACGGCAAACATTCAATGCTGGGACAAAAATTCATATACACATACATAAACATTAAAAACATTTATCTCTATATTAAGATACACCATTTAAAACTGTCTTGGTCATCTGTGTCAAATCTAATTGGCCTGGTAATCTTTCCTATTGCTGCTTTATTGCCCTGTGCCGAAAGCTTGGTCCCACAGCCAAGTTTTTACCATCCTGCTGAAGGACAGGAGGGAGGGGGCTGAGCTGATCTCACCAGGGAGGGAGTTCCATAGCCGGGAGGCAATCACCGAGAAGGCCCTGTCTCTCGTCCCCACCAATTGCACCTGTGACAATGGCGGGACAGAGAGGAGGTCTCCCCGGAGGATCTTAATCTCTGTGATGGTTCATAGGGGGAGATGCGTTCAGACAGGTAAATTGGGCCAGGGCCATTTAGGGTTCTATAGACCAAAGCCAGCACTTTGAATTGTGCCCGGTAGTAAACTGGCACAATTAAGACCAGCTGTTGCAAACTGATGAAATGGGTGAAGGCTGTTCTTAGGAATAGCTTGCTCTCAATCCATTCAAGGATTTAATATAGATATAAATGCTGTTTCTCTGATTTTTCCCCTAAGGAAAAGAGGGAGAGCATTTAGTTGGGTCCCTCTCTTAATTACTGGAACATTTCTTTCTCCCTCTCCCTGTGAAGTAATTAATGAGATGACTTAGCCAGCCACTGGACACAGTTGGTTCAAAGGGAATTAAAATATATTAATTATGCATATAAAAAGTAATTATACACTCTTGAAAACAGTTGGCAAATTATTTTGTTCTCAAAAACATCATTCCTGGGTAGCTAACATAGTAGGAGAAACACATATTTAAGCATTGTGTCATACCTGATCAGTTACAGTCCGAGTTAAAACAAGAAAAGGAACATATGTGAACATCTTTCCTGGACTTCCCATGTTCTTTCCAGGGAAGACAACTCTTCCATGTTTCCCTCTATGGGTCTGCTGAACAACAAGCATTTAACCTTGCTTTCTTCAGTGTTTTTGATTGGCTCACCTGTCTGAAACAGGGACTTTATCATTACTGATTTACCAACTTAAATTATAATTTTCAATAACTTAATCAGTTTGTACATTTGAAAGACATACACGATTCCTATGAAATAATGTAAATGGACTCCTTCTGACATGGTTTTTACAAGGTCTTCAGTTTTCTCTGCCAGTAGTATTGGTGCCTAACTAAACTATAACTCCTATGATTCCTGTTCTGTCTTCCAGGAGCTTGGTTTGCATTGCTTTTTGGTTGCTTGAAATGACACCCCTTTGCATTTTCCCCAGTGCTGCAGCAGCAACCTGAAAGTTAATTATTAACAGAGGTTGGAATCCAGCCTGCAAGCCCTTGCAGCTATTGGTTTAAAAAGTATCTCTTTGGGTCTAGAGACCGCCTTTTTTTCCTGGGGATGAGATCTCCATTTTGGAATCTCCCCTGTCTCTTTCAGTTTTAAAAAAGGCTCATATGTGCTGTTAGGTCAAGCTAAGGCAGCTCTGACAAGCCATTGTAAGTACAATTGAGAAATTGAGTACTATAGAGATAGATAGATAGATAGATAGATAGATAGATAGATAGATAGATAGATAGACAGACAGATAGATAGATAAAATAGGAATTGAGATATTGAGTTAGTTAGATAGAGAAGCTTATTGAGAAACATATTGAGATAGATAGATAGATAGATAGAGAAATAGTTATTGAGTAATTGAGAGAGAGAGAGACTTCATTACTTCATCTCCAAAGCTAACCTTGAGTTTAGATAGGGGAAAACCTGTTCTTTCTAACCATAGCGGCTCAGGGTTAGGGTAGAGTGTCCCAGGATTTTCTACCATTGGGGGAAGTTAACTTAGCAGCTGGAGGTGAAGGAAAGGAAAGAACATCTATATGGTTTCACAAATTGACTGTTTTGTTTGTAACTTCAACAAGCTGTGCCAAGTCTGCCAAAGACTTTGAGAAATAAATATTCTGTTTGATGTTCAAAACCTGGACTGGCCTCCATGGCTGAAAATCTTGAGCTTCTGAGAAAGACACCAGCAGTTCACCCAGATAAAAAGAGAAGCACATCTTAGTTTTAATTTTATAGTGTCTGTCTGGGTGTGACAGCACAATTCCAAAGCACTGAGCCATGGCAGTTAAATTGTGTCAAACAGTATTAAATCTACCATGTAGATGCACTCTAGGCTCTTTGGGAGAACATTGTTGGTGGGGCACTGAAGAAGGATGTGATCTATAGTGTTCTTGAAAACCCTCAGAAGTACCCCACCTCTACTTTAAAGATCAAAAACAGAACTTAAAATGGCCCCCATAAGTTTTCTGGATATTAGTATGTTGTTCATTCGTTCAGTCGTCTCCGATTCTTCGTGACCTCATGGACCAGCCCAGGCCAGAGCTCCCTGTCGGCCGTCACCACCCCAGCTCCTTCAAGGTCAGTCCAGTCACTTCAAGGATGCCATCCATCCATCTTGCCCTTGGTCGGCCCCTCTTCCTTTTACCTTCCACTTTCCCCAGCATAATTGTCTTCTCTAGGCTTTGCTGTCTCCTCATGATGTGGCCAAAGTACTTCAACTTTGCTTAGTATCCTTCCCTCCAATGAGCAGTCGGGCTTTATTTCCTGGAGGATGGACTGGTTGGATCTTCTCGCAGTCCAAGGCACTCTCAGAACTTTCCTCCAACACCACAGCTCAAAAGCATCTATCTTCCTTCGCTCAGCCTTCCCTAAGGTCCAGCTCTCACATCCGTAGGTTACTACAGGGAATACCATGGCTTTGACTATGCGGATCTTTGTTGCCAGTCTGATGTCTCTACTCTTTACTATTTTATCGAGATTGGACGTTGCTCTCCTCCCAAGAAGTAAGCGTCTTCTGATTTCCTGGCCACAGTCTGCATCTGCAGTAATCTTTGCACCTAGAAATACAAAGTCTGTCACGGCCTCCACATTTTCTCCCTCTATTTTCCAGTTGTCAATCATTCTTGTTGCCATAATCTTGGTTTTTTTTATGTTTAGCTGCAACCCAGCTTTTGCGCTTTCTTCTTTCACCTTGATTAGAAGGCTCCTTGGCTCCTCCTCGCTTTCGGCCATCAGAGTGGTGTCATCTGCATATCTGAGGTTGTTAATGTTTCTTCCAGCAATTTTCACCCCAGCTTTGCATTCATCAAGCCCCGCACATCGCATGATGTGTTCTGCATACAAGTTAAAAAGGTTGGGTGAAAGTATGCAGCCTTGCCGTACGCCTTTCCCAATCTTGAACCAGTCTGTTGTTCCGTGGTCAGTTGTTACTGTTGCTACTTGGTCCTTGTACAGATTCCTCAGGAGAGAGACAAGGTGGCTTGGTATGCCCATCCCACCAAGAACTTGCCACAATTTATTATGATCCACACAGTCAAAGGCTTTAGAATAGTCAATGAAGCAGAAGTAGATGTTTTTCTGAAACTCCCTGCCTTTCTCCATTATCCAGCGGATATTGGCAATCTGGTCTCTCGTTCCTCTGCCTTTTCTAAACCCAGCTTGAACATCTGGCAACTCTCGCTCCATGTATTGCTGGAGTCTTCCTTGCAGGATCTTGAGCATTACCTTACTGGCATGAGAAATAAGGGCCACTGTATGGAAGTTTGAGCAGTCTTTCGCATTTCCCTTTTTTGGTATGGGGATATAAGTTGATTTTTTCCAGTCTGATGGCCATTCTTGTGTTTTCCATATTTGCTGGCAAATGGCAGGCATCACCTTGACAGCATCATCTTTTAACATTTTAAACAGTTCAGCTGGGATCCCGTCGTCTCCTGTTGCCTTGTTGTTAGCAATGCTTCTTAAGGCCCATTCAACCTCACTCCTCAGGATGTCTGGTTCTAATTCATTCACCACACCGTCAAAACTATCCTTGATATTATTATCCTTCCTATACAGATCTTCTGTATAGTCTTGCCACCTTCTCTTGTTCTAATACAAATGTCATATAATTTAGTTATCTTGCCTTTATCAACACCCAGGCAATTCCATTATTCACTAGATGAAATTTACAAAGGTAGTCACAGTAGTTCAGCCTAGGAATTCTTTGTTCATGGATAACCAAGGCAAGATGTGTCATTTCCAGAGAAGGCAATAGTTGCTTTGATTTCCCCCTATTTTGCTATGAGCTATCTCAGCACTAGACGTAACTGGAAAAGGAAACAAAACAGGCATTTTCTTTGATGAATTCTCCATTTTCTAAAATCACCTTGTATTCAGAGAGCTGAAATTTGGACTTGATTTGTTTCTAGCCCATCGATACCGTGGACCTGACCTTATTCTTGGCCTCCCTTAGAACACTTAATCTTCCAATTTATTTTGTTTACTTGGAAGGCAATTATAATAGTTTTGACATTTTCACTGAAATTACACATTTGATACCTCTTGAAATTACTAATTTAAAACCTCTTGAAACAAAGTTAACCTTGCCTCAGAAATGTACGTGTTAGCAGGTTTTGTAGAACATGTCATTTGTATAAATTCATACTTTAAAAAAAATCAAACGTTCAAGTGAAATATGCACACAAACACATTTTAGTCAGAAGTGAAGAAAAATGCATACATTAAAAACAATGTACAGTATATAAATGAATAAATGTAAAATATATACAAGTGTACATTCAGGAAAAATGTATTTCAACTTGTTAGAAAGAGAGATATTGACAAGCTGGAATGTATCCAGAAGAGGGTGACTAAAACGATCATGGGTCTGGAGAACAAGCCCTATGAGGAGTGGCTTAAAGAGCTGGGCATGTTTAGCCCGAAGAGGAGATGGCTTAGAGGAGATATGATAGCCATGTATAAATATGTGAGAGGAAGCCACAGGGAGGAGGGAGCAAGCTTGTTTTCTGCTTCCCTGGAAACTAGGATGCAGAACAATGGCTTCAAATTACAAGAAAGGAGATTCCATCTGAACATGAGGAACAACTTCCTGACTGTGAGAGCCGTTCAGCAGTGGAACTCTCTGCCCCGGAGAGCAGTGGAGACTCCTTCTTTGGAAGCTTGTAAACAGAGGCTGGATGGCCATCTGTCAGGGGTGATTTGAATGCAATATACTTGCTTCTTGCCTGGGAGTTGGACTGGATGGCACATGAGGTCTCTTCCAACTCTATGATTCTATGATTCTATGTGACAAGAATGCAGATAAAATCCAGGATTATGTACTAGGGACCTTAGGGAAGGCTGAGCGAAGGAAGATCGATGCTTTTGAGCTGTGGTGTTGGAGGAAAGTGCTGAGAGTGCCTTGGACTGCGAGAAGATCCAACCAGTCCATCCTCCAGGAAATAAAGCCCGACTGCTCACTGGAGGGAAAGATACTAGAGACAAAGTTGAAGTACTTTGGCCACATCATGAGGAGACAGGAAAGCCTAGAGAAGACAATTATGCTGGGGAAAGTGGAAGGCAAAAGGAAGAGGGGCCGACCAAGGGCAAGATGGATGGATGGCATCCTTGAAGTGACTGGACTGAGCTTGAGGGAGCTGGGGGTGGTAACGGCCGACAGGGAGCTCTGGCGTAGGCTGGTCCATGAGGTCATGAAGAGTCGGAGACGACTGAACGAATGAACAACAACAACATGTACTAATATCAATGCAAAGAGTTTTCACGTCATTACTACCATGCTCATGTTTTTCATCTACCTAACCTCTGCTCAGTTTCGTTTGCCTCTGTGATTGTGACATAATAATAATATAACAATAAACTTTATTTATACCCCGCTACCATCTCCCAAAGGGCTCGGTGCGGCTTACATGAGGCCGAGCCCACAATACAACAATACAAGCTATAATAACCACAATACGAAGCAAAATATAACTACTAATACAAAGCGATTAAAATAAATCTCATACACAATTAGCATAAGCATTGAACAATAACACAAGACACATTTAAAACTATGGCTGGGCCAAATGCAATTAAGTTAAAAAATTATGCTGGGCATGAACAAGATAGAGGAGGTGGGGTGTTGGGGCAAATTTCTGCCTGAAATTTGGCTTGACCATGTGGACATTGTCATTGCCTTAACCCACAAGTCTTGAAATCCAAGACTTCTTTCATTGAGGTCTCTTCTACACGGACATATAATCCAGGTTATCAAAGCAGGAAATCCACATTATCTGATTTGAAATGGATTATCTTAGTCCACACTGCCATATAATCCAGTTCAAAGCAGATAATGAGAATTTTATACAGCTGTGTAGACGTGTCCTGAGGCTGTAAAATGCTTCTACCCTCATGATTTATCTACAAGTGCAGCTGTGCTGTCACACACTTGGCTCTTATAAAAAACTATAAACAGGACGTAAATTCTGTGAGTCCAACGGGACGCCGGGGTTACCTCAGAGAGGGGTTTGGGGATTTTCCTGAAAGATGGGCTTCAAAGTCTTTAAAGATGCAACAAAATCTTTATAACTGAACAAATAACAAATCTTCAATGATTGACTTCCAGGTTTTCTTAACAAACTATTAGCTTTCTCGATCTTGCCCCCAAGGGCAGGCAACTGTTTCTTCATTGATGGGAAAATCCCCGACCTCTCTCTGGGCAATCTGTCTTCTCTTCTGTTGGTGTGGGGCCCCTACACCCGGTCCAAAATGCTTTATGGTTGCTGCGAAGGGCCCTTACCGAAACAGAGTCCTTTGCAGAACTTCCAGGAGGAGGAAGATGTTCCCAGTGATGGCTGGCTGAAGCACTGTGGGACTGGATCCCTAGCAAGAGCTGTGAGGCTGTAAGTTCCTCAACAAACTGTAAAGTCCCCAGCAAAGGCTGTGCTGAGACTGTATATCCCTGGCCAAGCTATGGGGCTATTTCTCTCCGGCCAAGCTGTAAATGATGAAGCCTTTTACAGGAGGTCCTGGTTTAAGTCCTGCAAGAAAGACTTCTCTGTGTGGACTGACCTAAAAAGGCTCCTATTCCCTCCAAAACCCAAAAAGGGGGCGGGACTAAGGAACCTAATGATAATTGACAGGTCATTGACCCAATAACTGCAAAGTAAGGAAAGCCATCTAACTGCAAATGCACAGAATCTTAAAACACATGCAACAATCCACAAATGGCAAGGTACGCTGGAGCTCCTGGTACGGCCATACCAGAACAGCAGCAATGCTTTCTAATTGACCTATCCCTCTCTCCCAGCTCTTCTTCTTCCATCACTACTACTACTATAACTTCTCCTCCTTTTTTTCCTTGTTCTCTGCCTCCATTGAATCAGGTACTAAAATAACTTCCCTTGGTGCCAAAATGACCTTGTCAGCCTTCAGTAGAACCTGAAAATACTATTTTTTGGCTTATAAGTCCCATAATTTTCACAGTAAAATGGGTATTATATTCCTTGGCTTCTGTTTACTTTGAGTTGATGGTGTGCAGAACATTATTTGCTGTTCCATTTGAAGCAGAAAAAAATGTCCGCATCTGTGTTGGGGTTGGATGGTAGGGAACAGATATTAATATCAATCCCAAACAAAGTCTTCCATATTCAAGACAAGTGCTCAAACTGATGAGATTTTGTGTGTTTAGTTCTCTTCTATCATCTTTTTAAAATGCTAGGAGGAGGGAATGGAGGACAATTTGCTTTAATATCATTTGTATTGTAAAGGCATATCTGTACCAGTTATGTGTTTAAATTTGATTATTTTGCGTCTTGGAGTTTCATTTTCTGCAAGTTTTGTTCTTTTTCTAAATGAGTGACAAGGATTGGGATTAACTCCTGGTGCCTGCTCTGACATTCTTAGGAAGAAAGACGCAAGAATGAAATTGTCAGCCAAAATTAAGTTAACAAAATCAGTGACAGAAAAGAAGCTTATTTTGCTAGTGACACATTCCTGCCAGCTTTTCATTGTCAAAGTTCTTTTTTTAAAAAATCAGGAAAAAGAAGTTAAACTTGTATCTAAGTGTTTAAAGGGATTGGTGGCAGTAATTTATAATCTATTTTGGGGTGAAATGAACACAAATATATTCTACATGGCACATATATTGTAGCAGTTGATACTGTTCCACTTATTAAAAATATGAAGCGCTTTTTTTTTTGCCTTGAGGAGAATAAGTATTAAAAGCCTTAAAGAAATAAGTATGAGCTGAATTAATCTAATGTGGAACTTTGAAACAAAATATGTTCTGGTTATTTTCCAGTGTGTGTGTATGGATGGAGTGTTTTCAATGACATTATAATATGGATTGTTCAGAATCTGGACTGCATGTCATTAGTTGAAATGATGAGGAGTAGGAAAATTTTGATTCGTGCATCATCTTTCTTCCTCAAAACATGGGACACTAGCTAGCTAACATGGGCCAAACCCCATAAGCAGCCCCAATTACTACTGCTTCAATAAAATAAATAAATTTGCAGAAGTGTTGGCACATCATGCAACAACTGATTGAATTGTCACCTCTCTAATTGGTTCTGCCAATAGAATTCAGGCCTACGCAAACAGCTCAAATAAATACTATTAAGTTCCAAAATAGATTGCAATATTCAGCAAATTAAAAATTAATTCAATACAACAGAGGAGAAGAAAAATATTTTTGACTCTTTTGCAATAGGAGCCTAAAATATTTTGCAGCTTTGTCACCAAAGACTTTCTCAATTAAAAAAAAGATCCTTGGTATCATAAGGTTTATTTATTTATTTCGTATCGAAAGCATTGCATAATTAGTATAAAACCGATAAAAATAGAAGGAGCGCAGGTGGCTAAATACCTTTTGACCAAGAACGGGCAACAGCAATGGCATTGTCTGTAGCCTCCAACAATTCTTCCTCTGTACATGAGACAGGGCATAGTGGACAAGCATACAGATGTGGAGTTGTCTGTTCTGCTCCACAGTCACACAAGGTGTGGGATTCTTTTAGGTAGTGCTATTTTGCCAGGTTGTCTTTTGATCTGCCTACTCCACTTCTTAGTCTGTTCAGGGAGTTCCAAGTTGCCCATTCTTGGTTTTCTCCTGGAGCAAGACCCTCGTGGGGGGCATCCAGTTGGGATTTTCTGGTTTAGCTGCCCAGAGGGATACTCTTGCTGTTGCTAGGGGGACATCAAGAGGAGTGGTAGTTCTCATAAAGCTTTTCTTTGATTTGAGTCTACTGGGAGGAGGCTGGTAGCCATGTAGGGGATGGCTTTCACAGTATTCAACCTTATTTCTCTCACATTTAGCAGCAACTTCCCGTCGCACATTGGGGTGTGTGTGGCAATGCCAGCTAGCTTGTAGAGTTTATCAACAGGTGTAGGTTTAAGACATCCTGTGATTATTCTGCACGTTTCATTCAATGCTATGTTCAACTGCTTTGCATGGCCAAACTTATGCCAAACAGGGCAAGCATACTCGGCAGTTGAGTAAGAGAAGGCTAGAGCTGGTGTTCTTATTAATTTTAGGTCTGCACCCCATGTGCTGCCAGTAACTTTCCGCAGGATGTCATTGCGTGCAGCTACTTTGTGCTTGGTGTTCAAGCAGTGTTTCCTGTATGCAAGTGTTCGATTAAGGTGACACCAAGATATTTAGGATGGAAACAATGTTCAAGCTCTTGACCTTCCCAGGTGACATTCAGTTTCCTGTTGGCTTCACAGTTGCATAGAGATGGAAAGCACACACTTGTGTCTTAGCAGGGCTAGGCTTCAGGTGGTTATCTTTACAGTAGCTGGAGAGATCTTTCAAGGCATTAGTAAGTTGGATTTCAACTGTTTCAAAGTATTTTGCTTGTGTTGTTAAGCCAAGGTCATCAGCATATATAAAGCTCTCTGTGAGTGGTGGTTGTGGCTGATCGTTAGTAAAGATATTAAACAAGATCAGTGCAAGAATGATGTCTTGGAGTAAACCATTCCTTTGCCTCCTCCATCTACTTTTCCTGTCTTGAAACTCCACATAGAAGCTACGGTTTTCTAGGAGAGTCTGGATAGTTTTTGTAAAATCATAGTCTCGGGTAATATGGTAGACTTTCTGCAGCATTTTCCTATGTTGCACCATGTCATAGGCTGCTATAAGGTCGACAAAAACTGTTCCAGTAATGCAACCTTTCTCATATCCTTCCTCAATGTACTCAGTCAGATTAAGAATTTGGGCTGTACAGTTTTTCCCTGGTCTGGAACCTGCTTGTTATGCAATAAGCTGGGGTTCAATAAAAGGTCCTAATCAATTTAGAAGAACTTCTCATATACTTTGTATAGATGACATAGGCCGGTAGTTCCTGGCATTGGAGGTGTCTTTACCAGGTTTTAAAATGGCAATTATCTTAATTTTCTTCAACAGTCTGGGAATCTGTGTGCCAAGCACTGATTGTAAAATTTCAAAAGCCAGTTTTCAGCTTTGGGGCCCAAGTGTTTGATCATAAGGTCAACAGGTAGGAGATCAATTTAGTCTCCCTGAGCTCTCACATCCTGAGTGCAGCCACTGAAAAGATTCTCCCTCATGCTTCCATCAAATGTGTTATTAAATGGATATAGACCAGAACAGGATCTCCAATACTTTTGATGAGTGCATCCATCTCTTTGGATAGTCTGTACCCAAACCGAATAAGCCCTTTATAGGTCTCCACCAGCACTTTGATTTTTTATACCATGCAATCAAATCTCCTTGAAACCAACCCCAAGTCAATTATCTCACCACTTGAAATTTCTGACATTCTTTCACAAGCAGTTCCATGTAGATGCATTCTAGTAGACCAAATGTGACACAATTAAGGCATATGTTACCATGCCCAATTAACATCTCTAGAAATTAGCACAATTGGCCCACTAATCTTAGCTGTACAAAATAAAATCTCAACTACTTCTGAAACCTGGGCATCCAACTTCAGTAATGAATCTAGGTGACTTTGACTGCAGGGTTATGCAACATAGAATGGTTTCATGCCATCAGGCAGAAGATCCCCATCACCACCATTTGAGCCTGTCCTCCAAGAATGATGGAAGCCTCTGCAAAACAGTGCATTCAAATCTTGTATCAGACAACTACATGGGAAATACCATGTTCAAGAGTACGAAAACTCACTGAGAGACATACATGAACCAATAGATATTCTTTCTGTCTACTTTCTGGTATAGATTGTTCACTATAGTGACCAAATCCCTTATTTAGGCCTGAAAATAGATTACAATGTATCCAAATAATTCATTTCATCCAGGAACCCATGACAATCCATATGACAAAGGATGGCTAACATTGCCAGTATCTGAACATTATATGGGCCTTGCCATCACGCTATATAGTCAAGGTAGCACCATTACATTTGTTTTAATGTGATAACAAAAAGAATGAATTCAAACTACTTATATTTCACAGAAAATATCACATTTTTAAATATTTGATTGTCTATATAAATGTAAAAAAACATGCAGCAAATAAAAAATTTGTTTGCAGCTAAATTTTCATTTTGGGGTATGGTACAATAAGATAGTAATCACAACAGTTCTAGCACCTTCTCTTAGCTACTGGAAGGAACACATGGCTGATTTTCAAGGGAAAGGCCTGCCCATCTTCTTGGACAAATCCCATCAAGTTAAAGCCCCTTAGTCATATAAAAAATATTGGATAGTGAATACAATACATATTTGGAACAAAACATTCAGAAAAAAACTTTAGCAGTTCATAACAGAAGGTCAACCCTGGAACAGGAAACTTTTTAACTTCCTAGAATTGAGTTACATGATGGAAAAGCAGAGTGAGGCTTTTTAACAAAACAGAAATCTTTCTACTCTACCAAAAGAGTAATAGTAAATCATCTCAGTGATAGTTACCAATAAGATTGTTAAATGCCAAAGAAATTATATTGAGGAATGACATTTCAGGACCCATTTCACGTCAGTTTTAATTACTTCAGCTTTATGGTTTAGTTTGTTGTCTCAGCATTCCTTTGTATAACATCAAGATATTCCTCAGCAGGCAGGCAAGGAAAAGAGAGTATTGTACTTAAAATGGGCTTCGGTCATAGAAGTTTAGAGTTGGAAGGGCCTACAAAGGTGACCTTGTCCAACTCCTGCCATGCAGGAATACATAGTTGAAATACCCCTGAAAGATACCCATCTAGCCCCTTTTTAAAGACTTCCAAAGTCTACCACTCTCCAAGGAAGTCTATTCTATTGTGGAATAGCTCCTATAACAAAAAAAAATCTTTGTAATGTTTTCATATAATTTCAATCCACTGGTTCATGTTCTAGTCTCTGCAACAGCCGAAAAAAGGCTTGCTCCATTTTCTCTATGACATCTCTTCAAATATTTAAATGTGACTATTATGTAATCTCTAAGTCTTCTCTAAATTAGACATATACAGCTCCTTAAGTTGTTTTGCAGACAGCATGATTTTTAGATTTTGAGTAGATTGGTTGCACTTCTTTGGACAGACTATCAATATCCTTCCTGAATTGTTACCCACAGAACTGGACTCAGGGCTTGTGTACACTGGCTCCATACATGGGTCAGACCCGAAGTTGAACCTGGATATTCAGATAACATCAAGTACTTCCAGTCTGCAATGTGGGGTAAAACATGGTTTTATCCTATAATTTAAGAGAAGCTGTAGAGTTTGGACAAGACTCTGGAGCAGATCCGCACTTCAAAATTAGTGTGGACAGCTGAACCAGCTTCATTTTGAGCCAATCTAGCCCAGCATGACCACCTCTATTTGAGACTGACCTAGGATTATTTTTCTCACTTGCTTTTTTCTCACTTATCATCCTCTTGATGTCATCACATGGTCAAATCTAATGGACTGTATAAGTATTGTGAAGATGTCCTGTTCACTTTGGGATCCCCAGATAGACAGGATTGCAAATGTGGCTGATTAAGGAAGGCTAATAAATAGGGGCAAGTGCCAGAATTGTAAGTGAGAGAGAGAAAAGAGTTAGAGCAAACACAATAGCAAAATTATCAAATTAAGAATAATATTCTTACAATCAAGGTTTTATAACATTTACTCCTCCATATCCTTCCCTGAACCCAAGAATTGTAGTGCAAGAACATTTATAGCAGTTTTTTTTTGTCGTGTCAGGAGTGACTCCTGGTGTGAGAGAATTGGCCGTCTGCAAGGACGTTGCCCAGGGGACGCCTGGATGATTTGATGTTTTTATCATCCTTGTGGGAGGCTTCTCTCATGTCCCCGCATGAGGAGCTGGAGCTGATAGAGGGAGCTCATCCGCCTCTCCCCGGATTCGAACCTGCGACCTGTCGGTCTTCAGTCCTGCTGGCACAGGGGTTTAAGCCACTGCGCCACCGGGGCTCATTTATAGCAGTGAAGGTAACATACAACATAAGAAGAAGAAGAAGAAGAAGAAGAAGAAGAAGAAGAAGAAGAAGAAGAAGAAGAATTACTTTATTTTTCTACCCTGCTTCCATCTCCCCAAAGGGACTTGGGGCAGCTTACATGGGGCCAAGCCCAAGGCAGAATACAATTAAAAGTAAACAATAACAATTAAGACAGCATAAAACAGCATAAAAACAGCGTAACAATAATAGCAAGTGGCAGCAATAACAACAGACTAATTTTGGAGGGTGGGGGGGAAGAAGACCACTATGCGAGCTGGTTAAAGGATAAGGTGCTTCAATAAAGTAGATAACTATGTATAATAGCATAGGAAATATGAAAACAAAGCAAAATGAACAGGATCAGAATAAATTCAGTTAATGTAATATAGGAAATCAGATTAAATGACAATTCAGGTTATGATACAGGTTGTTTGTCATAGGAGTCATCAATCGAAAGCATGATGAAACATCCACATCTTTAATTCCTTACGGAATATGGCTAGGGAGGGTGCCAGCCTAATCTCACTGGGAAGGGAATTCCAGAGACAGGGGGCCACCACTGAGAATGCCCTCTCTCTTGTCCCCACCAACTGCGCCCGAGATGGGGGCGGGAGTGAGAGAAGGGCATCCCCGGAAGATCTTAAGGACTGTGTGGGCTCATAAAGGAGGAGGCAGTCACACAGATAGGCAGGTCCTGAACCGTTTCGAGCTTTATAGGTGATAACCTGCACCTTGAATTGGGACCAGAAACTTATTGGCAACCAGTGGAGCTGTTTAAACAGGAGGGTTGACTGCTCCCTGTAACTTGCTCCAGTTAACAATCTGGATGCCGACCTTTGCACCAGCTGTAGTTTCTGAACCGTCTTCAAGGGCAGCCCTACATAGAGTGCATTACAGTAGTCTAATCTTGAGTTAACTAAGGCGTAGACAACCATGGTCAAGTCAGACTTCTCGAGGTACAGTTGCAGCTGGCGCACAAGTTTTAACTGTGCAAAGGCCCTCCCAGCCACCTCCAACACCTGCGAATCAAGTGTCAGCACTGGGTCCAGGAGGACCCCCAGACTGTGAACCTGTGTCTTCGGGGAGAGTGTAACCCTGTTAAACACAGGTTGCCACCCTATACCCCATTCGGCTGAGCAACTGATCTGGAGGACCTCTGTCTTGTCAGGATTCAATTTCAAACTGTTGGCCCTCATTCAGCCCATCACAGTGGCCAGGCACTGGTCCAGGACCCGACGGACTTCCTTGGATGTTGGTGGAAAGGAATAGTAGAGTTGCATGTCATCTGCATAGAGACAGCAACACACTCTAAAACTCCAGATAACCTCACCCAGCAATTTCATGTAGATACTTAAAAGAATGGGGGAAAGAATAGAACATTGTGGGACTCCACAGGTCAAAGGTCAGGGATCCGAGCATGTATCCCCCAGCTTCACCAACTGGGTACGACCCTCCAGAAAGGAATGGAGCCACTGCAATGCAGTACCCCCAGGTCCCATTCCGGAGAGCCATCCCAGAGTGATACCATGATTGATGAGATTGAAAGCCGCTGAGATGTCCAAGAGAACCAACAAGGTCACACTCCCCTTGTCAAGTTCTCTGAGGAGGTCATCCACCAAGGCAACCAAAGCCGTCTCGCAACCTAAAACCAGACTGTGATGGGTCCAGAAAATCGGTTTCATCCAGGAATCCCTGGAGCTGAGAAAAGCCTACAAAAGACACTGATGCATGAATATGCTAATATAAAAAATGAAATACACTATGAACATTGTAATGTGTTCTAGCTGACATCCAGAGTGAACTTTTCATTATTGTCACCAAGACCATCTAAAATAAATCAGTGCTAAAACTTCCAAATAGATCAGGACATGGAATTTGTAGGTGGGTATTATTACTCAATAGTGTCAGCCGAATCAAATATGTTATGCTAAGAATGACTCATTTGGAGCTCATTTGGAGAAGTGCTCATGGGGATGAATGGCATTCCTGCTACTAAAGTCCCTGCTGCTTCAGGCTCATCAACTGGCTCCGAAGGCTGTTTGCAGTGCTGAGTAGACAATCATTCCAGTCTGTTTTTAGGCTATTGCTTTATTCTTTCTTTTCTAATTATGGCTTAGATTGTTTCACTTCTAAAATTGTGTCCAATTGCTGTAGGCTAGCTTAAGGGCTTTGGGGGAAAGTATAGGTAGCATTGACTTTTTTGTTGTTGAGTGAATTAATGACAATAGGAACCAAAGACTGGAGGTAATATCCAGAGTGCCTGAAACTGATGCTGTCTAAAGACAAGCCATTATCTTCTAATTTCACAATAATTGGTGGACAGATCCCATGAGCCCCAGCATAAGTGCAAAAGGAGACACATTGAGGTCAGGATTGGAGAGAGAATAAGAACATAATTACAATCATTCTTGAATCCTAAACCCACTTGAGATTCATATCTTAAGATACAGCAACATTTGAAACCAAGACCATATAGCTAGTTTAATTTGAACATGCAGTTGCATTATTCTGATGTATGGAGAAACCAACTTAATATAGTCATCTGACCGATCTAGATTTCACCTGCACAACCCATGAAAATCTGTTCTACAAACCGATAGCAAACTCATTCTCAGTTATTTTGGCCACAAAAGCCTTCAACAACAGATTGATAGCAAACTCATTCTCTGAGTGCTCACCAAAGCAACATCATCACAATTAAGGAGCCCCTGGTGGCGCAGTGGGTTAAACCCGTGCCGGCAGGACTGAGGACCAACAGGTCACAGGTTCGAATCCAGGGAGAGGCAGATGAGCTCCCTCTATCAGCTCCAGTTCTTCATGCGGGGACATGAGAGAAGCCTCCCATAAGGATGACAAAACATCAAATCATCCGGACGTCCCCTGGCAGATGGCCAATTCTCTCACACCAGAAGCGACTTGCAGTTTCTCAAGTCGCTCCTGACACGACAAAAAAATCATCACAATTCAAAATCAGCAAGCTTAGAGAAAGTCTAAAGATAAGCACACACACACACAAAGAAATTCAGAACCCCACAGTGCTTACAATGGTTGGATGAAAAGAAAAATAGTGGAAAACAGTGCAGAGAATTCTGGAACAGTCCCCCAACACATTCTTGTACAGAAGGTTCATAAAATTCATTTCAATTTATATTTATTTATTATTTACAGCATTTATATACCGCTTTTCTCACTCCTAGGTGGACTCATAGTTGGACAGTTTTCAAATACTAGCAGTCCCAGATTAATTTGAAATATGACTTGTTTATAGCAATATGACAAATATTCAGTTTCAGAGTTCTGCTATGCACCACTCATGCTGAACGACAACATTGTACAACCAAGTCACCAAACATGGAACCAAATGTACAATGAGATGTGCATGCACATCTATGTGCAATGTACTTCTAGTTACATATGAGCAATACTGTTTCCACGGCCATGAACTTAAAGTAGAATTCTACATTATTTATTTATCTATTTATTTGTAATATTTGTATACTACCCTTCTCAACCACTAAGGGGACTTCAAGCAGTTCACAATGTTGGCAATCATTCAATGCCATCGATAAAAACATTATAAAAATTAAAATTGATCCTCCCCTAATAAAACATTAAACATTATTAAACACATCACATAAAATAACATCACCTACCACACAGAAACATAGCCATTAGATAAAAAGATTCAACAGGATTCCAATTTAGGTATTGATTTGCTAAGTAATGCCATGTGCCTTCTCCATTTCAGGATTATCTCTAAAAGAGACAAAGTGGAGAAGGATAACAAATAGATTTTTAAGTTTTTTCCCCTATTTTTTTTCATTTCTCTTATAGAAATGCTTTCAATTTATTAATTAATTTCATGAATGAATGAACACAAGTCGTGGTGGTGGGGGGGGGGGGGGGGGGGGAGTGACAGCTATCTAATATACAGGGCTCCCTCCATGAGAATTCCCATTTATTAACCCTGTGCTTTTACTCTTTAAGATTAGAAATGTGAAAATCTCTTGGGCTTAAAATTGGGCTTTGTTTCTGCACAACCAGCTGCATTTTCTTCTAGAAATGTTATTCTTCATTATTTTCATCCTTAAAGAAAGTAACAAGTCTCCAAAAACTATTTGCAACTCAAGACTTTTGTGCAAATTTTTCTGGTTTTTTTTTTTCATAGAAAACAATTTTGGAGGACTTTGTTGTATCTCAGGCTAAAATTCACCTTGCTCTCTCTGACAAACCAGCCAAACTTATGAAGAAAGAAGTTTATTGTGAGGTTTCAAACAAATCAGAATATAAGCAGTAAAAAGTCAATAGTACAAGGTAAAAATCCAATAGATTCCCTTTGAGTCAAAGCAGGAAACTTGAAGCAAGAAGCAGCATAAAATCCAGGAAATAGCATGAGGTTACATGAAGCAGGCTTTCTCTCCCAAGGTCCAAGGCCCAGAGCAGGAGACAACGCGAGCCATTTTTGCAACGTTGAAACTGACGCCGAATCAGTTCCCAGGCAGTTTACTTACAGGTAAAACATCAAAACATTGAACATTAAACAGACAGCTAACAAGCAGTTTTCCCACCAACGGATGGGCTCAAGACTTGGCCGCAATTCGTAAACTCCTTCTTAACACCTGCGGCACATTCTGACCTTCACTAGCTGTTTTATCAGCCACATTCCGTTCCTGTGATAACAATGGTTTCTCTCTAGCTACAGACTGTGGCTGAGAAAACTGAGAAATCTGAAATCCCACACCTGCATCTGTATTCCCATTTCCATCATGCTCATCTGCACCCTCAGTCCCATCATGCTGTTGCTGCTGAACCACAACAGACTTATTTTGTGCAAGTTTCATACATATTTTATGTAGAAAACAGAATTTTCTTCATGTCTTTCTCTGTGCAGAAGTGTCATATGTTCTGCAGTTGATGACTGGTGATGGAAGGGTTAATGTGAGTATTCGTTCTAGAGGGTTTGGTGATCTGTAAGTGGGAGTTCATGGGTGAAAGCAATTAAGGGTGGAGGTGTGCAGGAGATGGGTTGCAGCTGGGTGTTACTGGATTTAAGGAGCTAACCTTGAGACTGATATTTGGGAGAAAATGTTGTATTTTGGTGGTGGATGCTGATGGTTTCCCCCCCAGGTCTGTTGGATTTTTCGGTATCCTGACCTGTCTCCTGTAATTTTGGAATCCTGGAACTTTGAACCTTTGGACTGGCTTTTGACTCTTGATCCCTGGACTTTGTTTATTGAACTCTCGGCATTTGACTATTGGACTGGACCCTTTTGACTATGAAGTTATTTTTGCTATCAGTTTTTGTTTATTCTGTAGCTGTGTGCTATATTTGTGTTTTATATTTTAGCCTATAAAAACAGCCAGCAAGTAAGTGCTGTTTTAATTAAACTGTTTGTTAACACTGGGAGTTTGATTCATCTCTACTTAAATAAGGCAGAGCCCTGGCAATGTGACAAGAAGCACCATGTGTGAATTCTATGCAGAATAAGGAGCAAACTATGTAGATTGTTTTTAGTCCAGGATTTTCTTAATCAGAATTTTTTGAAACATCAATTGCATTTTCTTCCCATCAATTGCCAGAATCCCATTGGGCAGTTGCAAATATGCAATGAAGCTATGGAACTATGGTGAATTTTGGTCACTCTCACCTCCCAAACTTAATAGGAAGCAGCCACTGCAATTGATTAGGCCAATTCTTCTATCACTTGGGAAACAGATGTCTAATGTTCCCATAAGGAATCTCATTAATGACAGGCAGAAGCACATTATCTCACTCTGGATATTGCTCCAATGAGGCATGTGAAGAAATCATTCAGCTTCTTCCTGAGCCAAAGGAGAATCTATCTCCATCAAATACAGCTAATACTTTCTGGTAAGTGGGGATTGATTGACCTCCCCAGGTCCTACAGCATGTTACATAGATTAGGGGCTTTGTGGGGATCATGAATTGTTGTTGTTGCATGCCATGAGGTCACTTCTAACTTATGGCAACTTAAAAGTCAGCATATCCTCAGATTTTCTGGACTACCCCAGTGTGTGACTGCCCCAAGATCAATCAGTGGGTTTCCATGGCTGAGAGGCAATTGAAGCCTAGTTTTCAGAGTCCTACAACTGCATCAGATGGGCCACTTGGCCTGTCATAAGCAGCTTGTTCTCATAATTCATGAAGGAGCCCATTACATGATGCACATGTACTTCTGGCTGGGCTCCATCCAGAAAGGAGAGAACAAACAGCATATATCATCTCTATAGCAACATGGGAGCCTTCCCATATTGCCATATCAGCAATTCGGGAAGTCGAGTGGCAATGCTTTCCCCCATGGTGTGGGGGTCACAGTAAGTGACCTCATCACAAAGGCCCTTGGATTTGCCACGGAGGGGGGCATGGAAAACTTGTAGCTCCAAAGCACAATGAAACAATTTTAAATATTTTTTATAGCTCTTGTACAGAAAGCCTTTTGCAAAAACTGTGCACCAAGAAAAAAACTATGTTAAAATAATTGCTGGTATCTGTAAAGTAGTTAATTGCTGGAGCTACATGGAGCTACAAGTTGTCGACACACCCCCTCCGTGGCAAATCCATGGGCCTTCGTGATGAGGTCTCTAGTCCAGTGCCCAAACCACTATGTAGGGATCATGAATATCACACAATTCTGAAAGTATAGTTCCAGGTTATACATTTAGAACTCTTCAACAGGATCCCACTCCTTGTTTCTGGTTTTCATGCATTTTCTCAACACATGCGTTCACTTGACCAATATACCAAAACGTATTCAGTTTTCCCTCATTAATTAGAATGGGCTTTCTGTATCTTTTGGATAGCGTACACTGTAGTAGTTCACATTTTATAATATGCACATTTTATGCATGCTTTATTTTTGTTTTGGATACACCTTGTAAGTTTTGAAAATGTGTGAATGTTTGAGGCAAGGTGCACATTCTTTACAACAAGTCTTGGGAGGTGCAAAAATGCTCCCTTTGTTGACACTATTGAGTCCAGCAAAATTCCTTTCAATTTTACTCTAGATGCTGTGACTCCCACTTGTGACGTTGTGCATGCTGGGATAAACATTACAACATTCATTGTTTGTTTCCACAGAAATAAATGCAAAAGAGAACAATGGAGGTGGATTGGAACAAATGACTGATTTTCAGCAGGTGCCCAAAACACTGGAAGTCAGAGCTGTTTCGGCAGGGAGGGGGGCCTCCTTCTAATCCTATTGGCAGAAAATCATTATTTTTTCTGTTGGTGTCAGATAGTAGTATAAATCTTGGCTTATCTCATTCTAACATGCAAAAACAAAGAATTCCAAACATCCCTTCCCAACAGGGAGAGATGACGAGAACCTTTCCATATTTTACAACATTTCTAGCATTGTGGGACTTTTTCTGACATTTCATTTGCACAAAAAATGAGGAATTGTACAGACAAAACAGAAAGGTTATGCAAGTAATAATATTATATACGAAAATGCTTTCTGTATAAGTGAAATTTTAAAATAAAACATATTTATACCATCTTGCTAATGGATAGAAATGTTTTTATGGAATGCAAGTGTTTCTATCCAAAAAAGTTGTAAAAGGTAAAAACATATTGAAAAATGCGTAAAAACTAATAATTTTACTCAATAAATTTATGGATTCTCTTCACATATTGATATTTTATTCTTTGAAGATGAGAAAAGGCTCAAGCATTCTTTGCTTGCTATAGTAAAAGCTCCCTTTTTGTCTGTTTACTCCAAAGCACTATGTAATCTGTGTTATTTCTATCCATGTTATTTCTATCATTTCTCTGTGCTTACTTAGGCGATCCCTTGTTTTCCAAGGATGATTGTCTTCCAATATTCTTGTGGGTCCGTATGTGGCTGTGGAGCCCTATTCTTGCTCTGCATCTTCTCCCGCAGTGAAGGCATTGGTTTCCAGGTGGAATGCGGTCTCGGTCGGGGTTGGCTTGATGTGCCTTCCTCTGGGTATGTTTCTCTCTTTTGCCCTCCATTCGTGCCTCTTCAAATTCTACAGCACTGCTGGTCACAGCTGACCTCCAGCTGGAGCGCTCAAGGGCCAGGGCTTCCCAGTTCTCAGTGTCTATGCCAGAGTTTTTAAGGTTGGCTTTGAGCCCATCTTTAAATCTCTTTTCCTGTCCACCAACATTCCGTTTTCCATTCTTGAGTTCAGAGTAGAGCAACTGCTTTGGGAGATTGTGGTCGAGCATCCGGACAACATGGCCAGTCCAGCGGAGTTGATGGCGGAGGACCATGGCTTCAATGCTGGTGGTCTTTGCTTTTTCCAGCACGCTGACGTTTGCCCGCCTGTCTTCCCAAGAGATTTGCAGGATTTTCCGGAGGCAGCGCTGATGGAATCATTCCAGGAGTTGCATGTGATGTCTATAGACAGTCCACGTTTCGCAGGCATAGAGCAGACATAGAGCAGGGTTGTAGATCAGAAGAAGATCTACAAGCCACTCTAAACACCTTTGCAGAAGCATACGAGAAGCTCGGCCTGTCATTGAACATTGAAAAAACCAAGGTGCTGTTCCAGCAGACACCAGCCAAGCCCTCTCCAGTGCCAGTGATACAGCTTAATGGTGTAGCATTAGAAAATGTTGATCATTTCCGCTACCTTGTCAGCCACCTCTCCACCAAAGTCAACATCGACACCAAAATACAGCACCGCCTGAGCTCTGCGAGTGCAGCATTTTTCCGAATGAAGCAGAGAGTGTTTGAGGACCGGGACATCCGTAGGGATACCAAGGTGCTTGTTGATAAAGCTATTGTCCTCCCATGCCTGCTATATGCCTGTGAAACGTGGACTGTCAGAGATATCTGGTCAATCCCTTTCCAAAGGGAATGTGCAAAATTAATTCCTTCCTTTGTTATTTGTAACATGTGGATCAAATTGTATGCATTGCTTCATAACTTTTCACCAATGGCTATAATATATTAAAGTAGTGTGTTGCATTCATTTGAAAGGCACACATGTTTCTATGTGCACTTTTCACAGTTGCACACTTTTGGAAGCGTAAGCTCAGTTACATTCTTAAGTACAAATTACGCCTCAGCAACAGAAGGTTTTGGGGGTGTGGACCAAGAAAAACCTGGAACTGAATGTCTCACATGTCCTTAAATAGATAAGAATTTCTTAGAATCTCATCAATCAAAATCTGGAGAACTTGCATTTCATTATCACTACCCAGTGAAGAGATCAAATCTTTACTTAGGCCTCCTAAGGTGAAGAAGGCTTTGAGAGGCAGAGCAATATATCAGCATTGCAAATATGCCTTTATGACAACACCCAACTCTGCTGTATTAAAAAGAAGCAACAGTATGTTTAAAATACAGCAAGCTCTTTGTAAATAATTTAGTTTCATCATTACACAGTAATTCAAAAAGATTAAGAGTTTAAAATGAGACCATTACTCCTTGTAACAAAACAATAGAGTTTGGTAAATACTATTTACTTAAGGCTTTTTAATTATTGAATATTGAAACACATCAGCAAACAACAGCAGGTTTTTAATTTGCCCAACACACACACACACTGATCATGATAATGCTCTCACAGTGTGAAACACAGCAGTTATCAAACCAATTGTCATAGACTACCTTTTAGAATATTGACAGCGTACCCCTCCTGGGTAGACTTTGTAGAAGAGCATCAGCTATTCTTTCACAGCCAGGAAGAATATATTTAATTTCTGCTATGATAGTGTTAATATTGACATTTTCTTTTAGTGAAATTGATGGTTTCATCTCTTGTATGTGGGCAGTGATGTATGTTAAAGCAGGGACATTATAGTGGTGGGCCAAAGTATTCAACTCAGGTGAATTTAGCAAACATCAGATATGGTCAAAGGAGGTGAGATGCTATAGATGGCAAGAATACATGTTGATCACCCCTTCAGTGAAATTCCAAATCTGAAATCCTTCAAAACCAAAAATTGTCTACATTGATGGTTGAGAAAGTGACACCTCTGTTTTCTGAGGGTTCAATATATAGAACTGTTGTTTCATGAACAAAATTAATGTTACCTTCAGATTATGTGAATAAGGTCTGTATGAAACATAAATGAATTTCATGTTCAGTTTTGGATCCAATCTTCAAGAGATCTTATTATCTCTTGTTGGTGTTTATTCGTTCAGTCACTTCCAACTCTTTGTGACCTCATGGACCAGCCCACACCAGAGCTCCCTGTCGGCCGTCACCACCCCCAGCTCCTTCAAGGTCAAGCCAGTCACTTCAAGAATACCATCCATCCATCTTGCCCTTGGTTGGCCCCTCTTCCTTTTTCCTTCCATTTTCCCCAGCATCATTGTCTTCTCTAAGCTTTCCTGTCTTCTCATGATGTGGCCAAAGTACTTCATCTTTGCCTCTAATATCCTTCCCTCCAATGAGCAGTCGGGCTTTATTTCCTGAAGTATGGACTGGTTGGATCTTCTCACGGTCCAAGGCACTCTCAGAATTTTCCTCCAACACCACAGTTCAAAAGCATCTATCTTCCATTGCTCAGCCTTCCTTGTGGTCCAGCTCTCACATCCATAAGTTACTATGGGGAATACCATTGCTTTAACTATGCGGATCTTTATTGCCGGTGTGATGTCTCTCCTCTTCACTATTTTATCGAGATTGGTCATTGCTCTTCTCCCAAGAAGTAAACGTCTTCTGATTTCCTGGCTGCAGTCTGTGTCTGCAGTAATCTTTGCACCTAGAAATACAAAGTCTTTCTTTGTACACTGCCTCCATGTTTTCTTATTATCTATATATATTCAAATATAAGTATTCCAAAATCCAAAGAAATTACATTCCAAAATCCCAAAGATTTCTTGTCCCAAGCATTTAGGGACAAGAAGTCGTCCAGAGGAGGATGACTAAAATGATCAAGGGTCTGGAGAACAAGCCCTATGAGGAGCGGCTTAAGAAGCTGGGCATGTTTAGCTTGAAGAAGAGAAGGCTGAGAGGAGATGATAGCCATGTATAAGTAAGTGACCACAGGGAGGAGGGAGCAAGCTTGTTTTCTGCTTCCTTGGAGACTAGGATGCAGGAACAATGGCTTCAAACTACAAGAGAGGAGATTCCATCTGAACATGAGGAAGAACTTCCTGACTGTGAGAGCCGTTCAGCAGTGGACCTCTCTGCCCTGGAGTGTGGTGGAGGCTCCTTCTTTGGAAGCTTTTAAACAGAGGCTGGATGGCCATCTGTCAGGGGTGATTTGAATGCAATATTCCTGCTTCTTGGCAGGGGGTTGGACTGGATGGCCCATGAGGTCTCTTCCAACTCTTTGATTCTATGATTCTATGAAGGAAGGAAGGAAAGAAAGGAGAGAAGGGACAAAAAAAAGAAGGAAGGAAGGAAGGAAGGAAAGGAAGGAAGGAAAGAAGGAAGGAGAAGGAAGGAAAGAAGGAAGGAAGGAAGGAAGGAAGGAAGGGAGGGGAGGGAGGGAGGAAGGAAGGAAGGGAGGGAGGGAAGGAAGGGAGGAAGAGGAGGAAGGAAGAAGGAAGGAAGGGAGGAAGGAAGGAAGGAAGGAGAGAAAGAAAGGAGAGAAAGAAAGAAGGAGAAAAAGAGGGAGGGAAGGTTGGCCACAGCAATGTGTGGTGAATACAGCTAGTTTGTCTATACCATTTCACCCCTTTCTGTTTCAGCTCATTTAAAAAAGTTATATTAATCCATCTGGAGAGGATAAAATATCCCTCAGCCTCCTGTACTAAACTAATGCACTAGTGCAGAAATGAAAGCTGCTGATTTTCCTACATGGAATTCTGCACAATTTTTAACATCAACTATGGGGCTGATGAGCTTGGATGAAGCCTGCCTGACTACTGATTAGATTCTGCAGGTCCAGCTCAGATACTTGAAAGCTCTCCACACAAAACATCCCAGTCACATAGAGAAAGAAATACACAAATCAATACCAATAGGTTGATGCTTTCTCAGCAGCCAGGCGTTTATTGTTCAGTTGAGGCTGCTACTCTTATGATTCTTTTGCAACAAAGGAATTAATGGATTTTCCCCAAGTTCTAGCTGGTTTCATCATGTAACTGACTGCCCATGGAGTGAGTGACTGCTAATAAAAATAGTACAGTCTGCATCCATTGCTTGCCGTCACTTAACGTTTTTTAAAATTCTTATTACATAGAAAGTAAGGGAATAAATGCAATGGATGGATGAATGAGTGAATTTCAATTGGTTGAGAACTATTGGATTGGGACAGAATACAGATTATGTAATTTCACTAATGACTGTAATAGCTCTTAATGTTGTACATCTTCCGAGATGTAAGAACACTTATTTTATTGCAGAGAAACTTAATGAGGCCTGCCAGGACCAAAATAACTAAGCATAAAATAGAAAGTT
Source organism: Anolis sagrei ordinatus (assembly GCF_025583915.1). Classification (NCBI taxonomy): domain Eukaryota; kingdom Metazoa; phylum Chordata; class Lepidosauria; order Squamata; family Anolidae; genus Anolis; species Anolis sagrei. Next base: position 127,002,137 of record NW_026847549.1, read on the forward strand.
TGTGAAGACAGTCTGTGAAATGTGTAGCCTGTATATTATCGAGCAGGTCTTAATGTCTGCCCTGAAAACTATTGCAACATTAATGTCTCAGTACTACTTTTTGATATGATTTTAACTGACTATAGGTTTGTTTCTATTATAATGTCTTTTGTAGGTTTAAATTGCAGTTTTTTAATGTTGTGAGCTGCTTTGGGGCTCCATCAAGAGAGAAAAACAGGATATAAATAAACATGACAAAACAACAATATTGTGGTGGGCTGGAGGTACCATGAGGCTTTCTTTTTTAAAGTAGAAAAAGGTTTCCCTTACACCAGTGTTACTCAACTTTTCTAATGCCATGACCCCTTAATACAGTTCTTCATGTTGTGGTGACCCCCAGTCATAAAATTATTTTTGTTGCTACTTCATAACTGTGATTTTGCTACTGTTAGGAATCATAACGCAAATATCTGACATGCAGGATCTATTTTCATTCACTGGACCGGATTTGGCACAAATACCCAATATGTCCAAATTTGAATACTGGTGGGGTTGGGGGAGGGGTGATTTTGTCATTTGGTAGTTGTAGTTTATTTATTATTTATTTCGGGTACTTCTACCCCGCCCTTCTCAACCCCCTAAAGGATTTATAGTTCACCTACAATCAAAGAGCATTCTGAATTCCACCAACAATGGAACTGAACCAAACTTGGCATGCAAAACTCCCACGACCAACAGAAAACATTGGAAGGGTTTTGTGGGCATTGACCTTCAGTTCTGGAGTTGTAGTTCACCTACATGCAGAGAGCACTACGGTCTCAAACAAAGATAGATATGGATCAAACTTGGCACGAATTCTCAATATGCCCCAATGTGAACATTGGCGGAGTTTGGGAAAAATAGACCTTGACATTTGGGAGTTGTAGTTGTTGTGATTTATAGTTTCTCCCCTATGAACCATCGAGATTATTAAGATCATCTGGAGAGGCCCTGCTCTCGGTCCCACTGGCCTCGCAAGCACATCTGGTGGGGACGAGGGACAGGGCCTTCTCGGTGGTGGCCCCTCGACTCTGGAACTCTCTCCCACTGGAGATCAGAACCGCCCCGTCTATCCTGACATTTAGGAAACAGGTGAAGACTTGGTTATGGAGACAGGCATTCGATGAGTAAGCCAACACCCTGAGATATGGATGGAGGATGATGAACAACGATTTTAGTGTGACGACTGACCATTATAGTTATTGATTGTAATTGCTGTTTAATGTTTTACTCTAACATGTATTATGATGTTTTATTGATTGTATGTGATATTATGGTTGGAAACCGGTCTGAGTCCCTCAAGAGAGGTGAGAAGGCCGGTATACAAAACTTTTAAATAAATAAATAAATAAATAGTTCACATACAATCAAAGAGCATTCTGAACCTTACCAATGATGGAATTGAACCAAACTTGGCACGCAGAACTCCCCTGAGCAACAGAAAACATTGGGAGGGTTTTGTGGGCATTGACCTTGAGTTCTGGGGTTGTAGTTCACTTACATGCAGAGAGCACTACGGTTTCAAACAAAGATAGATATGGACCAAACTTGGCACGAATACTCAATATGCCCAAACACCAGGGAAGTTTGGAGAAAATAAACCTCGACATTTGGGAGTTGTAGTTGCTGGGATTTATAGTTCACTTACAATCAAAGAGCATTCTGAACCCCGCCAACAATAGAATTGGGCCAAACTTCCCACACAGAACCTCCCTGTCTTGGAGGGACTTGCTAGCGCAAGCCTCCCTCGAGCCTTACTTGCTCTCCCTCACCTGCGCACAACACTGCCATGTGCCAAGCACGACTGCTCTCACCTCTCTGCTTGGAGTCTCAGAAACAGTCTTTCATTTGGCTGAGAGGCTGGCAAATCACAGCAGAGGAAAGCTTTTGATGGGAGGATTCACCATCTGTTTCCAGAAACGAAGAGAAAGACAGGCAGAGAGATCTTCAGCCTTCTCTGCCAAAGGGGTCCCTAAGACCATCAGAAATATTTGTTTTCTGATGGTCTTTGGTGAACCCTCTGAAACCCCCTCACAACACTCCCAGGGGTCCCAACCCCCAGGTTGAGAAACACTGCCTTACACCATCTCCTCTAACAAAACAAAAGTGGGGAAAATTGCTTTGAAATTGTTTCGGCAATTTCCCTCCCCACTACCTTCAGCAAGATTTTATTTTGATTATAAGATGGCAAATCATTTCATAATTGTCTTTTACAGTATATTAACTTTTTAACTGCATCACCTGTCATGCAGATCCATCTTCATCATCTCCTGGCTTGGCTTGTTAACTGGCAGACCTTCTGCCAAGACTCTGAGCTTATTTTGTTTGTGACATTATGCATGACATCGGAATATTGTGTTTGCATTCAGTCCTAGTTATCTCCGAGCCAATGCCAACAGTAAGTAAACATCTGCAAGTAGGTGGCAATCAGCCCAAGTATTTTTGATGTTTATTTTCTGAACTCGTATAGCCTAAGGGAAAAGAAATATTTTGTGTAGCTGGCATGCCTGCCTTCAGAACCAGAATGAGAAACACAAAACAACAAAAGTCCATTTGATCCACTCAGAGATTTTATGTCACTTGCGGCGAGAGTCCAATTTACAGCACTAGGATAGTTGTGAACCCATTTTTCACAATGTTCATATCAGTAATGCCTCAGCTCTCCTTAACCAAACTTAAGCATCTTGACTCTTTTTCATGTGAGGGGTGCATTTCTCCCTCCCTTTCCTGGCTGTCTAATATTCTTTACTTGAAAGAAGTACCCAATAACAACATGAAATACTACTGCTTTTTAAATTGGGCACTGGCTGTTTACAATCAGAAAAAAAATCCCTCTTACATGGGTGGTTTGTTCATGTCAATAATCACTGTAGCTGTAAAACACCAACACACATTCACTATATTCGTTTCTCTGCTCAGCCTTTATCTTTGCTGCAACAGTACTTCAAGCATAGTAGAATTCTTCCAAGTAGTGAGAAGCCACCATTCATTTTGCAAGAGAAAGTAAAGGTTTTGTAAAGCGAAGAGCTGGGCAACCCTAGGTTGAGCCAGCAATTACAGCTATGGAACACTATGTGAGGATAAACAGGGGATAAATATAAAAATTGTAACTTTGTCTGTAAAACAGTCATGATGGTGTCAGAAATAGAGCTAAGATCAGGTAGAAATAGAGATGAGGTCACATAGGAATGGATTCAATCTCGAGAAGATCAGTTAGAGAGAACCAGTGAAAAAAAGGGAAAGAGAGAAGATCTGAACAGGGTTTTTGAGAGCTGAGTATGGAAGAAATTTAGGGAGAAGTAGGCATTACAAGGTATTTCTTCAAAACTGAGTTGTTACAGTCTATGGAAGCATGAAAGGTTCATTTTATTTCTTACTAGCATGGGGACTTGATGGTGCCCAGGTTATTTGAGAAGGGCATTGCTTGTCTGTGCTTCAAGTTTAGTCTAGCTACAATGTTGGCTGGGTTCAGTGGGTGCAGGTGAATTATAATTCCCATCGTCCATGGTCCATCCTCCTCCAAACCACACCAGGATGTAGAGTGGGTCATGTGGGCTCTGTGTGCCAAGTTTGGTCTTGATCAGTCATTGGTGTGAGTCGCAGTGGTCACAGGATGTGAGTGAAGGTACTCCAAGTCCCATAGTCCATGGTCTGTCATCTCACAAACTGCACCAGGATGTAGAGTTGGTCATGGGAGCTCTGTGTGGCAAGTTTGGTCCTGATCAGTCATTGGTGGGGGTCGCAGTGTGTTGTATATCAGCTTGTTCAGCCTGTGAGTGTGTCTGAGGATCAGGTTGCTTTGGATGATGGAATGAGAATGATGTTCATGTTCAAGCTGATTTCACTGATGGGGAATGGGGATGCTGTTCATGTAGATGTTCCTGAAGGGAATGGGGACGAGGATCTGTTTCCTGGGCCTGGTTTTGGAGATGTGGGGCCTGAATGAAGTTTAGATGATGGGTCTCAGAGGCCTGTATTGATGCAAGAGGATTCTCAAGGTTTCAAGCTTGAGAAAGGCTCTGCACCACAGATCCCTGGTCAATTTCTCCAGGTGGAGATTTTAACAGAAGTCAACAAAGACAAACAGGTCAACAATTATGGTGCTCAGTGAGATTACAGCAGTTTGGGAATTATGTGCCAAGTGCATAATCTAGTTTCAGACGAAGCAACATTGGATTCACATTAATTCCTTCATGCCAAGTTCTTGGACTTTTGCCTTTGTTTGATTCATGGATTCAAGTGCCTGTGCTGTTATTTGCCTATGAAATCAAATATCTAGTTTCATGGAATTCTTTGGACTTTTTCTCTTTGGACTATTTGTTCCTGTTTCTTTTTAACTGTGGATTTTTTTTATTGCTTTGGCTTTTATTATCCTCAAGAAGCTGCTTGCTATTTTAACCCATCTGTGTGGTGTTTAAAGTCAGAGGTGATCCTGCTCTGGAGTATAACATCATGGTTTCTGGAAGTGAGTGAAGGTACTGCAAGTGCCATTATCCATGGTCCATCGTCCTCCAGGATGTAGAGTTGGTCATGGGGGCTCTGTGTGCCAAGTTTGGTCTTGATCAGTCATTGGTGAGGGTCGCAGTGGTCTCAGAAAGTGAGTGCAAGTCTCATCATCCATGGCCCATTCTCCTCCAAACCACACCAGGACATACAGTGGGTCATGGGGGCTCTGTATGCCAAATTTGGTCCAGGTGCGTTGTTCATGGAGGACTCAGTGGTCATTTGAAGGGGGGGGCTGTACCCCAAGTTTGGTCTAGGCCCATCATTAATGGAGGTCACAGTGATCTCTGGAAGTGAGTGAAGGTATGGCAAATGTCATGATCTGTGGTCCAGCCTCCCTCAAACTACACCAGGAGGTAAAGTGGGTCATGGGGTTTCTGTGTGCCAAATTTGGTCCAGCTTCCATTTTTTCACAGTGTTCTCAATGGTAAGGATGCTATAAAATTCTATATTTTCAGAACAACCCTGCTGCGTTCTTTTATGAGACTGTTGCAAATTTTATCCTTGAGATTAGTAACTTTTATGTAGGTTTTCTTTTTATCTGTGACTTCCTCATGTTGTATTTACCTGTGTTGTGATTTTGTTGTTGTATGCCAATCAAGGCTGGCACTTGGAGTGATCTGAGGTTGAAGAAGGAGGAGGAGACGATTGAATATCTCAGATCTCAAATATATGGGAGTCTAGTAGAGATTAGGAAATGGGAGTGGATGAATCAAAAATTATGATTTATATAAGGAAAAGGTTAAACAAAGATTTGGTTTAATGCCAGACCAGCATATAAAGGAGCTGCAAGCTTTGAGAAATACAATCCCTTAGTTCACAGGCAGAATAAATCCCCAAAGGACGGGTTGGATAGTTCTAAAGCTGAGACAGAACAGGATGTAATACATTTAGTATATTTGGAGCTATTTTATAACATATCTCCTCGTCACTGTAAATGGCTTGTCCACGATAAAAAGCCAAAAAACTGTAGATGAAGCAGCCGAAATTATGGATCACCTGATACTTATAAAGGGTGAAATGAGTAAGAAAGCCCTAAGCTCCAAGGCAAGGCTAGCTTCTATGAAAATAAGAGTTACAGAGATTGGCAGTCCTCAGATAAAGGGAAAGTTTGCAAACCTTGGCAGCTCACTAATAACAAAGGGACTGAGAGAAATGAAGTCTCCAAGGCAAGCTTAAACCTCAAGGTTTCAATGGGAAGAGATAAAACATGTTTTAAGTGTGGGATTGTTGGCTTCTTACAGTATATGTGTCCAGGTCCAAATAAGAGAAATATATCCCAGAATCCTAAAGCAGCTTACATGTAAGAGAGATTCAAGCTGAGGAGTTAAAACAGGTCAGAAAGGACTGAGCATAACAACTAGGCCAGTTACCATGGAGACAGATGTCTACAATAAAGAAGCTAAGACAGTGGCAGAGGAGCATATAAAGTTTTGCCTGTTCGTAACTTTAGAACCAATCCCTCTTTCTCTATATATAAAAGTCGAAGTATGTATGTATGCGTGTATGTATGCGTGTATGTATGCTTGTCTGTTTGCACTAGAAAGGCTATTGCTAGGTGAAGTGGCCCTCTGTGAAAGAAAGGTGGCATGTTTCTGAAGGAGAAGAGAAGAAAGAAGAGAAGCACCATGTTGCTATGGAGACATTGGACCTCATCCCACGAGGGCGATGGGGGGACGGGGGGTAGGGGAGGACGGGATAGGGGAAAATCTTCTTCTTACTGTAGCATTTCATTATGTTGCATTTATAATGAAAATGGATAATATATTCACTAGCCATGGTTAGGTCCAGTCGGAATAGTTGTTATTTGGAATAAAGTTGGAAAAATGAGCTTTTTGAAACAATTTTGAACTTTTTTTAGGAAACCGGAAGTCCCCTTGCCCTTCCAAAGCTAGTCTCACCATTTTTTTTCCGACTCAGGAAGTAAGTTGGAAATTATTCAGCTTTCCGTCCGCTTCTGGTCCCTGGCCTTGGCTCAAGCCAGAGAAGCCAGTTTTAAATTGGAGAAGGAAGGAATTTCCTCCCTTTTGCTTCTCAGAAATTTCAAAAAGTTTTGAACATTTTTTTTCTGTTAAAATCAGAATTGACTTTAAAATCAAACCACCAGTACCCCCTACATCCGAAACGAGTTTTGAACCATTTTTTGGGGGGATCAAACAAGCCTAATATTAACTCCTATCACACCCAATGTACTTTTGTCCATTTCTATAGTAATGCAACGCATTCTGAGCTATCACACGGGTGAGGGTTGTCCCCATCTATACCGCTGTCTTTCTTTTAATTCAAAAAAGGGGAAACCTCAAAATAGCGTGAGTCCGAAATCTAGGTCTAAAAAGGGGGGTGATGATAGCAACAGCTAAGCAGTGATACTCATATATCTAAATTGTGTAATTCTTGATGAATAAATGTGTTTTTTTTAAATTACCTTATAAGAATCATGCAAGAAAATGATTGGTGAGAAAAAGAACATAGATGCTCATATGGAGACAACCCATAGGAACGTCTACTCTTCAACATCATTAAAGCGATCTAACATGGGCAACTATGACAGATCCTATCACATGTCAATTTAACTGCTTTCAGACATTTCCACACAAATCTGGGGTTCTTAAGATGATTACTCCCCAACCCAATAATCCTCCATTTTTACCCACTTTTGAAACAGTTTACAAAGTCCCACGGGTGATCAGCAGAAGTACTTTTGCATCATATGATGAGTTCCATGGGACTCTATCTGTAAACTATTTCAAAATTCTGTAAAATGGAGGTAGAACCAAAAGTATGTAGAAATGGGGGGGGGGGGGCGTTGTCATGACAAGTCGTTTCATGGTTGTAGTCAGGGCTGTAGCCAGAGGTGGGGAGGGTTAAGGGTTCTAACCCCTTCCTAAAGGGTTCTTACCCCCCCCCCCAAACCTGGTTTACTCAAGAATTTTAACTGGTTAACCAAGTTATGAGTAAACCAGGTTTCTTTTTTAACCTGACACATTTCCGGGCAGAGTTGAACTTTAACCCCCACCCCACCCCCTCTGGCTATGGCCCTGCTGTGGAATGCTCAGAAGAGATTAACCCCTCTCCTGTTTGTAACAGATCAGCTTGTGCACCAGCTGCGCCCGTACCTTGGGAAGCCTGACTTGGCCACGGTAGTCCACGCTTTGGTTACATCCCGCTTAGATTACTGCAACGCTCTCTACGTGGGGTTGCCTCTGAAGACTGCCCGGAAGCTGCAGCAAGTCCAACGCTCGGCAGCCAGATTACTAACGGGTGCTGGGTACAGGGAGCACACCACTCCGCTGTTACACCAGCTCCACTGGCTGCCAATTAGCTTCCAAGCACAATTCAAAGTGCTGGTGTTAACCTATAAAGCCCTAAACGACTCCAGCCCTCTCCAAACGTATTCTCCCCTACGTACCATCAAGATTACTAAGATCGTCTGGAGAGGCCCTGCTCTCGGTCCCCCCGGCCTCACAAGCGCGCCTGGTGGGGACGAGGGACAGGGCCTTCTCGGTGGTGGCCCCGCGACTCTGGAACTCTCTCCCACTGGAGGTCAGAACCGCCCCGTCTATCCTGACATTCAGGAAACGGGTAAAGACGTGGTTGTGGAGACAGGCTTTCAATGAATGAGACAGCACCCTAGGATTGTGGATGGAAGATGAGGTATACTTGTTTTTAATATGACGACTAACCATTGTAGTTTTAAATATAGTTGTTATTTTAAATGTGTTATTGTAATTATGAACTATGATATTTTACTCATTGTATGTTTTTATGGTTGTAAACCGGGCTGAGTCCCTCTAAGAGGTGAGAAGCTCGGTATAGAAAACTTTGAAATAAATAAATAAATAAATCTTCCCTTCCAAGTAAGGATTCCCATTATATTGACCTTGATGTCCATACCTGATTCATGAGATCTTGTTTTGCACTTCAATGAACCTTGAATGTGACTGTGTGCTCATTAATCTGAAACCCTGTGTTGGAATGTGGACTGACTTCTTGGTGTGACTCCTGGATTGGAAAGACAGTTTGATCTTCTGGATAATGGACATTGGTTTGCCTGAATTATTTAATATTATTTTGGGAACTTTGCTTGTGTCATTGAACTTGGGACTTTGTTTTATAACTTTAGCTGTGTGCTATCTTTATGTTTTGTAGTCAAGCACTGAAGAGACTAAGTGTTTAAGTTATTGTTTTCAGTAAAAAAAAATTTGATACAAACTGGGTGTTGTTTGGTTAAATTCTGCCCGCATTACTGGGCAGAGTCCTTGAGCACAACAGGACACTGCATCTGATAAGGTCCTAAGTGATGTAAAAAACCCATCAATGAGCAAAATGGGAAAAAAACCTTCCATCAGTTTCCTGCAATTTGTACTACAAGCCCCTGTGTAAAACTACCATTTTCTCATTTTGTAAATCAAGCCACACATATGCAGCAAGAACAAAGGACTGGATGATTGATCAAAAGGATCTGAATAACTCATTCAGAGCATATTGTTGTTTAATGTCCATGTAACAAGACAAAAGCAGAAAAAAATTGCACAAAAATAATTGGCAAAAAAATTGTTTCACACACGAAAACAAAAAATAAAATATTGAGAATTTTTTGAGGCGGAGAGTCTCCCTCATGAAAATAAGCTAAAGAGGCTATATCTTCCTTCTACTCAGAGGAAGGCTGGGGGAAGATGAATGGTGTCTTATGCTCCCCTCATTGTTTCCACTACTTCTTGCTTGGGGAAGAATGAGTAGTAGATTCAAGTTGCTTTGAAGATTGGTGAGGGTCCAAGCTGAGATATAGGGGTCAACAGCTTCCTAGACTTGCCAGTCCCAAGGCAAACCTCTGCATAGCCCCACATTAAATTTAGATCATGCCCAGAACTGAGAATGTTAGGAATGAATTGCTATAGGTCTCTGTTTTTTCTTTGGTGGCTTCAAGCACTTGGACTTTGACTTTATATGGACAGGTCTTTAACTATTTTTCGGTTTAGCATTGCTGTTACTTTAAAGCAATATTCCTCTTTAAGAAAACAATCATGCAGTCAAGAATCTGTAAACAATGAGTAGCAAATGGCCATGTTAATCATGATCACCTTGAGCAGTTCCTCCTTTTCTCATTCTTAAAAGGCTGACTACCACCTTTCTGGAAGCATTATTCATTTTTATTATGTACACTCAGTATTGCCTGAGATTTGCAAATCAGTGAAAAAGGTTCTCATACTTTACAAATAAGTATTTCTATCAAGAAATATATGTTGAGTAAATGAAGTGTTCAGTGGCAAGCATCGAAATGAAAAACAAAAACAAAAGCACCACCACCATGAATAAAACTCATATGCAACATGAAGCTGGAGGCAAGGGCAGAGGTGATAGGTACACACAGAAAAAATATCGAACACACACATAATGAATACTAAAGTCAAGTTTGTCCAAGCCTTCCCATTTCAGACTTCTTTGTATGGTTATGAAAACTGGACAGTGAAGAAATCTCACAAGAAGAGAATTAACTCATTTGAAATGTAGTGCTGGAGGCGTTCACAGACATGGACTGCCTAAAAGACAAATCAATTGGTTCAAGAACAAATGATGCCTGAATTTTCTTTATAAGATAAGATGACTAAACTGAGACTGTTGTAATTTGGACACATGAGAAGACAGGGCACATTTGAAAAGAAAACATTGCTTTGTAAAGTAGAAGGCAATAAGGAAACGGGAAGAACACATTGTAGGTGGTTAGATTCAGAGTGTATCTTGACAGGATGGTTAGCCCAATACTAATCTGGAATGGGCTGTTCTGGATGGGCATTGCAGGTGATTACACTGTCAGCCCCTGCACTTACTTGGGAGCTCAATGGTAGCTACACCATCAACTCCAAACTGCTCTGACAGGACAGGTGAGCAGCAGCAAAACTAGTTGACCACCACTCACCTGCTACCCATACTTTGCTCCCCTCTAACTTACCTTAGCAATGCCCAGTGGGCACCAAAATGGATACAGACTCTCTTCAGCACTTGGAATAATGTTATACAGCATGCTAGAGAAACAGATGAGGGTGTGCAGTCCTCCCCAATCTCCCTGACATGCTAGATAGTAGAGGTGTGCAATTTGGTTAAACCTCATGCCATTTTCAGTGTCCAGATTTTGGTGGCCACCTTGATCTGTTTTTTGGGAGACCCCAAATTTGGATGAGCAAAATTCTGTTTTTTGATCTGACAGTTGAAAGATTTGTTTTTGCTCCAGGAGACCCAGCCCATTGGCAGCAATGGGGGAACTTCTGTGGCTCCCCTTTCTGTCATTTTAGGGCATCAGTCTTAAGAAACCATGTTTTTTCTAATATCGCTCATCTAGACCTAGGTTAAAGCATCAGACTTAAGAAACCACTTTTTCTGGGGTCCTTTCCTCTAATGTCTTCATCTAGATCTGAGTTAAGGCATCAGACTTAAGAAACCACTGTTTCTTGGATCGTCTCCCCATATATCCTTCAACTAGACTGGGGAAGGAATTAAATTCTCCCCATGGGGACTCAAAAGGCAGGATATCCCCCCTTGTAAACCACCCCAATATTTAAACCAACATCCCCCATACCCCTTCACAGCCCCCACATACACAACCACCCTCACTTCTCTATCAACATAGTAAAAAAAAGGAATAAAAGACATTAAACTAAGGAAAATAAATGAAATTGCCAAAGGAAAAGATTGGAATTGAATTCAAAAACAAGCAAAGTGATCCTAAGAGCAGGCAGGCAGTTCTCACAGCTTCACAGGAAAACCACTGAGGCCACTTCCCCGTGCTCCACATGTAGCCAAAAAATTGGAAAGTAGCAGTTTTCAGCAGCCGCGTAGTCTGTTGTGGCTGAAAAAAAATGGCAGTGGCACCTGTGCAGTTATTGCTGGCTGAAAGAGCTGAAACAGCAGAAACATCCAGTGCCTATTTTGAAAAACGGATCTGAACACAGCCTGACTAGATAGCCTCCTTCCAGCACTGAGAAGAGTCTGCATCATTATAGTAACCACTCGCTACTTCTAAGGTAAGTTTGAATGAGGCAAGACAGGTACTATCCCCTTTCCCTGGGTTGTCCGGATTATCTAGCAACTTCAAGTAACATGGGTCAAGGCTGCATTAAGCAGCTGTGGCCATGTTAATGTAGTTCTATGCATCATATAACAACTAGGGCTGGGCGGTTTCGTTTCGTTAATTCGTAATTCGTTAAAAATTCATTATTTTTTTGTTAACGAAGCGATAATGAATCATTCTGGAGCAACTTAAAAACGAAACGAATTTTTCAATTCGTTTCGTAAATGCTTCGTATTCCGTTATGTATTCGTTTCGTTATTGGTTTGAGGTCGTTTCGTTATTATTTCCGCATGTCTGGGGCAAGTTTTATAGTTGTTTTTTGTTTAATTAGTGAAAAAAATTATAATATCACACCAACAGTCAACAACAGAGGGAGAAGTTTTTTTAGCGTATTGCGCGATCGCGGCCGCCATTAACGAATCGATTCGTTATTGTTTCGTTATTGTTTTGTAATTTTTTACCATTTATGAAATTTCGTAAATATCGAACTTTTTTTAAGGAAAATTTCAGAATTCTTTTAAATATCGAAACGCAAAAAACCCCAAAAAACGAATCGATTTTAGAAACAAATTTTTCCATTGTTACCCAGGCCTAATAACAACCACAGAGTTGATCCAGCTTCCCACGAGATCAAATGTCATGTCAAGGAAGTCATAACTGCTCTTGCATTTTCAAGATCTGAACAGGATGACCTCCTTCATAGGGTCACTTTGAAGCTGACTTCTTGACCATAAACAACAATGCATTCAAAAGGAAAAAGAAAATGTCTAATTTGTCAATAAAAAAGCCCAAAGAAGCCTGTCATCTGAACAGGACATCATAGAAAAATATTTGTATGGTCCCTTCTGCACAGCTGTATAAAATCCATATTATCTGTTTTGAGCTGATTATATGGCAGTGTAGACTAAGATAATCCAGTTCATAGCAGATAATGTGGAATTTCTGCTTTGTTAACCTGGATTATCTCACAGTGTAGAAGGGGCCTAAGTGACGGTTGCACTGTGATATGTGGACAAATATTCAATAACTTTCCCAAACCAAAGAATTTTGCACATTATTTTCAGTGTTCTGGAAATAATACTCAATTTACCATGTGGTCAACAGATTTTTATTCTGTGGCTGGATCTACACTGCCATATAATCCAGATTATCAAATCTAGATTATCTTCTTTAAACTGGATTATATGAGTCTTGTTGTTGTTGTTCATTTGTTCAGTCACTCTTTGCGACCTCATGGACCAGCCCACGCCAGAGCTCCCTGTCGGCCGTCACCACCCCCAGCTGCTTTAGAGTCAAGCAAGTCACTTCAAGGATACCATCATTCCATCTTGCCCTTGGTCGGCCCCTCTTCCTTTTTCCTTCCATTTTCCCCAGCATCATTGTCTTCTCTAGGCTTTCCTTTTTTCTCATGATGTGGCCAAAGTACTTCATTTTGGCCTCTAGTATCCTTCCCTCCAATGAGCAATCAGGCTTTATTTCCTGAAGTAAGGACTGGTTAGATCTTCTCGCAATCCAAGGCACTCTCAGAACTTTCCTCCAGCACCACAGTTCAAAAGCATCTATCTTCCTTCGCTCAGCCTTCCCTATGGTCCAGCTCTCAAATCCATAGGTGACTATGGGGGGTTACCATTGCTTTAACTATGCGGATCTTCGTTGCCAGTGTGATGTCTCTACTCTTCAATATTTTATCAAGATTGGTCATTGCTCTCCTCCCAAGAAGTAAGCGCCTCCTGATTTCCTGGCTGCAGTCTATGTCTGCAGTAATCTTTGCACCTAGAAATACAAAGTCTGTTACTGCCTCCATGTTCTCTCCCTCTGTTTCCCAGTTGTCAATCATTCTTGTTGCCATAATCTTGGGTTTTTTTTAATGTTTAACTGCAACCCAGCTTTTGTGCTTTCTTCTTTCTCCTTGATTAGAAGGCTCTTCAGCTTCTCCTCACTTTCGGCCATCAAAGTTGTAACATCTGCATATCTAAGGTTGTTAATGTTTCTTCTAGCAATTTTAACCCCAGCCTTGCATTCATCAAGCCCTGCACATTGCATGATGTGTTCTGCATACAAGTTGAATAGGTTGGGTAAGAGTATACAACCCTGCCGTATGCCTTTCCCAATCTTGAACCAGTCGGTTGTTCCATGGTTAGTTCTTACTGTTGCTATTTGGTCATTATACAGATTCCTCAGGAGAGAGATAAGGTGATTTGGTATGCCCATACCACCAAGAACTTGCCACAATTTATTATGATCTACACAGTCAAAGGCTTTAGAGGCTATACTGCTATATCATCCAGTTCAAAGCAGATAATTTGGATTTTATGGCAGTGTAGATGGGCCTGTGTGTCTATAACCTGCTCAACATTTCTCTTTCAAGGATTGCTGCTTTAGCAGAAGGCTGACAGCATAGTAATAACAAAGCAGTGATGCTGGAAGTTAATGTGAGTGACTGAAATCAGATGACAATGAGGGCTAGATGAATCCCTTCTGACAGGAAACTTTCGAATGCATGTTGTTTTCATTTGCATTCCAATTAGATAATCTCCAATTTTGAGGGAAGGCCAAAGAACTCTCTGTGAAGTTGGCTATGTTTTTATTTAGATGCTATCAGAGACCACTGGTGATTTCTAGTATAATTTGCAATGATAGGAGTCCAGCCAAGCAAAATGCTTTGACTGAGCAGACCCAATATGTGATTGAAACTCTGTTGTGAACAGAGCTGTTAGTGAGTTTCTATTATGCTTTGTCGTAAATGGGAAAGCGATCAAATGATTTTTCTGTTTCTCTGTATAGGTTTTAATTAGCAGGCTGCCCAATGCTCCAAGCCAAGAATTTCAAAATTGGGAAAATGTGCAAAACGCACAACAAAAAAATGGCCTTTCATCTACTTCCTCCTTTGAAGAGTTTATAATATAGGATATTTAGCAGGAGGGGGAATCCTAAGGATATGTTTGTTTACTTAAACATTATAGTCAAAGACAGGAAAACCAGGCTGCAAAGGGAATCATCTACTGAAAGACCATCATCGGAAAGAAATGGGCCTCTAGGCATAAAAAGGGAAAAAAGTACTGTATGTTCCAGCGTATAAGACTACTTTTTTACTTAAAAAATCTTCTCAAAAGTCAGGGGTCATCTTATACATGGGAGTAGTCTTATACACGGGAATAGTCTTATACACTGGAGTAGCCTTATGCATGGGAATCGTCTTATATGCGGGAGTAGTCTTATACACCGGGAGTCATCTTATAGAGCGGGTACTGAAACTTCCAATCTGGATTGGAGAATCTGTGGTTGCTGCATATTGTGGGGGTAGCTCAAAAATGGCAGTAGCCACGTCCCTGCCGTATGCAGCAATTGTATGAAAGCTTTAAGGGCGATGTTGTACAAGTACAGTAGAAGAAAATCCATTCATCAGGATTCATGGACTTAATGCAGTCCTGATGGTGAGGTGAAGGGGTGCCTCACCGGGAAGGTGTAAGTGAAGGGCAGAGCAAGCTGCAGGCATCCGGGGCACCCAGGGTATAGAAAAAAGAGATAGAATGGCTCTGGGCCCAGAAAAACACAACTCTTTTACCTGTCTGGCCCGCCCATGTATCCTATTACCGTACCTCCTCTTCTGTCTCTCAGATTTCGCTCCTGAAGACTGCAGTGAAGTGGTGCAGGTGCGCATGTGTGAGATATGAGAGGCAGAGAAGGAGGTACAGTAATAGGAAAATTACCATATTGAAATCAAATCTGATACTTTTAAAAAAATTATTTGGTGTGTGTTGGAAGAGGGGTAGTCTTATACGGCAAGTATATCCCAAACTCTATATTTTAACTGGAAGAGTTGGGGGTCATCTTATACGCCCAGTCGTCTTATATGCCGGAATATACGGTATATAATTTTTTCAGGAATGCAACAGGATGCTTCCTGCGGCCATGGCATTTTAACAATATTCTTGTTAATTACTACCTCTTAGCTCAAAGAAATGTAAGCAGATGTTCCTGTCCACACATATTTTTGTTACTGATACAGCAAATTATGTCAGGCTAGGAAGCTATAATGAACAGTATACATTCTTAAGAAGCAAATGTTGGGCAAGTGGGCTTATTAACAAAAGACCCTGCACAGCAGAGTAACTTATTAGCAGCAGCTTGACCCAGCACCAGTAGTCAAAAGTGATAAAAAGAACAAAATCACACAGACCAATGTTATCTCTTCCTTAGGGGGCTTTTCTTTGTAGCATAATAATATTGTTGCACTATTTACAAGAGTTAGATTTCCATAGCACAAATAAAGTCCTTTATATTGTCGAAGGCTTTCATGGCTGGAATCACTGGGTTGTTGTAGGTTTTTTCGGGCTGTATGGCCATGGTCTAGAGGCATTCTGTCCTGACGTTTCGCCTGCATCTATGGCAAGCATCCTCAGAGGTATCCTCACTACCTCTGAGAATGCTTGCCATAGATGCAGGCAAAACGTCAGGAGAGAATGCCTCTAGACCATGGCCATACAGCCCGAAAAAACCTACAACAACCCAAAGTCCTTTATGCTTCCTTCTTTATTTCTTTGCTCACTGGACTTCTTTCTCATGCAGATAAACAGCTTTCAGCTTCACTCTCACAGAGCCTCCTCTCACTACTTACACAGGAGCTTCACACACAGTAGCTTCACATTAGCCTTCAACCTGGGGGTACTTCCACATAGCCCTATATCCCAGAATATTGAGACAGAAAGTCCCACATTATCTGAGTGTGGACTCAGATAACCCAGTTCAAAGCAGATAATGTGGAATTTTCTGCCTTGATTTTCTGGGATTATGTGTGGAAGGGCCCTAAGATCTCTCTCACAGGAGCTTCTCACACCAGGTCTTCTAACAAAGGGGCTGACTGAGCTACAGGCACATCTGCTTATATTGAACTGCAGCTTTTGCTGAGCCATTGTACCCATTTTAACCCTTTTAATGCTTGACTCACGTTTTTGTAATTAAAAATACTGAGGTTTTTTTTAATTCTAGCCATCCCCTGCCACACGTTGCTTTGGCCTAGCCTGGTGATCTGGAAAATAAAGTAATGAGAAAGTGTTGATTTCTAATATATGTAATTTCTTTATGCTTGTGAGTAAATAGTATTTTGTGTTGTTTCTTTGTCAGTGTTGATGTAGAGATTGTCTGATTTTGCCTACTCTGGAAAATGCAACATATCATTGTTCTTCTTTAGGGGTCCTTTTCAAATCTATGATACTATATCTCTCATATACATATGTGTATGAATCATATGTATCTATGGCTGTTTGTCAGTAAGGCTTTGATTATGTTTTCTTGCTCTAGTTAAGGGAGTTGGTCTGAATGGCCTTAAGGCAGCATTTCTCAACCTGGGAGTTGGGACCCTTGGGGGGTGGGTCGCAAGGGGTGTCAGAAGGGTCACCAAAGGCCACCAGAAAACACAGTATTTTCTGTTGGTCATGGGGGTTCTTGTGTGGGAAGTTTGGCCCAATTCTATCACTGGTGGGGTTCAGAATGCTCTTTGATTGTAGGTGAACTATAAATCCCAGCAACTATAACTCCCAAATATCAAGCTCCATCTATGTTCATATTTGGGCATATGGAGTATTTGTGCCAATTTTGGTCTAGATCCTTAATTGTTTGAGTCCACAGTGCTCTCTGGATGTAGGTGAACTACAACTCCAAAACTCAAGGTCAATGCCCACCAAACCCTGCCAGTATTTTCTCTTAGTCATGGGAGTCCTGTGTGTCAAGTTTGGTTCAGTTCCATCATTGGTGGAGTTCGGAATGCTCTTTTGTAGGTTAACTATAAATCCCAACAACTCCCAAATAACAAAATCATTTTTTAGTGATGGTCACTCCTTGGGTTACTAGGTGTCTTGTGGCCAAATTTGGTGGCAATTCATCCAGTGGTTTTTGAGTTATGTTAATTCCACAAATGAGCATTACATTTTTATTTATACAGATTTCTGACAGAAACTACCTACTCTATGCTCTCAGCACTCATTTGAAAGGAAGCTCAATTTTCCTGTTTAAGCATTGTAAAAGGTCGGAAGCATCACAATAGCAGAGAGAGTAAAAGGGGTCATGTTTCTTTTTGATTCTCCTAGAAGGGGTTAAGCTCCTGCTTTTTGCTACTCTACTCATTGAAGGCAATGATTCCTTTTTGATAAGAGCTAAGGTTTTTTGGGTTGATTTTTTACTAAAATGTCTAGACATATGCATGAGTAATACTTCCATTGTTCCTCAATGCAACGAAAGCCAATGTTAGATGGAGTTCAATGACAACTGGAAGACTACCAGTTTCCCAAACATTTATTTATTTATTTATCACACTTTTATTCCGCCCTTTTCAGCCCGAAGACAACTCAGGGCGGCATACAGACTGGCAACAATTAGATGCCAGACACACATAAATACATCGTTTTAAACAGGTTAAATCAAATAATAAAATTCATATAAAAAGCAACTTAAAACTATAAAAATCAATGACTCCCAGGTTTAAATCCAGACTGGTAAGTGACCCCAGCCAAATATTCCCCCAAAAGAACTAGGCTCCATTTAGTATTTTGTCACTCGTCTTACCATTCAGCAAGTTTATGGTGTTTCTTTTATATTTGTTCAAAACATAATACTAAGTATATACTGTTTTATTTCTCCCAAAATAGTTCTATTTCCTTGTTTCTCCTTAAATTGAAAAAGTATCTGGTTTTAAATAAGTTGGAATAACCCCTATAATCTTGTCAGTGAAATGTTTGCATGTAAATGTGGCTTAACAATGTGCATGCTTCTCTTTCTAGATAAAGTGCAAGGTGCTATTCTGTACACAATTTCTCCATGCTACAAGGAACCATTGTTGTTTACTGATGAGAAAGGAGAATTGGGATCAATTCAGATGATGGGGAGGGCCAGGAGTGTACACTGCTATTGCTCCCTTGTTTAACTGAGCTCTCCTCTAGGCATGGTTAGATTCGGTCAGAATCTTCATAATACATTCAGAAAGATTTCCTTTTTGAAGCTATTTCAAAGTTTTTAAGGAAACCAGAAGTCCCCTTGCACTCCTGAATCTTTTTCTGCCATTTCTCTTACGACTCAGTAACTTAGTCGGAAATTACTTAGCTCTCCCGCCCCCACTTCTGTTCCCTGACCAGAGAAGCACTCTAAACCAGTGTGGATGGATTCCCTTCTTTTCCTTTCCCTCCCGCCTCAGTTTACACCAGTGTGGATGCATTCTCTTCCTTTCCTTTCCCTCCTGCCTCAGTTTACACCAGTGTGGTTGAATAACCTTCCTTTCCTTTCCCTCAAATGAGAGAAGTAGTTTTAACCAGTGTGGATGGATCCAGGTCAGTTTAAACCAGTGTGGATGGATTCCCTTCCTTTCCTTTCTTTTCCCTCCCACGTCACTTTAATCCTGTGTGGATGGATTCCTTTCCTTTCCCTTCCCTCCCATGAGAGAAGCAGTTTTAACCAGTGTGGATGGATTCCCTTCCTTTCCTTTCCCTCTTGCATCAGTCTTAAGCAAGAGAAGTGGTTTTAACCAGAGTGGATGAATTTCTTCCCTTTGGTTCCCCCCCCCCCTTTTCTGGAGTAAAACAACTACTTTCAAAGTAAATACCATCCAATGAAACAGGGAATAACACTTTGAAACCATTAACAAAGGATTCGGAAGTCTCTGAAGTTTTGCAAGATTTTGAACTTTTTTCTGTGAAAATCGGAATTGACTTTAGATCTGAACCACTAGTGCCCCCTTCATCTGAAACCATTTTTGGGATCAAACAAGCCTACTCTCCTCCTGTCCCTTTTGGTGGTGCTGATCTGTTGATTTGAATATGATAAAATGACACTTTACAAATATATAAGTAATGAATAATGAAGAGTGTATTGTGAATTGTGAAAGCTAATGATAAAGAGTAAGTTACTTGTTACTTTTTTAAAAAACTTGGCTTCTTTATCAGTCAGTTTGACTGAGACAGCAAAGATATTTAATTTCAGATCAGAAATGTTTGTGTTGCTTTTCTGCACAGACACACCCCAGGACTGAAATTTGGAAAAAATATTTTCTCTTTTTCCAATTCCTTTTTCAGTTCTTCTTTCCTTCCTTTTTTTTCTTACTAAATGAACCTATAGAAGAAAAAGTGTCTATGTGTCTTCTACTCACCTGTCCAGTTATGTGAACCCCATGAATACCTTAGAATTGTCTTAGGCAAGAGGTTCCCAGAGATGGAAAAGTCAACACTTAAGAAATGTAGTATGCACAAACCTCGATGGTTATATTTCCAGTGTCTTTTCCTCTTTGCTCCTTTGAAAGTATACCCATACAGACAGACAGGAGGCACACGTGCTTGGCGTATTAGAACAGCATTCAGGATTACTTTAGCAGATGCCTCCATGGTTTACTAGTTCCATTTCCCACAGACTAGGTGCCAGAGCAAGGGAGAAAATGCTGAGGCTTAAGAGAGCAGAAAATGATCTTTATGACAAATCAGGAGAAAACTGCAAATTGAACAAAATGTGCATCACGCTAGTAATAGAATGAAATTATTTGGAAGAAATCTATGGTGGAATCCATTTTTCACAGAAGCACACAAAAAGTCACTGCGACTAGGTACAACCTCCTGTCAAAGTGAAATGATTGCATCAGGAAATCCAGCAGCTGCAGAGAGGTAGCAGCTTGGTTTCCATATATAAAACTCAGCATAGTTTTATAGTGTAATTATACCATCCCCCTCTAATCTACCACTGTGAGATTGGGAAAACCCTGTTTCTTTGCTATATCAGCTTGCATTTGTTCATTCACATTACTCTAAGAAGGGGGCTGTCTTTTGGGTATGCTGCATTTCCTCCCTAATGCATCCTGCTTTTGATTAGGTTGTAAGCCTGCAGGCTGTGTTATTTTTTTAATCTTCGCATTGTGCCTAGCTATTTTGGGCACCATTCTTGTCACTGTCAATAAAAATAACAATGGGAAGTAAATCGATTGAGCCAAGCTGGGAGTTCTCACAAGGGAACATTCGCCTCAAAATGAGGGTGAGCAAATAAAAATTCAGTCACACCGAAATCTGAAAGCTATACTTTGATGAGATTTTGGGGGTGAGGGATACATTTTGCTGCCAAGTTTACTGCAGCATTGCCAGCATCGCCATTTTTTTCTTTGCCACAGCGTCAGAATCCCCCTTTTTGTGGTAGAACAATTAGCAACTCATCATGCTCGAATGTAATATCATAACATGTGATAAAATGGGAGCTGGCACAAAGAACGTCACAGCTGTCATAGATTTCTCACTCCTTTCCTTTTCTTATAATAATCTTATGCAATTCTACATAGGAAGAGAAAATGGATTAGCGGAGGCACCCCAAGAACAGTCTGCTGTTGCAGGCTGATGGCAGCACCAATCCAAGGAATGAAAGTTTCCATTATCTTTCCTTCACAAAAGTTAGCACTTGTCAAAGTTGGTGGTGAATTCTATTTATTTTTATTATTTATTTATTTGATACACTTGTATACCGCTAATATCTCAGCCTGGATCGGCGACTCATTGCGGTTTACAGCAAATTAAAAACAATCTCCAATTTAAAAACATATACGCATACAATAACAAATTATTGGGCCACCAATAATACTCCCATATATCTCGAGTTAAAATCATAATCCAGAATTCGTTGTCCATATTTTCCTGTCCTTAGTCACCAAAGTTCGATTGCCACAGATTAGCCGAATGCTTGTTTAAACAACCATGTTTTCAGTCTCTTCCTAAACACCATCAGCGAAGAGGCTGATCGTACCTCTATAGGGAGGGTGTTCCAAAGCCGGGGGGCCACCACAGAGAAGGCCCTGTCTCTCGTTCCCGCCAGCCGCACTTCTGAAGCTGGAGGGATAGAGAGAAGGGCTCTCCAGAAGATCTTAGGGTCCTGGTGGGCTGATAGGCTGAGATACGTTCGGATAGATAAGTTGGGCCAGAACCGTTTAGGGCTTTAAAGGCCAACGCCAGCACTTTGAATTGAGCCCGGTAGCATATCGGCAGCCAGTGGAGCTGGTTCAGCAGGGAGTTGTATGCTCCCTGCGCCCCGCTCCTGTTAGAATCATGGCTGCCGCCCGTTGGACTAATTGGAGCTTCCGGACTGTCTTCAAAGGCAACCCCACGTAGAGAGCGTTGCAGTAATCAAGGCGGGATGTAACCGGAGCGTGGACTACCGTGGCTAAGTCAGACTTCCCAAGGTACGGTCGCAGTTGGCGCACAAGTTTTAACTGTGCGAAAGCTCCCCGGTCACCGCCGAAACCTGGGGTTCCAGGCTCAGCGATGAGTCCAGGATCACTCCCAAGCTGCGAACCTGCGTCTTCAGGGGGAGTGTAACCCCGTCTAACACAGGCTGTAACCCTATTCCCTGTTCGGCCTTACGACTGACCAGTAGGACCTCTGTCTTGTCTGGATTCAATTTCAATTTGTTAGCCCTCATCCAGACCGTCACAGCGGCCAAGCACCGGTTCAGGACCTCGACAGCCTCCTTAGTAGCAGGTGGAAAGGAGTGACAGAGTTGGACATCATCTGCGTACAGATGACATCGCACTCCGAAACTCCGGATGATCTATGGCTCTTCTGGAAAGAATCTGAGAAATTCCTTCTAATTCTACAAAATTATTCAAATCAAGGTTTTCAAAAACTAAGCAAGGGCCAGTATGGTGTAGTGGTTTAATAATAATAATAATAATAATAATAATAATAATAATAATAATAATAATAATAAAACTTTATTTATTACTTACTTTTACTTACTTAGGCGATCCCTCATTGGACGAGTAAGATGGTCTTCCTTGATGACTATTTTTGTGGATTTGTAGGTGGCTGTGGAGCCCTATTCTTGACCCTCATCTTCTCCCACAGTGAAGGCATTGGTTCCAGGTGGAAGGCGGTCCCGGTTGGGGTTGGCTTGACGCGCCTTCCTCCTGGCACATTTCTCTCTTTCACTTTATTTATACCCCGCTACTATCTCCCAAGGGACTCGAGGAGCTTACATGAGGCCGAGCCCACAACACATCAGTACAAGCAATAACAAACACAATACAAGGCAATTAAAATAAATCTCAAACACAAATAGCATAAACATTAAACAAGGTACAGTGCACATCTAAAATCTATGGCTGGGCCAAATGTAATTAAAGTTTAAAAAATAATGCTAGGCATGAACAAGATAAAGGAGGTGGGGTGTTGATGGAGACATACAAGCATTCCTAAATCGGTATAAAATGCTTTTGGAGGACATAATGCTAAGGGTTCATTATTCTGGGAAGGCACACTGGAACAACCACGTTTTCAAGCTCCTCCTAAAGACTGTCAGAGATGGGGCATGCCTGATGTCCTGAGGGAGTGAGTTCCAGAGTTGAGGGGCCACCACCGAGAAGGCCCTCTCTCTCGTCCCCACCAATCGTGCTTGCGATGCAGGTGGGAGCGTGAGTAGGGCCTCTCCAGATGAACGAAGAGATTGTGTGGGTTCGTACACAGAAATGCGTACGTTGGATTAAGTACTCGGTGGTGACCATGGTTTAAAACCATGCCATGAAAGCTATTTGGGGAAGTCACACCCTCTCAGCCTTTTCACCAAGCACAATATTGTTGGCAAACTCCTCTGAACAAATCTTACCAAAAAAATCTCTGGTTGAAATCAAGACATAGTTTTCTTAGATCTACAGAGACACTCGCTGGAACACCCCAGCAAGCGAGAGTCCAAAAGTGGCAGGCCCAAACCCAGCACCTCAATCCATGGGTGATACCAGATGAGAGACTCCCCCCTGGGCACACAGAAGACTGGGCGACTTGGAAGGCGCTGAACAGACTGTGCTCTGGCACCACGAGATGCAGAGCCAGTCTTAAGAAATGGTGGAATCCTTGGCATGCGAGTGCGGAGAAGAACAAACCACTGACTACCTGCTGCAATGCACCCTGAGCCCTGCCACATGCACAATGGAGGACCTTCTTGTGGCAACACCAGAGGCACTCTAAGTGGCCAGATACTGGTCAAAGGACATTTAACCAACTACCAAATTTGCAAAATCTGTGTGTTTTTTTCTTTTTCTTTTTAATCTGTGTGTTTGTTTTGTTCTGTTAGAATTGTAACACAATGGTATAGTTGCTGATGACATGATAAATAAATACCAAAAAAATTGGACAATATGCTCACTTAACATGAAAACAGCAACAACAAGAAAAATAAACATGTCCCCTAAGTGGACAAATCTGCCAGTTTTTCTCGCCCCCACATCTCAATTTCTTTCTCACCATGTCATTAAAGAAATAGAGCCTCTGGTAGTGCAATGGGTTAAACCCTTGTGCCAGCAGGACTGCTGACTGATAGGTCAGCATTTTGAATCTGGGAACAGCAGGTTGAGCTCCCTATGTCAGCTACAGCTTCCCATGTTGGGACATGAGAGAAGCCTCCCCAAGGATGGTAAAACAAGGATGGTAAAACAACATCCCTGCAGACGCCTAATTCTCTCACACCAGAAGTGACTTGTAGTTTCCCAAGTTGATCCTGACACACTCACACAAGGAAATGTTCCATTTTGGCTCAGTTATTTTTTTAAGAAGCCAAGCAAACCAAATGATATCACTCTAGAGCTGAAAGAGTAGGCAAAAAGAATGCACCTCATCTGATATCCAGTGGCTCCCTCCTGCAGAATTCTGGGGCTTGTATTTTCGTAAGACCCAATACCTCTTTGACTGAGTATTATAAAGGCCCTTCCCCTAAACTACAAGCCCCAGATGGATAATCTTTGTCTACTCTTTCAATGCTAGTGTGATAATGCATGGAATTATTACACACCATCTGTCTAGCAGCCGAGACTTGATTTATGAAGTATCTTCATTATTTGCTTATTTTGTTTTGATTTAATACATGTAGCTTTCCACTCACCATCCAGTCCCAAGGCAAGTACAGCTAGAAACCATACAATGTATTACAAAACCAACCTTAATTTAAACATAGCTGCAAGTGAAGCACTGCAGTGCTGGATGGGGGTGATGGGAATTCCCACTTCTTCTGTTCAAACTAATCTATCATTGGAGGAAATGTGAGGGAGATTTTGAGAGGCCACAGAGAATGTATGTGTGCTTTACAAAACCAAACACATGACAAATATAAGTCAAAAAGCATCTCCAATCATGTTAAAATCCTTGTGCTTTAAAATGAAGTGGCAAAATGGTGTACTTTTTAAAAGGAGGCACTGCATTTGCCTTATTTGTGGACTGGAGCATGGCAAGTATTTTTAGGTAATTTTGTGTTGCATGTGTTTTGAATACATGGCTAAATGAGCATAGGAAAGCACAAAATGATTCACATTAACAACTGTCATTTTCACAACTACTTTTACACCATTTCTGTACTAATATTATAGCCCAGAATAGTTTATATGCCATTTTTCCAAATGAGATGTTTGTAGTTATAATATTTGTTGTTGTTCGTTCGTTCAGTCACTTCCGACTCTTCGTGACCTCATGAACCTGCCCATGCCAGAGCTCCTTGTCGGCCGTCACCACCCCCAGCTCCTTCAAGATCAATCCAGTCACTTCAAGGATGCCATCCATCCATCTTGCCCTTGGTGGGCCCCTCTTCCTTTTTCCTTCCATTTTCCCCAGCATCATTGTCTTCTCTAAGCTTTCCTGTCTTCTCATTATGTGGCCAAAATACTTCATCTTTGCCTCTAATATCCTTCCCTCCAATGAGCATTCGGGCTTTATTTCCTGGAGGATGGACTGGTTGGATCTTCTCGCAGTCCAAGGCACTCTCAGAACTTTCCTCCAGCACCACAGCTCAAAAGCATCGATCTTCCTTCGCTCAGCCTTCCCTAAGGTCCAGCTCTCACATCAATAGGTGACTACGGGGAATACCATTGTTTTAACTATGCGGATCTTCGTTGCCAGTGTGATGTCTCTACTCTTCAATATTTTATCAAGATGAGTCATTGCTCTCCTCCCAAGAGGTAAGCGTCTTCTGATTTTCTGGCTGAAGTCTGTGTCTGCAGTAATCTTTGCACCTAGAAATATGAAGTCTGTCTCTGCCTCCACGTTTTAATATTTACTGTTTAATGTTTTACAGTTTTACAGTTCCTTAGGAGCAGACAAATGAATCAATACTTAGATACTCTAACTCAGTGGTTCTCGACCTGTGGGTCCCCAGATGTTTTGGCCTTCAACTCCCAGAAATCCTAACAGCTGGTAATCTGGCTGGGATTTCTGGGAGTTGTAGGTCAAAACACCTGGGGACCCACAGCTTGAGAACCACTGCCCTAACTGTACCCTCACCTCTGCAGACCAGGTGATGGAAGTTGACAATGTTGTCTGTGCACATTCAGAAGAAGACCTATAAGCCACTCTAAACACCTTCGCAGAAGCATACGAGAAGCTCAGCTTGTCATTGAACATTGAGAAAACCAAAGCGCTCTTCCAGCAGTCACCAGCCAATCTCTCTCCAATGCCAGAAATGCAGCTTAATGGTGTAACATTAGAAAATGTTGATCATTTCTGCTACCTTGTCAGCCACCTCTCCACAAAAGTCAACATTGACGCTGAAATACAATACCGTCTGAGCTCTACGAGTGCAGTTTTTTTTCTGAATGAAGCAAAGAGTGTTTGAGGACCAGGACATCCATAGGGATACCAAGGTGCTTGTTTATAAAGCTATTGTCATCCCAACCCTGCTATATGCCTGCGAGACATGGACTGTCTACAGACATCACATGCAACTCCTGGAACGATTCCATCAGCGCCGCCTCCGGAAAATCCTGCAAATCTCTTGGGAAAACAAGTGGACAAATGTCAGCATGCTGGAAGAAGCAAAGACCTCCAGCACTGAAGCGATGGTCGGTCCTCCACCATCAACTTCACTAGACCAGCCACGTTGTCCAGATGCCCTACCACTGTCTCCCAAAGCAGTTGCTTCTTTCCAAACTCAAGAATGGAAAACAGAATGTTGGTGGGTAGGAAAAGAGATTTAAAGATGGGCTCAATGCCAACCTTAACAACTCTGGCATAGACACAGAAATGGGAAGCCCTGTCCCTTAAGCTCTCCAGCTGGAGGCCAGCTGTGACCAGCAGTGCTGTAGAATTTGAAGAGGCATGAATAGAGGATGAAAGAGAGAAATGTACCAAGAGGAAGGTGCGTCAAGCCAACCCCAACCGGGACTGCCTTCCACCTGGAAACCAATGCCCTCAGTGCGGGAGAAGATACAGATAAAGAATAGGGCTCCACAGTCACCTACAGACCCACCAGTACACTGATCTTGGAAGACTATCCTTCTCGGACAACAAGGGATTGCCTAAGAAGAAGAAGAATGAAGTTGCAAATGATAGAGGCAACAGATAAGTAAACTGACGATAAGTAAACTGACTGTGTTCACATGAACTTGTGATTACCATGAAATATAAAAATAAACTACTCTGGGATTTTAACCAAACTGTTGTTTTTTTCAAGGATACAGAGTGTGAGGAGTTTTCACTTAGGCTGAATATTATATCACTTTAAAGTGTAACTACATTTACCTGAAATGAAAAGATTTGTAAGATTTTACAACTGAATGATGTGTGCTATACACGCAAATAGAAATGAACATATCACTAACTTTGGGAAAGAGCAAGAATATAGTCATTTCCACTTCAACAACAGCCAGAATAATAGACATTTTGCTTATTCATCTCATTGTTTGAATACACAGGACTTTCAATTATGTCCTCTGGAAATAACCTTTCAATATATATTTATATAGTGCAGTATTGTGTACATTTGAATACACATTGGGTTGAATCTCGAGATTGTGAGCCCACAGTTCCACTATCTGTATCTGACTTTGGAGACAGGCACTTTACCTGGGATCACAGAGAAAGAGGGAGAGAAAGTGTTCAGCCCTTCTTGATGTAATGGAGTTAACAGAGATTATCTTCACCCACTTCAAGCATCCAAAATGGCAGTAAGCAAAGAGCTCACCGAGCCAGTGGCAACGTCACCTGTGTCCAGCATTGTCCTATGGAAAAGTCAACCCAGAATTTTAGATCAAACTTCTAGACCCAAATTATTTCCTTTATAGTCAAATATGTGTATTAACAAGGTCTCACCCCCTCCACCAAAGATAACCCATGTCACTCCATTGTCGAAGGTATTTACCACTATTTCCAAGACGGAAGTAATAAATCTATATGATGGCAACTCATTCTTTAAAAATGTTATGAAGTGCCCAGTGTTCTCATAAGGGCAGTAATCTATTGCGTACTCACAATATTTGTAAATACTTTTTGTTAATTTGGGTTTCCACCCATATTCAGATTTTTATAATAAAATACTCCTGTATTGGTAGTTTGCAAAATGTTTGTAGGCTTCTAAATGTCACTGATCATGATGACAATGTGCAGGTATCATGT
Source organism: Anolis sagrei ordinatus (assembly GCF_025583915.1). NCBI lineage: Eukaryota > Metazoa > Chordata > Lepidosauria > Squamata > Anolidae > Anolis > Anolis sagrei. The sequence continues at coordinate 127,030,103 of NW_026847549.1, forward strand.
AATGGCACACAGGATGTATACAGATTGTATACTCGCATATGTCGCTTCCTCCATATCTGGAAAAAATCCAGCAGGTGCCCTTATTCACCTAAGTAAAACTAATAAAATTAATCAAGTGCCTGAAAGATTTAATTTGACTGTGTTACCTATATAGGATGAAGATATTTATCCTCCAGGTACATGAGTTCTCCAAAAAATGTGAGCTGAACTATAGAAACAAGAAAACCACATGGGTCTATGCATAAGAAGGTAATCATTCTGTTGTTTATCTCCAGTCAGATGAGATTCTTCTTCTTTCCTTGCAGCTAATCTTCTCTGAGAGGAGGTGCATGAACAAAGGTGAGTGATGAGAAGATAACTGGAGATAAAGAACAAAAGCAAAAGGTGAGGTTGGGGTTTCTCCTTTTCAGTGAAATTAGCTTCAAGCTTCTCCTTTATTTGTATGGAAGGAAGGAGGTAGCAGGAAAGTGTACACCCATGCTTGCTTACCAGACAGAGGAAGTCCCACTGAAAGATACATAGACACGAAAATTATTGCTAAGCTGTAGGAGCAGTTACAATTTTATTTGCTGCCACCCCAGCAACAAATATTTAGGTCATAGTGTAGCTAGCAATGGGTTCCATAGGGTCCAACATGTCTGTGCTAGAAAGCTCCCAAACTCTTGAAGTAAAGAATCATAGAATCATAGAATCAAAGAGTTGGAAGAGACCTCATGGGCCATCCAGTCCAACCCCCTGCCAAGAAGCAGGAAAGAGTCAAACATAACTTTTGTAGGGTAGCAGCTGACTCCATACACATGACCTCACCACAAACAGGGGAGTAGTCATGGTCAAATTGCCATTCTCCCTAAACAAGATGGATTCCTACTATTGTCATTTCCTGTTATGACTTAGTATGTAATTTTATTTATTTATTTATTTATTATTCAAACTTATATGCCGCCACTCCCCTGGGGCTCGGAGCGGCTTAGAAGAACAGGCTAAAATCCAACACAATTTAAAAACAATTTAAAACAATTTAAAAACAGCAATATCAGAGATCAAAGGCCTGTCGAAACAGATATGTCTTACATGCTCTACGGAAAGCTGATAAGTCCCGCAAGGCACGGACTTCAGGTGGCAGAGTATTCCAGAGTGATGGTGCCGCTGCTGTAAAGGCTCTGCGTCTGGTTGCTGTTAGACACTGGGAATTTTCAACAAACTTGACACTGGGAATTTCCAACAAATCTTGGTCCTCAGAACGGAGGGATCTCTGGGGTTGGTAGGGAGTGAGGCGGTCCCTCAGGTACATCGGCCCCAGACCATGCAAGGCCTTAAAGATGAGTACCATCACTTTGAAAGTGATCCGGTGCTCAATTGGTAACCAATGCAGCTGTAGTAACATTGGTGTTATGTGGCATCTCATCGGAATTCCCGCAAGAAGCCAAGCAGCTGCATTTTGTACCAACTTGAGCTTCCAGATCACTGACAGAGGAAGGCCAATGTAGAGGGCGTTACAGTAGTCCAGTTTTGAGATGACCGTAGCCTGGACAGGTAGGGGGCCAGCCGTCTAGCCTGCCACAGATGAAAAAAGGTGGTTCTGCTAATGGCGGAGACTTGGGCCTCCATCATCAGCAGAGGGTCCAAAAGGACTCCCAGACTCTTTACCAATGATGACGGGTACAGCACCTCGCCATCCAGGATAGGCAGCTGGATATCCCCACTGCCCGGTTGATCCAGCCATAGGATCTCCTTCTTTGCTGGATTCACCCTCAACCTGCTGGCACGCAGCCATCCAGTAATGTGGAACAGCAGATGGTAACTGAGAGGAGAATCCATCAAGCAACCTTTCATATCCATGGATTCTATATCCACTAATTCAACCATTTACATCTTTAAAAGGTTTTAAAAGAAATCTCAGAACTGAATCTTAATTTTGCCATTTTATATAAAGGACACCCATGTTACCATAAAGGTAAAGGTTTCCTCTTGACATTAAATCTAGTCATGTTTGACGCTGGGTGGTGGTGCTCATCTCCATTTCTAAGCCGAAGAGCCGGCGTTATCCGTGGTTGCCTCCAAGGTCATGTAGCCGGCATGACTGCATGGAGTGCTGTTACTTTTCCACCAAAGCAGTACCTATTGATCTACTCACATTTGCATGTTTTTGAATTGCTAGATTGGCAGAAGCTGGGCCTAACAGAAGGAGCTTACCCCACTCCCCGGATTTAAACTGCCGAACTTTTGGTCAGCAAGTCCAGCAGCTCATGCCATTGTACATAATGGGACATATTTTTGGTATTCTTCCTGGAACCAAATTGAAGTAGCTTCAAAAAGTCCAGTTGATCTATCTTGCTTTCTATGCATGATGTTATGACAGCTTTTTTGACTAATCAAGTCACTTCAGTTAAACTTGTGGAAGAATGAGCAGAAAATGCTTCTTCTGGGATATTTGGTAAGTGTGGTTTCCAAAAGTAACTTTTCAATCTCTGCTATTGTATTATTCATGTTTTTTGAAAGACCGAGCTGAGCTACCATTTGACATGTTGAATGCTATGTAGCTCACAGTATGCTGTATATATCTGTCCTGTTTGCAGTTAACAGGGATTAAAACTGAGGCCTTCTGCATGCAAATCAGGAGCTTTGCCCCTGAGCTGAATGACTGGTTCCATGCAGGTTGCCTCTTTAGGAAAGTTGAACGCAGCAGTTTCAAAAGCATCAATGACCCCCCCCCCCCAAACCCCCATATACAAATATAGTACTGACAAATCAGGTCACCCTCATCTGACTAGTCTGCTCTCCTTTTCTCAATGTGTATTTCAGCACCCCTATCTTGCTTTCTGTGCATGTTCAAAGGCCACTGTTATTGCAGCTCCTATCAACTAACAGCTCACTTCTGCAGTGAGATGCGTGGGAGAACAAGCAGAAAATTATATACATTTTTTTTTCTGCTGTGCACCTTCTGGAATACTAATAAGGTGAAGCTGACAAGAGTTACCAGCATACTCTGGTTGCTAATGAATTCCTATAATGCATTATGTACCTGAGCTAGAAAGAAAGGGATAAGCAGATGAGCTGAAAATCCAGTTTCCAAGGAGACAGCCTTGGAAACATGTAAGAATTTTTTAACTAGGTATCATTGGTCTCCATACACTGGCATTTCAGTGGTTCCCTTCTGGTCTTTTTAAAAACAGCAGTAAAGAAAACAACATTGGAAGACTGTTATGTCCTTAGGGACTTAGTCCAAGCGATAGGATTGTGCACTTTTGTTGGATTTAGCCCTCGTTTTTATATGACTTGAGGGAGGGCATCCGCTGCTCAGTGTTCAGAAGTAGCATTTAATTTGCCAGATGGGTACTTACTGAACAGGACACAGGGCAACAAGCGTTAGCATACATAATGTCAGACTTTCAGCTCTATATTATAAAACGATCTCCACTTGATTCCAATCATATTCTTTTCATATTGCATGCACATCCCTGTGATACTATTGTATATACAACTCCTCTAAATATTCAATTTCCAAATATTTTTTCTTCTGTAATGTTACACATTGAGATGTAGCAATTTGACTAGTTTTGTCGAAGGCTTTCATGGCCGGAATCACTGGGTTGTTGTAGGTTTTTTCAGGCTATATGGCCATGGTCTAGAGACATTCTCTCCTGACGTTTTGCCTGCATCTATGGCAAGCATCCTCAGAGGTAGTGAGGTCTGTTGGAACTAGGAAAAAGAGTTTATATATTTGTGGAAAGACCAGGGTGGGGCAAAGAACTCATGTCTTCTGGAGCTAGGTGTGAATGTTTTAACTGACCACCTTGATTAGCATTGCCTGGAGCAATCTTTTGTTGAGAGGTGATTAGTTGTCCCTGATTGTTTTCCCTCTGCTGTTTTGCTGTTTTAATTTTAGTTTTTTAATACTGGTAACCAGATTTTGTTCATTTTCATGGTTTCCTCCTTTCTGTTGAAATTGTCCACATGCTTGTGGATTTCAATGGCTTCTCTGTGTAGTCTGACATGGTTTTTGTGAGAGTGGTCCAGCATTTCTGTGTTCTCAAATAATATGCTGTGTCCAGGTTGGTTCATCAGGTGCTCTGCTATGGCTGACTTCTCTGGTTGAAGTAGTCTGCAGTGCCTTTCATGTTCCTTGATTCATGTTTGGGCGCTGCGTTTGGTGGTCCCTATGTAGAGGGAAAACAATCACCTCTCAACAAAAGATTGCTCCAGGCAATGCTAATCAAGGTGGTCAGTTAAAACACTCACACCTAGCTCCAGCAGAAAAGAGTTATTTGCTCCACCCTGGTCTTTCCACAGATATATAAACCCATTTTCCTAGTTCCAACAGACCTCATTACCTCTGAGGATACTTGCCATAGATGCAGGCGAAACGTCAGGAGAGAATGCCTCTAGAACATGGTCATATAGCCCGAAAAAACCTACAACAACTCTTTGACTAGTTTGTTTGCACAACGTTCTTGTTTCTGGCACTGAACTTGTTTCAAATTAGGACCCTAAGCATTCTGTTGGAAATTGTTCTTGTTGTCTGGTTATTGCTTTGTTCTTCACAGAATTTTCACATATTTCTGCGTACATTTTCAAAGTGGAAATTCCCCGTCTTCGCAATGTCATAATGAGCACTGATCAATTTTCATTGATCACACAGCCCTACTAATTAGCACTTTTCATTTAAGTCATTCTTAACAGTGCAGTTTTCTAGAACATGGTCAGCTCACTCAACCACGCTATGTAACTACTTATATGGGGGTTCAAATTGGATCTGATTCATTGTGTTTCTAGACAAGATTTATGCAGAATTGGTCTGCCTTTTTCTTCTTTATACACTGAAAAAGTGCCTTGTACATGGCCACCCAATAGATACCCCATGGCTGAACAGGAATTCAAGCGTTGGCCTCCCAGAGTAGTAGACTTAAGGCCCTTTGTGTTCTGTGGATACCACAAACGAACATTACATTTTTATTTATATAGACTATTTCAAATCTGTATAACAGGTGGCTTACCAAGTCAAAGGTATCTCACAAACTTTGATGGCTTGGTACACAATGATCTAAAGCTGGGCTACCCCTTTTTTGAGGTGTGTATATATATATATATATATATATATATATATATATATATATATATATATAAAGTTTTAGAGTGAGTGAGTAGTAGATCAATGCATTGCATACATTGTAATACAAGGTATGTCACTTCTCCATACATTTCATAGGATTTTCTTAGACAAGGCGTACTTGGATATGGTTTGCCATTGCCATTGCCTTCATCTAAAATATAGCTAATTGTATTTCTTGGGAGTTTTCCACCAGAATACTAAGCAATCCTGACTCTGCTTCTAAGATCAGATGGAATCTGACGCCTTCCAGGTTTTAGGCAGGTAAAAGCATGTGTTACCCACATTATATATTCTGGCCATAATTGCATTTAAAAAGCCACCCAAATGAGAACATTGGACTATTTATTTTGTAGAAACAAAAAATGAAGTACAAACACATAGCACAGATGTTTGTTGGAAGAATAACCATCCTTGCATTTGTTTGATTGATCCTGAGTAAAGAAAATGTTTTAAAAATGGGAACAGATTCATGTTGAAATATGCCAAATTGTTATCATAGCACAATTTCCACACTGCTTGACACTTCAAGAATCTTTCATTCTGCCTGCTTTAAAGCTCTTGTGTGGTCTGTTGCCACATTTATTAGAAAAATTATCTCATGGTGTTCAGTAAGACTTGGTTATTAGTATGCCTGAACCATTAGTCCCATTGTGACATCAAGACAAAGTGCTGTAGGGTAAAAGAAGAACAATAGCCAATTTCCTAATGCAGCTTTTCTTCTGTGTGTATGTATGTATGTGGCTTCAAAATAATAATAATAATAATAATAATAATACTGTAAAAACACAATGCAGAGAAGTAGAGAAAACTGGCAATAGAAGGCTCTCCATGAACACTTCCTGAGAAAAATTGAGAGTCAAATTGACAAAGAAAAAACATGGATGTGGTTCACAAATGGAACTTTGAAAAAGAAGACCGAGGGCCTGATTCTGGCAGCCCAAGAACAAGCCATTAGAACAAATGCCATCAAAGCCAGAATTGAAAAGTCGACAACAGAGCCCAAGTGTAGACTTTGCTAGGAAACAGATGAAACAATAGATCATATCCTCAGCTGCTGCAAGAAGATCTCGCAGACAGACTACAAGCAAAGGCATAACACCGCTGCTGAGATGATTTATGCACTGGGTGCAGTGCCTAACGACCCTGGACTGCACTTAAACACAATCGGCACTGACAAAATTACCATCTGCCAGCTGCAATAGGTCACCTTACTAGGATCTGCATGCATTATTCACCGATACATCACACAGTATTAGATACTTGGGAAGTGTCCAACGTGTGTCCCAATACAACAGCCAGGAGAGTGATCTTATTTGCTGTGGACTCATCTTCTTGTGTTTCAAATAACAACAACAACACTTTATTTATATTCCGCCCTTCTCATCCCAAAGGGGACTCAGGGCAGATCACAGTACACATACACGGCAAACATTCAATGCCACTTTATATAGACAATACACAGATAGACAGAACAGAAGGAGGTGTGTGTTTTTTGACTCAATGTCTAGCTGTTTTGGTGCCATGGAAGTTTGGGCTCGAATCCAGCCACATGGGGTGCTGTCGCTCCATCTTCTATGACAAAGAGCCATCAGGACTTTCTCCTTCCATTTGGTTGCCCAGCATTTTCTGATCTTTTTTCTTTATGGTGTCGTAAAACACCTCCCCCACTTTTAGTGGTACCTAATTTCTCTAATTACAGCTAAAGCTGTTTTCGACTGTGTAAACAGAGAGCAGGGCTGACAGTTGGGTGCTCGCGCTGACTCGGGACTTTGAACCTGCAACCTTTCGGTTGATAGATCTTAGAGTTGCTGGTGAATTACCTGTCAACGTATGGTATTCCCATGAATTTCAAAATTCATGTTTACATTACAACATTGGCATGCCAGTCCCTTTCTATGAAATATAGTCCACAGCACCTTCTGTATATTGGTATAAATCTAATTGTTAGACCTAACTAAAGTAGACTCATTGAATCAACTGAACTTAATTACATTTTGTATTGGGTTGTTGTAGGTTTTTTCGGGCTATATGGCCATGGTCTAGAGACATTCTCTCCTGTCACCTCACTACCTCTGAGGATGCTTGCCATAGATGCAGGCAAAACGTCAGGCGAGAATGCCTCTAGACCATGGCCATATAGCCTGAAAAAACCTACAACAACCCAGTGATTCCAGCCATGAAAGCCTTCGACAATACATTTTGGATTATTTCTCAGCAAATAATGTGCTTTCTCTAGAGCAAATTTAAACTATTTGAAACTCACATAAATATATTAATTTAGTATGATGTCCTATTGAATGGATCATATGAAACTTTAAGCTGCACTATAAAGTTGAATACTGATTGTATTCATCCAAGGTCTCAAACAAGAATGCTCTCAGAAATACCTTTTCCAGAGATGGCTTTGACTGAATTTGGAACATTCTGCATATACTAGTACTTCATGAAATTTGCCTCCACAAGATGGTTTCAAGTATTTCTGCTGTTGGTGTTTGAAAGTTGATTGTGAGAACAGTTCCAGTGAAAAGCATAATGTGACTTCAGGACATATAAGACTCATACGGTACTTGATAACTGTAATGACACATACATCTACATTCTTCATCTCCAAATACTAAGTATAGTGAATACCATCAAGAGAAAGATCTCTCCTCTGATGCTCACTTTGTAGAACTTCTCGCACCCAGGCAGCCAAGTTATTCCCTTTTGTTGAGTCACTACTATTTTCTGCAGCTCCCTTTTTTAATTGCCAGGACCTTGAGCTGTTTTGTGTGCATAGATTCTTTGTGCTCCTATAATAGAAGGGTGAAGGTACTATGTTTTTTATGTACAAAGACCGAGATTCATTATTTGGCATCTACAAGCAAAGACTAGATGGAAGAAATCCTTCTTGAAGTCCCAGAGGGATAGTAAGAGCAATGACCTCATTACACTTACCTAAATCACCAGCATCCTAGGATGGAGACCCAAACTGGCCATCACACAATATCATGTGAATTCCGGCAGAGGTCCACCCTCAACTGGGGTGGAAGTGTTGTTGGAAGTTTGCCCCACAATGTGGGAAGATTCCCATGTTGTGTTGTCTGCAATGGAACCAGCATGGATTCTCTGTAGAAGGGCGATGTTCCCCACTTGTGATGGGGGAAGCGTTGCCAAGAGGGGGCTGCATGCAGAACAACAGATTTGCTCCACAGCCTCTTCTTTTCTTGGTGAAGCCAGATGAAGTATCTCACTTCTCCTGGCTTTTATGATAAGGCCCATAGTAAACATATCAGTTAATAATATTAGGCTAAATGGACCAGTGAGCAGAAAATCTAAAGCAAACACATAAAACAAACAAAAAATGAATAAATTGCATTCTACGAGTCCTTCATTAATGATTCTGGAAGATATTAATATTTTAGACGCCACATGACTGCAGGCCTTTCAGGATGCTCAACTGCAGCCACCACAGCAAGAGGTAATTAGAACACAGTGCAGCCCATGATATGTTCCAGGTGGTCCAGCGTGCTCCCATCACCCCAAACAATTCCCTACTCCATGTGAGCAAAAACAGCAGCTGTTTTTGCTTACATTACACCATCAGATCCATACCAGCATATAGAAAGTTGTCTTTAGGTCACCATCCCCATAGCAAACAAGAAGAGATTCTCCTTCTGTGGTCTCCTGTCATGTCATTAATAAGCAGTTTGGAATAGATAATAGCAATGTCAAGCAGGGAAGGAGGGGAGGGCCTTCATCTTCAAGTGTAGGACATCTCCTTGCAAGTACAGGAGGGGAGGGGAAATAAGTAACCAAAAGAAGGGAGAAAAATGGAAAAGAAGGGAAGCAAGGAAAAAGGAAAAATGAAAGGACACAATAAGACATGTCACGGGGCAAGATGGGGGCTTGCAGAAGACAAAATGAGTGCAGATTTGATGGTTCTGTCCAGTCATTTGAACACTACTAGATAGAACCAAGCCAGCCTTATGTGAGGTGTAAGTACCCTGAAGCCACCAGATTCCATCTGATCCTGGAAGCTAAGTAGGGTTAGACATAGATAGTACCTGAATGGGAGACCTCCAAGGCAAAGCATAGTAATGGGAAACAGACTCTGAAAATTCTTTGTTAAGAAAGTTCGGTGATTTTTAAAAAAATTATTAGATATTTCGTTGTGCATTCAATTGACGACTCCTGTGACAGATGATCTGAATCATGACATGAATCATGGCCAGAATCCAAATTCCTATATTTCATTGTTACATTTTTAAGTTAAGCTGAACTGATCCTGTTTAATTGCTCTATTTCTATGCTATTATTCCTATGCCGCTATACGTTTCTATCCACCTTATTGACCACCCTATCCTTTAACTAGTTTTGCATATTGGCCCTCTCCCCCCCCCCCCCCCCCCCCCACTCCAAAAATGAGTCTGTTGTTGCTTTTGATGCTTGCTTATGCTGTTTTTATACTATTTTAATATATTATTCTGTTTTAAATTGTATGTTGCCTTGGGCTTGGCCCCATGTAAGCCGCCCCGGGTCCCTTCAGGTAGATGAAGGCAGGGTAGAAAAATAAACAACAACTTCTTCTTCTTCCTCTTCCTCTTCCTCTTCCTCCTCCTCCTCCTCCTCCTCCTCCTCCTCCTCCTCCTCCTCTTCTTCTTCTTCTTCTTCTTCTTCTTCTTCTTCTTCTTCTTCTTCTTCTTCTTCTTCTTCTTCTATACATATTAAACACATAAACACATATATATCGGAAATATATAAACATATAATAACACCACAAAACTCAGCAATATATAAGAAAGCAAAACAAAAAAGAATCCATACTATTATCTGATATAAACCTAACCTTCCTCCTTCTTTTACAAAAACTGCTACCCATACTCATGCATAACTCCCTCCACCTACACACTCACACATATCCCACCTCCAATGAATTTCATAGGGTGCCATAAGTCATCAGGTAACGTGAATACAGCTGTAATATCATTGCAAGAAAGATCTGAAATACAAGGCTGACCTTTTGAGCCAGATACTTTGTTTTGGTCCACTTTCCTTGGAGTAGAACAAAAATGGAAACCTACTGCCGCTATTATATTGTGCCTTGCTCATTTTCTCTTTTTTGTGTAAACCTCAGCAAAAGCACTACTCTACAGTTCTCTAGAAAAGGTAATTACTACAAAAATATTTATTTATTTTGCCCCACTTTTTCTCTCCCAAAGGAGACTCAAAGCAACTAACAATGATAAAAATGTAAAATTTAAAACTTTAAAAAAATAAAAGACTGTTAAAATCAAATAAAACATATAAGTATTAAAATGAATAGTTGAAACAATTAAAATAATTTAAATCTATCAAAATACATGGACACTAATCAGTACCTTCTCTGTATTGCCGAAGGCTTTCATGGCCGAAATCGCTGGGTTGTTGTAGTTTTTTTGGGCTGTATGGCCATGTTCTAGGAGCTTTCTCTCCTGATGTTTCACCTGCATCTATGGCAGGCATCCTCAGAGGTTGTGAGTACCCTCTCTCATTTTCAAAAATGTTATTTAACAGCCTGTCTGAAAAGAAAGGTCTTAGCCTACCTTTGGAATTACAAGGGTTATTCTCAATGAGGCCTCATCAATGAGGCCTCAGAAATTTATAACACAAACAAAAGGATCCAAGTTGTATAGGGCACTTCCAGAGAGCACCAAAATTTGCACCAAAGCAGGTTTTAGAAACCCTCTTTGTTGTGGTTTCCCATCCCATTCCCCCTTCCTCCTGAAGAGGGTGCCTATATGCAATCCCAGTAACTGCCAGGATGGTGTGCAACCACCCTGAAGCCCCCCAAAACAACCCTTAAAACTTGTAAAAACTTTCCCAGCCACCATTAAGGTTGTCCTTGCATCCTCCTGGCACAAATAAATGATATGCCATTATATGGGGGGGGGGGTGAGGTGGAAAATCACTCCTCTGCCCCCCCCCCCCAGGTCTCCTGGTACATCATTTCTTCATGCCAGGAGGACAAAAGGAGTGCCTTAAAGGCAGGCACCTTAAGAGCGTTTCATTAATTTGGAATAATTTGGATGGCATCGTTTGGATGCCCTGGTAAATGGGTCTCGGTTTTAATGCCTGTCTGGATGGGCCCATAGTTATTGTTGTTTTTACTCAAATAACATCTATCTCATTGACCCTATTCAGGCATGTAGCCGGGGGGGGGGGGGGGGGGGGGGGGGGGGGCTCGGGGGGCTTCAGCCCCCCCCTCCAAATTCTCATGGTGGTTCGTGAAAAGGCCTTACTGGTGCATTACTTAAACTGTTATGTTTATTCATATCATGATCTGATCACCATACTCAATATATCCCATATGCATGGGGGTATTGGGGTAATGATACAAAAGGTTTGCTAGGGTAGACCCTCTTTCACTCAGATTTAGCCCCCCCCCCGAAACTCAGCCCCCCCCGAAACCCCCCCTGAAAAATTCAACCCCCCTCCCCCCCGAAACGAAATCCTGGCTACGGGCCTGACCCTATTATGAACTCCTACAATAATCGATTTGTGAAATTCTCATTTTTAACTTAAAATGCCCTTTGTATTAAGGTTAGGAAATCTTTTTTGGCTGTAGATATAACAAATCTCTGGAAAAGTTCAAATAACGTTTTACATTGCAGTTGTATCATGAATATAAATGTGATCCAATTGAAATGAAATTAAAGCTCCCTGCCCCAGATCCATATTCAACATAATAGATTGTGAAAATGCCATGAAGCAAATTTTATTTTGTCATATTAAATAGTGTTTAATTCAATCGTGTTGTCTTATAGAAGCAGCTAGACTCCAGCTGAATATACAAAGTTTTGTTTAAACAGATAATACCAAGATCATTTATAAAACTTTTAATTTGCAAAATGCTTTGCAATTTTATATTTACTCATTCCCTGACAAACTGTGAGATAGATCTTCTTTTCCCTACAGCTTGGGGCCATGTTGACTGGGATAGAGCACAGATTTTACTCAAAGTAAATAACTTTTCTAAGCTGCTTTATCATTCCCATTTTACAGACCAAGTTGAGGAACAGCAACTCATCAGCAATTCAGTGATGGAGGGAATCTGTGAATGCACATTACAGTGTTACTATAGTTCAGTGCCAAAATATGTACTTTGAGGTACAGAAAAGTCGTAGGTTTGAGCCACAGCTATGGGCTATTAAAATAATTATCTTGACAACAGAGACTAGATGATAGTGGTGACAGTCATCACAGGATATAAGATTGGACTAGATGGATCAATGATCCTGGTCATCCTTATAAACCCATCTTTTTATGTCTATAGGGACACTAAGAAACCTTTTATATGTCAGTCTATAAAGCTGTTTCAAAACCTTTTCCCCATAGCATAGATACACATCATCTTGATGGTGTATTGTTGGGAGGAATTAGTGAGTTTATTCCTGGACTATCTTAATTTCCTTTTTTTTTTTTTTAAATATAATCTTTATTAAGTTTATAAGCACATGTACAAATAACATAAAAAACACAGGGAGGAGGGGAAAGGGGAGGGTATGGGGGCGGTATATGTATGGCTGTAATCCCTCATTTTTTGATGCAAATATACAGATGTATCT
>NW_026847549.1:127042898-127226122 GCF_025583915.1 Anolis sagrei ordinatus
ATCCTCTTCTGAATGTTCACCCTCTTTCGTTGTACTTAAGATATAATCTAATAAAAATTATTCAAAAAAAAAAAAAGAAAGGTTGAGAACCACTGCCCTAGAGGATCTGTTTTAGGTCTATAGGGATCTTTCCTCTAAACAGGAAGTCATTACCTGGTCATTTCTTGCATTGAAAGCAAAATGTCTTCTATTACCATAAATCAGGTGACCAGAGACCTCCTTTGCTCTTAAACATAACTATAATGTATTAAATCAATATGGACCTGGAGCATTACAAAGAATGTGATTCTCTTCACCCATTTTTCCAATGGCCCCAACAATGCATTGGCAATGTTTGAATTAGGGCCAATTCTCAATGAATATTACTTCTTTTTATACTTTCATGTAACAACTTAACATTTACCACTTCTAGGGGGGAAATAGTTGACAGCTTAAAGGCACTTGGGAGCTATAATAGAAAACATTTTTTTAGTGACAGCTTACAGTTTCCCAAGTGAAATAGCTGGAAGCATGTATTCTGTTCTGGCAAAGGCCTAGATTCCTGTCTCATGCTTGGTGTATTGCATTTTTCAAATATGGTTAAGACTCAGATACTTGGAAGAGATCAAGGAATGAGGAGCAGGTAGGAAGAATGAGTTCCAAAATACTCAGTTTGTAGCCTTAAGAGCAACAGAGTGTTACTATCTATTCTTAATCTACCTGCCTCCAATGGCAGATCATAGCTCCAGTGTCTAAGGTGGCACATTTGCTCTGGGTTTTAGTTGAACTTTAAAATAGCTTTCCAAAGTGCTGAACCAAGTTGGGGATTGGGTTGAATACTACATGTTGTTCCTTTGAAGTCCAGACTAAAGCTGTCACACTAACATTGAAGCAAATAACTGCCACCACTGCTCATCTCATTCTGATAAATAGGTATCCGGATACTAGAAGGCAGCAAATGTGCTTCAGGCCTCATCATTCTAAACACTATTTACATACCTGTACTTCTATTTGTGTACAATGTTCAGAATGATGAACATTCTGCCTTCTTTCTTCCCATATGGACCTGAAAGGAATTCCAGAGGTGGAAGCCACCTTTACATAACTGAATATTTCACAAATATTGAAAACTGGTTATGAAATTTCTTAGCCTTTTGAAATATAGGAAATATCAGGAACTCTTCAGAACAATTATAGCCACATGCAGTTAACATGCTGTCATATCACGTCGCAAAGATATCTATGTTCTTGTTATTTTTTTTTTATGAAAACTTATATGTAAGCTGTCACTGGATATGAACTGTAACATGCTTTTGAAATTTTATACTGAAGGACAATATGATTTCTAAAAAAAGATGCACGACAATCTATATTTAGACATTTCCCCAGCATGGAGAAGATACAGGTTGTAATAGATATTTTTACTCTACTTCTCAATGTCTAGTCACTATTTATAAAACGTACAATTAAAAGCAAGCAAACCAGGAAGAGGAAAATCCATAATTCATTACATACTCACGAATCACATCAAGTAAATTGTCAGCTAGTTAAAATATGTACTCAGGATGAAGCTAGTGCTTTTGGGATGAGTATAATGCATTTCAAAACAACTGCATTTCAGTCAAGTTCAGAAGAGGAACTGCTATGTTTCTTTAAAGTGTCAGCCAAATTATTGCAAGCAATCATGTGTAACTTTAGAGATGTAATTCTGTTCTAATTCTTGAGGGAAGCAATAGTAATTTTAGCCATTGTCATCCCACTGAAAGAATGCCTTATAAAATTGCAGGTTTTGGATACTATGTACAGGTTGGGACATAGGTCCTATTTATATTGACTATTTAATGCAATTTGAAGTTAGCTTCAAACTGTGGTGGCTAGACAACAAACATCCACAAAAGCATATGAATTGGTGCATATCAGTGCTGTGTGTGTAATCAACATCCAGGTCTCAAACTGGTTCTAGGATTTGGCTGATGACAACCGAATCAACCCTGGTGATCAATGGGGTGACAGATGTTGCAGCCAGATCACCCTCAGATCTATGGTGCACTCGGGCTAAGACCACTGCAACCTCATTTGGACTCTCAAATCTCAGCTCTTACATGGCAAACATACTTTGGGGAAATATTCAGTGGCCCAGAGCCTGCTGAATAAGTGCCTAGAACTGCTGATTCCCCTGATTGGCCACCAGTTTCTCCAGAGGAACTTGAAGGCCTGCTTCAAAAATTAAAAACAGGAAAAGCCCCAGGAGAGGATATGCTCCCACCTGAATTGTTTAAATGCAGCATTACTTGGTGGGTCCAATCCTGGCCCAGGAATTATACCAAATAGTATAATTGTCCCACTATATAAAAAGGGCAATAGAACTGACCCCCACAATTATAGACCTATTAGACTGCTAGACGTAATGTCAAAGATCTATGGTAGGTTTTTGTTATATAAATTACATAGCTGGGCAGAGGAGAATAATATCATTGCAGGGGAACAAGCCAGATTTTGACAAGGCAAAAGCACAGTAGACCAATGCTTTGTGCTTTCACACTTAATCTGAAACAGTCTGAAGAAACCAAAGGGATGCCTATATACTGCATTTGGGGATTTTGCCTCGACTTTTGATTCAATTGTCAGACAGTGTTTGTGGGCAAACACTGTGGATGGACTACTGTTGTCATTATTACACCAGTTATATTCAGGGACAGATCTAAGAGTGCGGTTAGATCTGTCAGGTAAACTCTCGGACAACATTGAAACAAGAAGAGGAGTGAGGCAAGATTATTTGCTGGCACCTTTCCTGTTCAATTTCTATGTGAACAATCTAGCTGCCGAACAGAGTTCCCCTGATCACTTTCCACCATCAGGAGGTAATAGGAGAATTCAGATCTTATTATATACTGAAAATATGGTCCTCTTGTCAGCTACACAAATAGGAGACTCTTGGGGATACTAGGTAGAATTTGTGATCAAAAGAAGTTGAGCATGAACCATTCTAAAACCAAAGTGATGGTATTCTCCAAGAGGAAGCAGATACAAAAATGGTTGATGCCAGCCAGAGCAGTACAAGGAGATGGGAGGGGAAAGCAAGAAAGCTCCCCTGTTTTCACATCTTTGGCACTCAGTCACTTTGAAGAAGGCCAGAGCTTCCAAAACAAAGTGGCTGGTGTGTTGTGGCAAGATGAGCGGGGAGCAGGGGACTGTCATTCCATGCCCATGGGCCACCTGAGCCCAAGGATCATTGGAGGGCAGTGAAGACACTTGCTACCTGTTACACACAGGAACTATCCCAATTATCTTGACTGTATGTAAGTCAGGGGAAAACCTGAATCCTGGGACAGGAATTGAGGTTTCCCCTGGCTTAGCTGAACCGAGAACAAGCCAACAATAAGGTGGCCTTGCCTCAAGTTAACCCAGATTAGCCCTGTGCAGAGCTGATTCACCTACACATGGTTCTAAATGGTCAGGTTAGATGTGCCCCAAGACCGACTATTTATAATATCTGCCCTGTGCAAGGCTACAAACCCCTTTCTGGCCAGGAGACAGTGAGTCCTCTGAAAAAACTCTGAACTCTTGAGTCAAGACAGATGCAAACTAGTGATCTTCCATCTTCACATTTCCACCACTGAAATGAATTTTAAAATCCATGCTTGATGAAGAAGCCCACGAACTACAAAACCTTATGTAATGTATTTCAGATCCCTTGGTTGGCTTAATAAAAATAATACTGCTATGTGATTTTCTTTCGTTTGAATGTTGTTTTGTTTTAAATGTTGGTGTGATTTCACATAATACTGGCTTATGAGTTCTCTTCCGATGTTCCTTTGCATGCTGGACCAATGTGTATTTAAGATTGACTAGTTTCACCTCTTACATCTCGTGCTGAGTTTCTGAAAATTGTGATTCAGCGTGGTCCACTTTCCTCTCCCATAGTGATCCAAATGTATGACAGAAACAGTTGAAAGGAGCTATGCTTGTCCTCACAGCCTCACATGGTAACCTAAAGTAGGAAAAGTAGCTGAGGGACATATTGTGTAGAAAAATGTCCCGTGCAAGAAAGGTTATGCATCCTCTTTCTCCAACATCCCTTTATACAAAAATATGGTAACATCCTGAGGCTACTTTTTCTTTTAAAATGCTTATTGAGTCTTCATTCCATGCATTTGCATGTAACGTGACATGTAGTTTTCCCCTGAGCTGAATTTCTGAGAACACATTACCTAACATAAACTTTTATAGCAAATAGACTTACGCACAAAGTAGCCTTTTAGGAGATTATTTTAGAGTTAATGCCAAATATTTAGCTGATCTAAATAGAAGAAATAAATTGCAGCAAAACACTGGATCTGGAAGATTTTTTTCCTAGTGCAAAAAGAAGACGGCAATCTACACAAGGAAAAAATAATCCAAATCTATGTGATGATATTTGTTCTGAAGCAAACTCTACATGATAAGTTGTCTCCCAGGCAACTTTGTATTTTCTCACATTCTAGGTGAAGTATATAGAGCTATCGTTTTGTTAGTTTTTTTTTTTTTTGCTTCTTTAGACTGTCAGGAACTACATTGTTATGAAACAGTGACCCAATGTAGGCTTTACTGTATTATTTTTGGATTTTTCTGTGCTACATGCCTCTATGAGTCATAATGCGTGTGAAGGCTTTCCCTGTGGACATCACAGCATTTTTCATTGCTACTGCTTTTTTAATACTAAAAAGCAGAACTCCTTCGGATATGTCTTTGCAACAGCCAAGCATCTTGAAGAGTATCTGCACATTAAACCTGACATTTGATAAAAGAACTATTTTGCATTTAACCAATTGCATTCATTACTTCCTATTACTACAGCCTGGATAAAAGTACCTCCCTATGATACTGTAAGATATGTAAGATAATTTTAACTAATTGTTAAAAGGAATGACTGTGGTTAGCATCTTATTTTATTTCATCGTAGTAGTATACCGGCATCAAAATAGCTACACAGCTCTGCCTCCACATTTTCCTCTGCTTTCAAGACCTTATCCCATTTGCTTGTGTATGTGTGTGTGTGTCGGTTGGGTGGGGGTCATATTATTGTGGTGTTTAGTCCTGTACCATTCCTTTTGTCATTTCTTATCACATGTTGTTCTTTCTTGCCATTTCTCCCAAAATAATCAATTTTCAGGTTAATCACACCAGTGACTGCAGTTCCTGTCCACACCAATTTTTAAAAAAAGAAAACCTTGGGGAAAAGGGCTTTTCTCTCCTTCCCATCCTGCTGCTCTGGAGGAGAAAGGAGTCAGCAATTTACCATGCTGGCAGTCAGGGCTGTAGCCAAAGGGGGGGGGGGGTAGGGGTCCCCCCCTGAAATTTTTCATATTTAAAAAACTGGTTTACTCATGAATTTTGCGTGATTTTAACAAATGTTTATTAATGTAACTCTTTTAATGAATATGTTTTAAATGTATTTATGACTGTGGAGGGCACAGAATAGTGCTTGTTGTGGAGCAATCCTGAGTCCCCTCTCGGGGGTGAGAAGGACGGGGTATAAATGTACGAAATAAATAATAAATAAAATAATTTTTATTTTCTTTTTTATTTTCAAATTATCTTTATTCCAAGGATTTTCATTATCTACATTAAAGGAATTTGGGATAAAGTGGTAGGAGGTTAGGTAAGGGAAAAAAGGAAAGAAAAAGGAGGGAAAATAATAATATAAAAAGAACAAGACAAGAAGAGAAATGGGGATGATACATAAGGATTTGGGGTAATGGTGTCTTCCGGTCCATTCCACAGGGAGTTTCATTTACTTGTATTGTCGATGGCTTTCATGGCCGGAATCATTGGGTTGTTGTAGGTTTTTTCGGGCTATATGGCCATGGTCTAGAGGCATTCTCTCTTGACGTTTTGCCTGCATCTATGACAAGCATCCTCAGAGGTAATGAGGTCTGTTGGAACTAGGAAAAACGGTTTATATATCTGTGGAATGACCAGGGTGGGACAAAGGACTCTTGTCTGCTGGAGCTAAGTGTGAATGTTTCACTGACCACCTTGATTAGCATATAATGGCCTGACAGTGCCTAGAGCAAACTTTTGTTGAGAGGTGATTAGATGTCCTTGTTTGTTTCCTCTCTGTTGTTGTGCTGTTGTACAATTCCTTTTTCCTGTTTTCTTTTCTTCTTCTTCTTATGAACTTGCTCACTGGTTAACCAAATCCCCATGCTGAGTCTATGAGGAGCAAATATTAAATGGGTCCCTCCAGAACAGCAAGCACTATTCTCAAGAAAATTTTGATAATTTATTCATACTGTTATTACTTGCAGCAAGAGCCGATATAGTGGAAGCATCCAAGTTGGGTCACCCATAACTCTAAGGTGTGGAGAGAGGGGAAGATTGGAAGGCCGTCATGAAGAAGACCAAACTTGGTGGAGCGGTTGACAGGGGTGGAGCTGCAGGCTATTTAAGGCTGCTCCACCCCCCTGCTGTGCTCTTTGCTTCAGCGTGAGGTAGGAGGCAGGGGGATTAGGCATTTCCTTCATTGATCCCTCTCCTCTCCTTTTCCAGATAATACGATTCCCATTTCTGTGCCTTTATCCCAGGGAAACATCCTACAGTTTGGGTTGTTTCTGCCCTTGACACTGATTGGCAGGGATTTTCCAGCAGAACATAAGAGCTGTAGGTGTGGGTGGCTGCACATAGCAGAGTTCCCCTTCTAGATTGTCTCAAGGAAGGCACATCCTGTAACAAAGGAGGGTTGTCCCTTCCTCTCCCCTTTCGAATAAACTCTTAATAAGTTATTGCCTGTGTGAGTCACACACGCTCAGCCTCAAATTATGGTTGTTAGGTCACAGAAGAAGGTTGCAGGCAACCTTCCTTTAAAATAATGCTTAAAGAATTGTTGTCTGGAGGGAGCCACACTTTCTCAGCCCCAGGAAGGCACAGGCAATTCCAGTCATTAACTGTGTCATCCAGAAAATGATATCTGACAGTCTTCTCACCCCCCTCTTTTTAATGCCTGTTGCTGACATTTCCCTAACAAATCTTGACAGAACTGACAAGAAATTACCATGTTGTGGGAAGAGCACCGCCATAACTCATATCATCAATGGGGGTGGGGATGGAGGGGATAAGGTGCTCAGTCACTCCAATATAAATGTATTTTTCCATTCAAAATTGCTCTCCATTTATTAGTCAACTCAAGCTCAAGGTGATTAATCTATCAATTTAACATGCGAGATTAAGAATACATCTATGGACGGAAAGAGAACCTAAATATCTGGGTAATTTTAGAAATTTCATGGACCCAAGATTAAGTGGTGAAATTTAGTATCTAGCTCTAATGAAAATTTAGTATCTAGCTTTAGTGGGCCAGGCTTGTAGCACAACTGGTTAATCAGTTGCAATAAATTACTGCCGACCAAAAGGTGGCAAGTTTGAAGCCCGAGTCGGGGTTGAGCACCCGACTATTTAAAAAAATAGCTGTTAAAAACATGCCCAGCTCACTTTGACCTAAGCAGTTCGAAAACAGCGGTGAGTAGAGAAATTAGGCACCGCTTACAGCGAGGAGGCTAATTTATGACATCATAAAAATGCTGGAGAGCAAGGAGGAAATACTATGATCAAAAAGGCTCGGCGTCATAGTAGACAAAGCAACAGCTCCCCCTGTGGCCGAATTGAGCAACCTCCAGCATCCGGTGGAAGAACTGATGAAGAACCCCTCTCTCGGTCTGTATGTCTTGTATGTCAAAAATGGAATTGAATGTTTGCCGTGTATATGTACATTGTAATCCACCCTGAGTCCCCTTTGGGATGAGAAGGGTGGAAAATAAATACTGTAAACAAACAAACAAACAAACAAATCTTTAGCTTCCTTTATATTCCCTTCTTGCTGCCAACTTTTTTCCACGTATGTTTCCAGTCCTGTCAGTTTAGTGTTTAGGGTACACAGAGGCCCTTTTACACTTCCCAATGTTAGTGCTGTGTTTTTATTTTAAACTAGCCATTCCCTGCCACGCATTGCTGTGGCCCAGTCTGTGTATATGAGTTTTGTGTGTGTATATATGTGTATATGTGTGTATTTATATATTTGTGTATATGTGTATTTATGTGGCTATGTGCATGCGTTGTAATGTCTGGGTTTTTTTTGTTTTTTTGCTTTTAAAGTCTCTTCCGCTGTGGTTTTCAGTGTTTTTATGAGTGACTGTGGCCAAACCTTCCCTCCCTCTTTCTTTCTTTCCTTTCTTTCTCTCCTTCCTTCCCTCTTTTTCTTTTCCTTCTTCTTTCCCTTTTTCTTTCTTCCTTCTCTACCTGTTTCTTTCCTCCCTTCCTTTGCTCTTTGGTTCCATCTTTCCTTCTTTCTTTCCTTCCTTCTTTCCTTCTTTCTTTCGTTCCCTTTCTCTCTTTTGTTCCTTTTCTCTTTCCTTCCCTCTCTCTTTCCTTTCTTCTTTCACTTTTTTATTTCCTTCTCTCCTTCCTTCCTTCTATACTTTTCTTTCTTTCCTTCTTTCCCTCTTTCTCTTTCTTCCTTCTCTCCTTCCTTCCCTCTCTCTTTCCTTCCTTCTTTCACTTTTTTATTTCCTTCTCCTTCCTTCACTACTTTTCTTTCCCTCTCTCCTTCCTTTCCTCTTTCTATCCCTCCTTCTCCCCTTCCTTCCTTCCTTCCTTCCTTCCTTCCTTCCTTCCTTCCTTCCTTCCTTCCTTCCTTCCTTCCTTCATTCCCTCCCTCCCCCTTCCTGTGTATATGTGTTTTTGTGTGTATATATGCATATATGTGTGTGTATTTAATTGTGTATGTGTTTGTGTATATATGTAGTTTTGCGGCAGCATTGTAATTGGTTTTTTTTGGCTTTTCAAGTCTCTTCTGCTGTAGTTTTCCATGTTTTTATGAGTGAAGGACATACACTGGGTTGTTAGGTGTCTTGTGTCCAAATTTGGTGTCAATTCCCTCAGTGGTTTTTGAGTTCTGTTAATCCCATAAACTAACATTACATTTTTATTTATATAGATGCTGCAATTCCAGCTTGTGGAAACCTGGGATTTTTAGTTGAAGGAAGAATATTTAGAATCCTCAGCTAGAGAACTCTAGTGCATTACTCAAACCCCAATGATTCCATAGGAAGTTGTCATGGCAGTTAAGGTAGAATCATAGTGCCATAATCATATACTGCAAGAAGGCCCCAGCTTTCACTGATGGAATTAGACCTTCCTGGACATTAAATGCAATATGACACACAAAGCAATCAGAAATCACTGTTCATTTCATTCCATGAATGCTAAGAAAGATACATTCAGTATATCTAAGCCCTGCTGCAAGTGCATCTACTCCCTTAAAGCCTGATAGATCTATTCCTGCACTGGAAATCTCATTATTACTTATGAGGTTCTGTTTGTGTCTAAATAACACAGTTGCAGGACTCTAAGGTGAATGGCAGAATGAAAATAATTTTCTACATGGTTAAATTCAACAATATTGAACATAAATTGGTTCTCATGCATGCAATTTGTGATATTTGTTCCCTGTCCTTCAAATGTGGTCTCATCATGATGTGGCATAATATTTTCAATATATTTGCTAGAATTAATTGAATTCTATTTTTAGTTGTTATAATTCCCAATGATCTTATTACTATGTCTGATGTTTCCAGATGGAACAAAATAAGATAGCACAGAGCAGTATCTTCAATGGCGCAGTATTCTAATTGCTATTATCAATTCTGTGATAACTTTTTTTTTATTTTCATGTGAATGACTATCAAGAGAAGATATCCATTTGCTCGTATTTCTGCTTTGGGAAAATAAAAGTATCTAAGTATCTAAGAATCTAAGGAGAGAATATAAGGGCTTTCAGCAAGGAAAAAAAGAGTGGAGGGGAAAATATTTTTAAATCATCATTTTGAAGAGTTGGTTAAGAAAACAGGAGAAAACAGGTTCATCTAGCTCCAATATTGTCAACTCTTATCTGGAAGCTGCTTTCCAAGGTTTCAGAGAAAATCCTTTCTTACAACTTCCTGGAAATCCATGTAATGTAAGAGTCAAAAATTAAATAGAATTTCCTGTGCTAAATTTTCAGATGAGGTTAGATGTGTTCAAGATAGTATAGTAAAGTTAACACTAGTATTGTTGTTATCTGCCATCAGGTTGTCTTTGACTTATTAGCAATTATATGAATGAGAAACCTCCAAAAGCCCTGGTCATTAGCTGCCCAGTTTAGTTCTTGTAAGCCCCCGGATATGGCTTCCTGGAATCAATCCACCTCTGATGTGATCTCCCTCTTTTCCTATCACCTTCTACTTTACCAAGCATTCCCCCCCCCCCCTATGAAATCACATCATCTCATAAGTCTAAAGTATGACAGCTTCATCTTTACTTCTAGAGGGAGTTCAGGCTTGGTTTGTTCTATGATCATTCATTTGTCTTTTTAAAGAACTCTTACCTGGCACAACTTTTGAAATGAATTGATTTTCTTCCAGTCAGCCTCCTTCATTGTTCAGCTTTCACTACCATACATTTCCCAAACACTCAACTTTCACAACCATTTAATACTGATCGAAGTTAACTTTAAACCTCACAAAACACATGAAAGAAAGGACGTAATGCACTTCCAGTTTCTCAAGTCGCTCCAGACACAGGGGAAAAAATGCTCTGCATCACCATCGGGGCCTCAAACTGGTTCATCTGTACAGCAGAACCACTTTCTTCAATACTGGTTTGAAATTGCAATGCTCAGAGTAGATGGGGCCATATAAATCAGAAATACAAGGGTTGAATGAATTACTTGGGTTTGGATGGGAATATTTTAATAAATCAGACACAGAAATAATCCTTAGAATGTGCTATTTAACTACCACTATTCACTTTTCCACATAATCATCAGACAATTGGATACATTTCTGCCAATGATGAACAAGTTTTCTGAAGCTGACATGGAAGAAGTCGACACTCTGTTTCCGCAATCCATCGTGCACAGATCTTTCGATAGCCAAGCAAAGCATTAATATGACCCACATATTCTTGTGAAATGCCGATTATGATTGAAATTTCTCTCTGAGTGATATGACGATTGTCTTGAATCAAGCTGTCAACCTTTTGCTTGTGAAACTTGGTGGTTGCTGTCACAGGTCATCCAACTCTTTGTCACGCAAGTCAGATGTTCCCACCTCAACATCTTTAAACTTACTCACC
Organism: Anolis sagrei ordinatus; assembly: GCF_025583915.1. NCBI lineage: Eukaryota > Metazoa > Chordata > Lepidosauria > Squamata > Anolidae > Anolis > Anolis sagrei. The sequence goes on from NW_026847549.1 coordinate 127,054,026, forward strand.
CTACGACGCACAGTACTCACATCAACACAATCACCATAACAGCTTGCATTCTCTGATGAATCTCATTTGGGGTGACACCTTCTGCTGTCAAGAATTCAATGACTACACATTGCTTAAGTCGCATTGACCAACCAACTGCACAGAGTTCCATGCTTCGCACATTAACAACACAACCATTCAATGCTAAGGCTTCCTGCCAAAATGGAACTGTAGAGGAGAGTCTACTGAACAAGCCAGTACCTGCCGCATACCAGTACTGCTATCTGTTGAGGAGTTACGAAGTTAGAGACATTACTTTTCATTCAACTCTCATATTGTGGCCTGGATTATTCTGATTTCAGTGTTTAATGAAATATCTTTCTATTTGAAGATTTTATCTAGTTCCTTCAAGGCTACCTTTCCAAGTCTTAGTTTTCATCTTTTTTTTACTGTAGTCTCCCTTTTGATTAATGATTGAGACAATGTATAAGAAATCTTAATTTCAAAGTCTTTGCTGCCCACTTCAAACTGCAAGAAAGGAGATTCCTTCTGAACATTAGGAAGAACTTCCTGACTGTGAGAGCCGTTCAGCAGTGGGACTCTCTGCCCCAAAGTCTGGTGGTGGCTCCTTCTTTAGAAGCTTTTAAACAGAGATTGGATGGCCATCTGTCGGGGGTGCTTTGAATGCAATTTTCCTGCTTTTTGGCAGGGGGTTGGACTGGATGGCCCATGAGGTCTCTTCCAACTCTATGATTCTATGAATCTGTCTCCAGAAGTGGGTAACAAGCTGGCTCTCGTAATCATGGAATCGATAACTAACCCTCTTCTTTCACCACTGAACAAGGTATAATACAGTTATGTATTGAATTCTAGATCAATTTTTCATCAACGTCATCACTTAATTCTGACTAAGATGGCAAAATTGGTTGCTAGTCCCTAATCCCTCCTCGTCTCCGTCAGAAGTTAGTTTTCTTTTTCCAACATCTATATTGCACCCTCCCTTCTGCATACAGATTTTATAACATTTGAGTAGACTGTTCTGAGACGTCAGTATATGCTTTGCCTTGTTTTTAAGGCAGCATTTAAAAACCATTACCTTGTGTGCACTGGTCTGACATCTGTTTCCATGGAAGCGGAACTGGTAATGGAAGCAGCCCACTAGAAGATGAGTCAATTTCTGCTGCTGGGTTTTTTGGGGGGTTCTCACTTCAGTTTCCATGGAAACAGATGTTGGATGAGTAAAAAAGAAGGTAAGAATTTTTTTTTGGCAGTGTCGGGGATGGGGGGGGGGAGGACACAAACAACCGTGACCATGTCAGTACTTCACTAAAAATGTCTTTCTTTCCCCTCCACGTTTCTACTGACTTGCAAAGTATTCTCCAGCAAAGGCAAGTGCCAAAACAGTGACAATAATTACATGCTTTTATAGGCTGCAGCAGCTTCTGGCTGAAAAGAGTGGGCATCTGAAAATTTGATAATGCAACATCAGTGTCTCATAGTGTCGGCAGCATTGTACAACATGAGAGAAGAAGGGGAGGAGGAGGATGTGTGCTAAAATGATTTCAGAAGAAGAGTTCATGTTATTTTTAAAAGCACTACGTTCTCCAAATCTGTGGTTTTTTTAAAAAAACACAAATTATATTTATATTCATTTTCATATTCACATTTAGAAGATGAGAACAGAGTAAAGTTAAAGAAATGATCACTTATCAGTTTATACTTAATCAAGAAATGTTAACACATTATAATAAAGCACCACAGTATATCAACAACCAATTAAAATTGAGCTGTATGCAGACTATGAAAGTAGTAATCAGTTCCAAATGTTCACTTCCCTGAATGTATTTTTCTTTTGCTCTTCTCTTTTTAGAAAAATAGTATTTCGATCCATGTTAAATGCAAACTGAATTTTCTCCCCTCCCTTGTGCCCGTGCCATCATTTGATCTGATTCACTGCAAGGTGATTATCATAGAATCATAGAGTTGGAAGAGACCTCATGGGCCATCCAGTCCAACCCCCTGCCAAGAAGCAGGAAAATCACATTCAAAGCACCCCCAACAGATGGCCATCCAACCCATGATTAAAAGTCTCCAAAGAAGGATCCTCCACCACACTCCAGGGCAGAGAGTTCCACTGCTGAACAGCTCTCACAGTCAGGAAGTTCTTCCTCATGTTCAGGTGGAATCTCCTTTCCTGTAGTTTGAAACCATTATTCTGAGTCCTAGTCTCCATGGCAGCAGAAAACAAGCTGGCTCCCATGACTTTTCCTCACATGGTCATCATGCCTCCTCATGCAGGCTACAGCTCTTTAAGCTGCTTCTCATAGGGCTTCTTCTCCAGACCCTTAAGCATTTTAGTCACCCTCCTCTGGACACATCCCAGCTTCTCAACATCTCCCTTAAATTGCGGTGCCCAGAATTGGACACAGTATTCCAGGTGCTTATGCTTATGAGGATCTATTCATTTGTTTAGTAAATTTGTATCCATTTAAAAAAAGAGAAGTCATGAAAGTATATTAAAAATTAATGACATGTAATAAATACATTTAGAGGTGTGTATTAAAAATAGAATAAAAACATAACTCTCCCTCCAGGCTTCCTTTTCATAGAGTAGTTGGTGCTAGGTGAACCTGTGATGGGAACAGAAATAGGCATCTGGTGTCACTATCAATAGTCATTCTTTACTCCCCTAGTGTTTCGTTCGCACATTTCTAATACTAATTGTATTAAACATCCAAAAGTGTTTCTTTAAGTTACAGGCAGTTGGAAGAACCTCTAATAAGAGGACCTTTTGTTGAGGGGAGGAAGCTTTGATACTACAGTATAACTTCTGCAGTTTTATTTATCCCTTTAAAAAACAATTTAAAATTATTGTCCCTCCAGTGTGATTCTTGAGGTATCCTTGGACTGGAAATCTTTTTTTTTTCAATAGGGTTTACTATCATCCATGGTATTATGTAGCAACATGATGCCTTGAGATGTATCCCTCATGAATACAGGGGCATACTATTCATATTTATGGTGCTACTATTCAACTTTAAGTGTCATAGTTCCACTCTATAGAATTCTGGGTTATACAGTTTAGAGAGGTCCACTTAGAATTTTTAATGTGAGAATTGTAATCTTTCTCTATACAGCAAACCCTTGGATCTATAGAATATTGCCATTACACTGAAAGTGTTGAAATCCTTTAGTGGGAAAGGGCTTAGAGTTTGATAGGATAAATTTTAGGGCTGCACACCCTTTCTTGAGATTTGAAAAAGTGAGTTTGTACTCTTCCCTTTCTTCCATGCACAATTAGTTCCAAGCTCATTAGTTATCTATGTTAAAACACAATTTATGTATATAGTATTATATATGAAAGTAAAAAACAAAAATCCAAGACATTAGTCATCCATTCGGAAACTACTTTTAATAACTTGAATAACAAGTTCCTCTTCAATTATAATAATATCAGAAAGGGAGAAATATAAAGCGTAGTTTAGAGGAGGTGGGGTGGGGTGAGGGGAAGCGACAGTAAGCAGGAAGAGATCATGATATTTTTTCCCTTTCCCTTTTGATTTTTCATTCTGAGAGCAGGAATAGTAGGTAGTATATGTTTTTTGATGGAAGGCTAGCATATAATGTCCAGAATCTGGCTGTTGTCTTACACATTCATATACTCCCGCATAGAAGCTGTTGGGCATTTCTGACTGAGGTGGAAATACCACATTGAGTCCAAGACTGTAGAATTTCACATGTAGAGTCAAATGTGTATATTTGCACATTGTACATGGACACACACACAGGCATTGTACAAGCAAGCCAAGATGCACATTTGATTGTGCATTCAGGTGTACAACTTCTCAATGCACTAAAATAGTCAGCATCGTGCACCTACTGTGTAACTCCATAAACAGAAAGTTACATTTTGTCTCCTCAAAGTGGGCTGTAACTAAACACGGGTGTATGACATTGTAAAATGTATCCATATGATAAGTAATTCCAGTGTGAATGTATTGTCGAAGGCTTTGTAGAAGGAGCCAGGGTCTTGGAATCTTAAAAATGGAACGACTCTTGAGAGTTGTATCTAATCCAGCTCCTGCCATGAAATAATAACAAGCTTGGGAGCAGGGATGGATTAATATAGCATTTTGGTGCGTTTCAATGGGAAAATTCTCTTTCAGATAACCGATTTAAGTTAAGAGCTCAGTCATGGAATTAATTAAAGTCTTAACTCAAGGTATCACTTATATGAGATAAGATATGTTAAAATTAAAAAGGGAATATATTTTGAGGTGATGAATGAAACATGAAATTCAAAGACTGAACTTTCAATTGGTTAATTTTTCAATTTTAATATTGCATGAGCTTATGTATTAACTGTAAATATATTTGTCTATATTTAGCAGAAGCTGAAATGCAACTAATTAGAACAAAAAGTGTATTATAATAGTTTGATATATGCCTATGCTGGAGAATAAGAAAGGTCAGCTATGTTTTTCATGTTTTCATTTATTGATGAATGATAATCATTCATCAACTAAGACATTTATAAAGATGTTAAACTTCACTGGGCCCTGGTCAGAACTCTGAAGCATCCTACTAGTCACTTGTTACTGTTCTTGGTATTGTTCCCCTTGTACTTCTAGATTTTTTCCCCTACTTATGTGATTGTTTGGGGTTCTCCTGAGTCAGCTATTAATACTTCCCTCCTGGGTTTGGGTGGTGGACCTTTAGCTATATGAAGAAATGACACTGACAGCCCAAACATCAGAGATAAATGGAAGAATAGTGGGTGGTTTTTAATGACATAAAGGACTGATGTGAACATCGTCTACAGGCTCTTTTCAGCAACAGGGAGAAAATCTGCCACTGTGAATTTAGAGGTTGGATTTCTGTCAAATATCTCATGTCAGTGTTTGATATGTTTGCCATCTTCACCCAGTGTCGAATAAATGACAGTTCATAGAGTGCAATATGTGAAATATCTTTATGATCTGATGGCTATATATGATATTTCATAGCTGTTGGCATTCGATATTTGGCTTCGTATTATAGATTTGAAAATTACTTGATTCTTGATAACCAATTGTCTTTAGAATTTTACTGAATTTACAATTTTTGACAGCACATAAGAATTGATTTTTTAATTTTGTATTTGATACCTGACACTATCAGTTTCCAATATCCTATGATATTTTGATATTTTTTACTTTGATAACTTTGTAGCTTATAAATTTGGGGCTACTCAAACTGTAACCTCAACTACAGCATGCTTGTCAAACCAATGCTTAAATCTTGAGCTTTTAAAATCTTGATTCAGTGAATGTACTATAGATGGGATTAACCATTTAATTTTGGCCTTAATCATCAGTATTGTTTGCCATTTCATAAACTAAACCCCGTCTAGAAGGTTTTCTGCCAGTTTCATCCAATTATGACAAAGAACAGAAAGAGTATCTATATTTCCATAGAGCCAGTTGCATCCTCTGGGATCAGCCAAACATCTATTCTTCTCTTCCACCATTCTCCCACATAATCTACTTGACCCCGGTGCCCCCAGTGACGCAGTGGGTTAAAACCCTGTGCAGGCAGGACTGAAGACCGACAGGTCGCAGGTTCGAATCCGGGGAGAGGCGGATGAGCTCCCTCTATCAACTCCAGCTCCTCATGTGTGGACATGAGAGATGCCTCCCACAAGGATGATAAAAACATCAAATAATCCGGGCGTCCCCTGGGCAACGTCCTTGCAGACGGCCAATTTTCTCATACCAGAAGCGACTTGCAGTTTCTCAAGTCGCTCCTGACACGACAAAAAAAAATCTACTTGACTATATTGTAGAGAGACCCCTACAAGATAAAGATGAATTTGAGGAAGCTTTGCATGAGGAAGATAATGAATGCTCATTACACAATAACCAAAGCAAGACATGCATGATAATTTGCTGCCCTGCAGATATCGCTAACAAAATGCTGCCCGTAGTAAACTGCCAAACCTACTAAACTTCCTTTTTAAATCCATCCTTTATTTAGGAACTGTATCAAAATAAAGGTCCTGGATCAATAGTCCAGGCTTCTATTAAAATGAGTTTGAACAAACTTGTATCACAGCTAGTCTTCTAATTGATAAGGTCAGAAAATGAAGAAAGATTGAGAAAGGCAGCCTATAAAACGATCTAGGACCTAAGGCAAAACAAGTGCCCATGCAACGCACTTGAGATATCTATGCTGAATTTGACCTAGCAAGCATAAGTAGGTCTTCTGCCACAAGGTCTTCACTTCCCACAAAAGGAATATTCATTTAGAATACTATTTGACTATTCCACTTCCACTACTCTTAAGAAGAATATATACTAGGGCTAGGTTTGAAGAACGCGGTATTATGATGCAAACTGGGCGTTACTGTAGCATCCCAAGAAGTGATAGATTCTGTGTATGGGGAGAACAAACTGTGGAAGATATTGAACATTTCTTGATTGACTGTCCAGCATATACTGAACTATGATATAGATATTTACATCCAATATTATCCAACTTTAGGTCCTCCAACAGAAATGATCTTCTGACATTCCTCTTGCAAGGATAGGAAAGATCCACCATAATCAGAGTAAGCCTTTTTATTCTGAAAGCTATCAAGAAAAGAGCACATTTCCTGAAAGAAAAACCAGGAAAATAAGACTGATTGTAAATAGAAGGTCAGCTGCTGTCCTCACCTTGTTGCCTTGTCTTTTACTCGTGTTGTATTTTGAAATGGTCATATGACTGGTCAAACAAATAAATTATTATTATTATTAGTCTTCTAATTGACAAGGTCAGAAAATGAAGAAAGATTGAGAAAGGCAGTATATAAAAATTTCTTGTTAATGACAAAATTGCAGATCCCCATGGAACAGAAGAAAACAAATATTGACTGTGGATCAGCATCCCCTGAACTCTGCTTGTTCTTCTGCCAGAGAATTATTTAAGACAGAACACCATTCCAAATTGTTTAATAGAGAACATGTGTATATTTAGGCCTCCACATCCATCAGGGATTATAGTGAGTTCTCTTCTAAAGAAGAACAAGGACACTACTAATATACCAAGAATGAACTGTTTATAAACCGTTTAAATAAATATAATAAAATATGTTCATTACAGCTTCAGCATGGCTTTCAGTCTTCATTAAGTGTTACAGACAGGTTAACTAAAGTCTGTGAATACACAGATCATGGTGAATTAATAAGAGGCTCTGAACCCGACCTTCACAGGATCACTCAGGCTTATTTTATTGCATCTCAGAGGAATGAACCTCCTCGATGGTTGTCAGAAGAGCAATAAAAGCCTTCAGGTTATTAAATGCAGTTTTATCAAGTGAAAGGAATAGTGCTGATTTGATAGGAGTTTCTTCTCTATATGCTACATAATGGGCAATATTGGGAACATCTAACTATTCTATATCAAATTCTACTGTATTTCAGGGTCATTAAATGTTCCGCTAATAAATCATTGTCTCAGGATCCCCTTTTTGCTAGAAAAATTGTATGAGAACAAAGTAGGAAATACTAGGTTCTTGTGGGTTTTTTCGGGCTATAGAGCCATGTTCTAGAGGCATTTCTCCTGACGTTTCGCCTGCATCTATGGCAAGCATCCTCAGAGGTAGTGAGGTCACATCCGAGGAGAAAGAAGGAAGGCGCCCAAGGAGACCTCTTCCTTGGAAATAACCCTATGATTTATTTATTTATTATTTATTTATTTATTTATTATTTATTATTTGCACTTGTTAACCGCCACTCTCAGCCCAGGGGCGACTCGTGGCGGTGTACAGAACATAGAAAGGACAACAATTTACAATAGAACAAGACCATAACACAACATATAAAAATCCGCTTCGTCTAGTTTGGGGTCATAGTCAAACTCATAGTCATAGTCCATTCCGGTGGTCATTCCAAAGAACCTGGCACTAGCTGAAGGCCTTTTCGAAGAGCCAGGTTTTCAGGCCCTTGCGGAAGGCCATGAGGGAAGGCGCCTGTCTGATTTCAGCAGGGAGGGAGTTCCATAGCCGGGGGGCCACCACCGAGAAGGCCCGCTCTCTCGTCCCCGCCAGGCGTGCCTGTGAGGCAGGCGGGACCGAGAGAAGGGCCTCCCCAGATGATCTCAAGGTCCTCGTGGGCTCGTAGGCCGAGATGCGGTTTTCAAGGTATTTCAAGGTATGATGGCACGCCGGGAAGATGGATCAGAAAACTATACGTGTCCGGCTATTTTCCCAGTGACCATCGGTATGCCCTATATGTACTTTAATACCTCCAAAATAAAACTCTAGAGATGAGACTAAATTTAACCAATTAAGTTTACTGAATAATCAAGGTGAATCAAAACAAGGTATACAAAAGTGTAGTTTGATTCTTGATGGTATAGAATTAGAATAGTAAGGTACAGGTATAAGGTACAACTCTGAGGTAAAGAACAAAACTATATTCTATGAGGTATATACATCTATTTTCTATGGAAAGTACATCTATATACTCTGGGACTTGTACTGCTTAGGTCTTTGGCATATACATCTATGAACTTTGGTCTCTGAGGCAAATACGTGCTAAGGATTGCCTGTTCCAGACCTCCAAGCCAAACCAGACACTTTCTGGCTAACTACTACAAGCTCTGTCAAAAGAAGAATGCAGAGAAAGAGTTCTTCCACCAAGCTCTGAGCCAGAATGGGCTGAACCAACAGAGTTCAGCCTCTAGGGGGATCCTAAACTCCTACTCTAAAACTTAGCAGAATGGAACAGTCCACCTCCAGGAAGCAAATAGGGAAATAAACAGAGGGGTAAAACTAGGCCGAGACTTCACAAACCCTCATCCCAATACTTCCGTCATAAAGAGGTTGTGGTAAGGCAATTACTGAAAAAGCCTGTTTTGGATCTAATAATAATAATAATAATAATAATAATAATAATAATAATAATACTTTATTTATACCCTGCCACCATCTCCCTGAGGAGACTTGGGGCGGCTTACATGAGGCCATGTCCATCAATACAGTAAATACAATATAACACAAAAACACAACAGAAAATCAGAAAATAAAATAACATAAAATACAGAACCAATGTAAATAAGCAACAAAGTAATATAAAATCAAAACATTAGAACAACTAAAAATGATCACAGTGGGAAGGGCCGAATTCAAAGATTAAATTTTTAAAACACTGGGAGATAGGGCAGTGTAAAATATCAAGCAGGGGATCCGCGGGGTAAGGTAGGATTTAATTGCACAAACCAGAAAATAAAGTGTTTCTGAGAGTATTTTATGCAAAGTTTTGTCAGGGATTATCATACATTCAATCACTGAAGGCACATTGGAACAACCACGTTTTCAGGCTCCTCCTGAAGATTGCCAGGGTGGGGGCTTGCCTAATATATCTGGAGAGCAAATTCCAGAGCCCGGGGGGGCCACCACAGAAAAGGTCCTCTTTCTCATCCCCACAAGTCGCGCTTGTGATGAGGGTGGGAGCAAGAGAAGGACCTCTCTGGAAAATTGAAGAGGTCGTGTGGATTCGTAGACAGAAATGTGGTCACGCAGGTAAGCAGGTTCCAAACCGTTCAGGGCTTTGTAGGTCAGAACCTGCACCTTGAAATGGGACCGGAAAATAAATGGCAGCCAGTGGAGCTCCTTAAACAGGATCTTACAATTCTGAACATTGCCTAGTTTCTAACATTCCATTTTCAGACATGATTCTGGAGTGTGTGGTGGTTCCCAGCTCCTGGAATTTCTAGATGAGACAAATTATCTAGATCCATTTCAATCTGGCTTCAGGGAAAGCTTTGGTTACCTTGGTGGATGAACTATGCAGTGACCTGGATAGGGGGAATGTTGTTCTGCTGGACCTCTCAGCAGCTTTTGATATAATTCACCGTAGTATCCTTCTGTACTGCTTTATTGAGATGGGACTTGGGGGTACTTTTGCAGATCTGGCTGTTATGACACATGGCTTGATGATACCCCATTTATACAGCATTTTAAAGTAATTTTTATTCAAGGGGGGAAGCAAACCAAAATAAAACACAAGTGAATGTTTAAACATATAAAACTAAAACCACACGGCTACAAGCAACAACTAAGTCACTATTAAAAACAACAAAACAGAAACAAAAAACTAATTATACAAAGATTCTGCTCTCTATCTGATGGTTAATATCCCTTGACAGTCTGCTTTCTTTAAATGATATTATATAGTCACATTTCTACTTTTGGCAACACTCTAATCCTGTAGTTTTAAAGGGCCCATAGTTGTTATGAATATGTCAAAGGGAAACCTTTACCTTTACTTATATTAGGACTGTTTTATACTGTATTATTTAGTGTTTTCTTTGGGATTGTTTTTTTTTTATTATATTTGCTTCCTTATCCTATGTTTTAGAGGGAAAAAAATTAACATTTTAAAACAACAGACCACTGCTTTTCTTCTTGATTTTTCTTCTTGTCTCTTTTCTGTGTTTTAAAAGAAAGGCTTCAGTTGTGTATTTGAAATACTCTGCATTAAAATGGTAACACAACCCACTGTTTTCAGCCATATAATAACTGCATTAACTAAAAGGGTTTTCGGTGCCTATTTAAAACAGGAACTTGCATTATGGCTCCCTATGTCCTTCTTTATGCTCCTCCCTGAATCACCTCTTGGCTCTAAAAATTGCTTATGAATTGCATCAGTCAAATTAGCCTCCATTAGTGGTGATGAAGAAAATCTGGGAGCAATGAGATGCCATTGCAATGTGAAAATTAGAAATTAGCTTATTTTTTTTTGTTGAAAATGTTCCTGTTCCATGATTACAAAGAGCCCAAGGTGGGAGGGAACAGAATGCAAGCTTTCCAAAACTAATTATACAGGAAAGCTCAGTCTGTGAACAAGGTTAAAAGCTTTTGAGGTCTAAAAAAAGAATAAGGAATTATTTTTATGCCTGTGATTCTCGTAGCTGAAATGTACTGTATTCTTAAACCGCTGAGTACATGAATTTGATAAACTTTATTGGACATCTCTATTATTTCTTCCTCCTTCATTTGGGGAGTTGTGTGAAGGTTTCTACAGTCAAGTAAAAAGAGAAAAGTCATCTTGAATACTGTTTATAAGGCTGAAATGGACAAAGTCAATTCTGGGTAGCACAATGCAGCAGCTACTATGCTTGATCATGAATCCTCAGATTTTCTTTATGGTAATTTTGGATTTGCCCAAATGTTGATTTTCTGCACTTGAAGACTGTTTTGATTCAACACCCCTATATTTTCTAAGGCTGATCAGCTTGTGGCCCTCCATAGGTGTCCAGTTACTTACTTAGGTGATCCCTCGTTGTTTGCGTAGGATCAGTGTGCTGGCGGTGGGTCCGTAGGTGACTGTAGAGCCCTATTCTTGATCGGCATCTTCTCCCGCAGTGAGGGCATTGGTTTCCAGGTGGAAGATGGTCCCGGTCAGGGTTGGCTTGACGCTCCCTCTTGACACGTTTCTCTCTTTCGCCCTCTATTTGTGCCTCTTCAAATTGTACAGCACTGCTGTCCACAGCTGATCTCCTGCTGGAGCGCTCAAGGGCCAGGGCTTCCCAGTTCTCAGTGTCTATGCCAGAGTTTTTAAGGTTGGCTTTGAGCCTATCTTTAAATCTCTTTTCCTGCCTGCCAACATTCAGTTTTCCGTTCTTGAGTTCAAAGTAGAGCAACTCTTTGGGAGATGGTGGTCAGGCATCTGGACAACGTGGCTGGTCCACTATTGCCACCAAGCTCAAGTGCTAAGGATAATAGGTACAGCAGTTTCAGAAATCTGGATATTTATCAACCTCTTTTCTAAAACACCTGGAGGGTTGAAGTTTGCCCATACCTGGGCTAGAGTCTCTGCTGCAGGCTCTGCAGACAGAGAAAGCTAAAACAACCACAACCAGGTAGGAGACAATCTCAGATTGTCCATATATTGCTGGGTTACTTCAGATCATTGCAATCAGAAGCCTGTATAAGTGGTGTGCTTTAGGATGACCAGTTAGCTCAGGACATTTTAAGTAGCCAGAAACCAGAGATGCCTAATGGTTCTGTGATAAGAATCTGCGCTCTTCTACTTTTTAATTACATTCAGATTAATTGGGCAACAATTCCTGTCACAGGGTAGAGAATACATAGAATCTATTAGAAAGAGTAAACAATTCACAAAGTATAGTGCCAAGGCACACTTGTGGTGTTTTTACTAGAACTCACAAGTACTAGAAGGTTGTCATGGATCGCATGATTTCAACAGCAGCACTAATATCAACTTGCAAGCATTCAAAGCAACCCCAACAGATGGCAATCCAAACTCTGTTTAAAAGCCTCCAAAGAAAGATCCTCCACCACACTCTGGGGCAGAGAGTTCCACCGCTGATCAGCTCTCACAGTCAGGAAGTTATTCCTCATGTTCAGGTGGAATCTTCTTTCCTATAGTTTGAAACCATTGTTCCACGTCCTAGTCTCCATGGCAGCAGAAAACAAGCCTGCTCCCTCCTCCCTATGACTTCCCCTCACATGGCCATCATGTCTCCTCTCAGCCTTCTCTTCTGCAGGCTGCAGCTCTTTAAGCCACTCCTCATACGGCTTCTTCTCCAGACCCTTGATCATTTTAGTCACCCTCCTCTGGGCACATTCCAGTTTGTCAACATCTCCTTTAAATTGTGGTGCCCAGAATTGGACACAGTATTCCAGGTGCTTATGAGGAGCCATTCATTTGTTTAGTATCCATTTTAAAAAAAGATAAGTCATGAAAGTATATTACAAAATGAATCACATGTAATAAATAGATTTAAATGTGTATCTTAAAAATAGAATAAATACATCTCTCTATGCTTCGTTTTCATAGAGCAGTTGGTGATAGGTGAACCTATAACAGAAATAGGCATCTGGTGTCACTATCAGCGGTCTTTCCTTACTCCCTTCGTGTTTTGTTCACATATTTCTAATAATCATCGTATTAAACATCCAAAACTATTTCTTTAAGTTACAGGCAGTTAGAAGAACCTCTAATAAGAGGACTGTTTGTTGAGGGGGAGGGAGCTTTGATACTACAGTATAACTCCTGCAGAGACCAGTACCAGAAGTTTTGTTTATCCGTTTACAAAACAATTTAAAATTATTGTCCCTCCAGTGTGATTCTTGAGGTATCCTTGGACTGGAAATCTTTTTTTTCAAAATGGTTCACTATTATCCATGGTTTTATGTAGCAATATTAAGCTCTGGGATGTATCCCCCATGAATACAGAAGCATACACAGTTATAGTGGTACTATTCAACTTTAAGTGTCATAGTTCCATCCTATATAATTCTGGTACTTCCAAGTAGTAACCAAGCTCCCAGCCTGCTTAGATTTTATAATCAGATAAAATCACATTTGCTGGCAATTATATGGTGATGTAAAGGGATTCAGTAGTGGTGCCCCTTCTGGGACATGGCCCTTGGAAAATGTCCATCAATGCTAATGGGAAAGAATAGGCAGTTAGAAGTATGCAATATTAATGTAAAGGCTAATGTAATTTAAGAATTTCTTATTTTATAACTTCAATAAGAGTGCCATTTTTTCTTCACTTTTTCCAAACACAGGAAGTGTCACAAGCTCGATAAAATGTGCAGAAAGCAATAATCAAATCAGTTATGAAAACATCCCTACTGTGATTTTTTGAAGTGATTTCAGTGATGGTAACTAAACACAGGGCTTTCCATCCTTTGCTAACCACCTGCTGACTTCTGTTCCAGAAGAAACTGGAAACTCAAATCCCATATTTCACCAGCTGAAATAGTACAGAAGTTGGAGTGCTTTTAAATTGAGAACTAGGGAACTGTGTGAATCTTGTCCTAATTAGTTAAAGCTAGCCTTGCATTATGAACAGACATAGGAGTTGTGACTTGTGGACCAGGACAGAAGGAGGGCACACTTCAAATGCTGATGTCATACCCTCTTTGAGGACAACCCACCTGAGCAGATTCCTGATAGGCAGCCCAGTCCTTCCCCAGTTCAGCTTGAGGTTCAGCCAAGTTTTTCTCCAAGCAGCAAGATTCTCATGAGGAGGAAGAGAAGTTAAACATAAGATCAACTTGCAAAAAAACCTTCCTTTCCAGAAAAAGGCCACATGTTTTAAGTGCAATCTAGTATGATGTGTTGGCATAAAAACAGTAAGTGGACTTTTGTTACTCACTGGAAACGACTTTCTGTTGTACCTCAGCCAGAACTCACCTTGCCCTTAGCACCACCCAGGACTCCAAAAGCAGTAATAAAACAGTTTATTGAAGAAAGTACATATAAAAAGGGAAAATCACCAAAAGGAATAAGAAAGGCAACATCCATCAGGTAATCAGAAAAGGCAGTCCATAAGTAAAAAGCCCAACCAAACTGGTTAGGAGCAAAACACTTCAAAGGCAATAATCCAAATAATCCAAAAGAAAACAATAGTCAAAGCATGAACATAAGTCCAGGGAAACAAGAATCAAAACATGAACATGATTCCAGAAAACCCAAAAACTTTGGCTAAAACATGAATTGGAAACAGAACTTGATATTCTCACTATCTAGCAGCACTGCTTGATCTGAATTCTCAAAGAGGTGCTCTCTTATTTAAAGGCTGCAAAATATGATGGCATTTCTTTGACCTTGACTTTCTGGTTTGTGGGACTTTCTCTGTGTTTCCTTCTCACAGAGCCTTCTGGATTTCTGAGTTGGAAGTCTTCCTCCCTAAGATCCCGGTACCCCTGTTGAACATACCTGCTCTCTCAGACGAGCTATCTAGGCCATCCAGGCTCTTATCAGTAGTTGCTAAGCTACTTGTAGGTGAAAAGCCATCTCCCTGTCTGCTGAACTCTGAAACAGTTTCACTTTCAAGCCCTTTCTCACAGACAGAATCTTGTTCTAAAATCATCTCATTTCCCTCATTGAAAGTACCATCCACCACTCTCCCTGGGTCTCCAGGCTCTGGAATCCCAATCCCCTCGTCTTCATCTGTTTGAACCACAATACTGTCAGTCCATTTCTTGATAGCTTTATGATGATGATGATGGTAGAATTGGAAGTTACAAAAACTTGTTTCTTTGTCCACATGCAGGTCACAAACCATATTTATTGTGACAACCAAATATTGCCCAAATTATACATTAGGTGATGGTGGTAGTAGTAGTAATGTATTTTATCCAGGTCTGTGCACAAATCCATTTTTCAAAACAGGTTCCGGCTGTTTCAGCTCATTTGATCAGCCGTAACAGCAGGGATGCTGCCGCCATTTTTTTTCAGCTGCAACAGACCACGTGATTTTTTCTGTTTCTTTTGGCTACACATGGAGTGTGGAAAGGCAACTGTGCTCGCAAGGGTTTCACTGTGAAATTGTGAGCTCTGCTACCTTCCCGAGCCAATCAGAAGAAGAAAGCTTCTAACATGCTAGCTAGCTCTGTGTTCTATCTCAGTGCCTTTGCTGCTCTTAGGATCACTTTGCTTGCTTTTGGCCTCATTTCCAAGCTTTTCCTTTGGCAATTTCATTTATTTTTCTTAGTTTAATATCTTTCATTTCTTTTTTATTATTTCACTAGGGAAGGGAGGGTGTGTGTGTGTTTGGGCAGCTGTAAATAGGCATTTAGGGGTGTTTGTTTAAATATTGGGGTGGTTTACTGAAGGGAGGGGATAGTCTTGACTCCCTTGAGCTCTGTAATGAACTGTGCTACCTCGCAAGACCAGGGTTAGCTCTGTATAGGCCCAATAGCTTAGCATCCATTTTGTAAGGGAGCTAAGAGGCAGCCATTTTAGGTAAAGACATTTCCAAGAGGGGGCGGAGCCAGAAGGCAGCCTGGAGGAAATGTGAAAAGCCATTTGATTGGCTAGGAGTTTTAAAGGATAAGTGGGCATAGCTTGGTCAAGTGAAGAAGAAAAAAGAGCCAGAGGGGTTTTTTTGAAATCTGACAATTGGGAAAAGTTGGTTGGTGGGAGAGAGTTGAAGAAAGTGGTTGGGATTTTTGAAGCCAGGAGTCAGTTAGGGAAAGTCAGTGAGCAGTTGAAGAGAAATAGTTTGAGTGTGAGATTTTAGAACAGACCCTGGAAGTGGACTTTTTGGAGATTAGGAACTAGTTAGTGGAAGACTAATAGTTTCCTGTGAACTTTGAAAGGTTAATTGGAACCTGAAGTTTTGAAGTATTGAACTATTTGAAGTAACCATTAAGCTCTATACCATTCTGCAACCATTAAGATTCAATGCCTGTTCTCTCCAAACAAATAAACATCTTTCTTTGTTGTTAATAAACCAATACCTCTGTGTGCCTCTCTTACAAAGTATCCCCATACACAAGTCTGGGGAAGAGTATTTTAATATTGGTGGCAGTGCTACTTGAAATACTTTGGTATTTATACCCTCTGTACTCTGTTCCCTGAGTTTAAATTCAGACTACTCCAGTTTACTTCAGCATAAACCAGCTAAAGCTCAAATAATCCTTTTTAATTTTGGTGGTAGCCTAATCCATCCTCAGTTCCTTGAGTGCGACCTGAATATAGTTTAATTTTTAATAATAATCCTGTCACAATCTCCCATAGGAATAATTTAATTCTTTCGTAGATCTAGTTGAAGGATATTAGGGGAAGGGACTCCAGAAAAAATTGTTTCTTAAGTCTGATGCCTTAATCCAGGTATAGTTGAAGGACATTAGGGGAGACGACCTCAGAGAAGTAGTTTTATAAATCCAATGCCTCAACCCAAGTGTAGTTGAAGGATATTAGGGGAGATGACCCCAGAAAAAGTGGTTTCTTAACTCTGATGTCATAATCCAGGTTTAGTTGAAGGATATTAGAGGAAAGCACCACAGAAAAAGTGGTTTCTTAAGTCTGATGCCTCAACCCAGGTCTAGCTGAAGGATATTAGAAGAAAAGAACCCCAAAAAGTGGTTTCTTAAGTCTGAGGACTTAAAATAATGGAAAGGGGAGTCTCAGAAGTTCTCCCATTGTTGTCAGTGGGCTGGATCTTCCTGGAATGAAAACAGATCTTTTGACTGCCACATCAAAAAACAGAATTTTGCCCACCCGAGTTTGGGAGGCTCCCGAAAAACAGGTCAGGGGACCACAAAAATTCAAATAACAAAAATGACATGCGGTTTAATCGAATTGTACACTCCTAATATTACCTTTACATTTAAATTGGATGAAATATCAGTGTAATCTCATTACTTCCCCTCAACAATGAAATATATTTGGAATATTGCAAATATTTTCAATGGGTTCATGATCTGGCAACATGGAAAGATTTTGCTGTTTATAAGAAAAATGTCAAAACTCCAATTTAAAGTAGCTCTAGGAGCCTGACAAACAGGAAATTACTGTTTCGTTAAGTATTATTGACTGAATTATTGGTTGATAGCTTGCTAGCCAGCCAGCACACTTTAATGCATATACAAAAAAATGGCCAAATTATTTTACTGGATTTTCTATTAGGGAATTATGATTATTTGGAGATACCAAAGTTTACTTTCATTGCAATTTGCTCATGAAATGTGTGGATCTGAAAACGAATGAGCATTTTTGTCTCAAGTTTCATCTATTTTATGCTAAACCAAAAGTTTTCACTTTGGAATTTAAGTCCAACACTAAATAGAGATTACTAAATTCACCCTAGTTCATAATGAACTTGTTTTAATATAAAGAATTAAAGGTTATTTCATTCTTTTTCCTTTTTGCATCTGATAATATGCTGTATAGAAATATAATATTGCAAATAAAGAAATAGCCTCAGAGTGCCCAACAAAGTTTCTCATATTCTTATTCTTCCCATTTTCAGTCAAGCCATGAGAGAAAAATCTTCTAAAAATGTAAAATGATTATCATCCTAAAATATAATAGATACACCACATGAATTGAGCAAACAAAAGGGAACATGAAACATGTGTTTGAAATAGTCTTCAAAAGGGAAGCATAGATACTTTAACTGTGCTGTTCACTAAAATAATCCTTTTGATGTCTCTTATTTGAATCGGTCAAGTTGTGTCCTTGTAACTAACACCTAACTTAAAGTAACTATGAGCAAATCTTAGTAGAGATCTGTAGTAGGTCAGAAAGAGAAATGAAAACAAAAAGCCGGATAGTTTAAGGAAAATTGACACACAGAACCAGATACCAAAAGTCCTTTGTAATCCATTTAGGTCAGCATTAGACAAAAATATTTTGTCTGATAGAAAGGATATTAACTCCTCTACTTTCCCCTCCTCACAGAGAGTGCATTGAAAATGTTTAAAGTTTTCAATTTTTTTGTTTGTCTATTATGAGCTGCAGTTGAAATGGGTTAAACTGGCATTGTTATCACTTGATGTACACAAAATATCCAACACAGTGGAGGTACAAATATTATTATTGTGACATCAAAGATAAGTTAACAAAACAGACAAACACTTGGTTAATGAACTATTCCTCCTCGGTGTAGTGACACACCTGGTGCAACCACTATCTCATGTAGTAACATAATACATTGATAAGAGTAATAATTCCAGTGCGACATTGTATCAAATACAATGAAGGGTTCCACAATTCTTTGGACAGTTTACCTAACAGTATCAGAAAGGAGCTATCCAGATAAAATCAGAAGACATGTGCAAGAGCAACAATCAATGTTGGATTACTTTAAAAAATTGCAAAATATAAAAATTCTACAGAACACCAGGAAATCCATGATTCAAGAATGCAGACAATATGGCTCACCTGCATATCTTGTCTAGAGAAGGTCATTCATCCAAGCTCTATGATTGGGTTACAAGGTCCTTGGTTAGTGAAGCAATAAAGAAGTCAGAGTTGGAGAGATCTACAGCCGAGATGGGAGAAACTGTCCATGGGAGAATACTATCACCCAGTTACCCCACTAAGCTGATCTACATGAGAAGACCATTTTTGAAACAAAAACATTCCAAAACCCATTTAGAGTTTACAAAAAGATATGTGCTAGACTCAGAAACCATATAGAAAAGGTTCTTGGGTCTGAGACAAAGCTGAACTTTTTCTTTTGCCCTGAAATTATGACTGTGTCATGCTGTGGGGATGCTTTTTCTTAGCAGAGAGCGGAAAACTGGTTAGAATTGAGGATAAGAGGAATAGGACCCCAAATGACAATTTCACCACTCCACTTTCACATTGCCCCCTTTTCCTAGGAATTCCAAATGTTACTTTCCTCTAAAATTCAAGCTGAATGTTTTCTAATGTCTGATAAAGCCTGAGGTGCCATCCCCACACACAAAGCTTTCCCTCTCTTTGTATTCTTTGCTTTTAGCCACATTCAAGACCAAAATTTGTTATCTGTGTTGTTGTTGAAAAGTGGTAAAGCTTACAATAATGCAACATGACAGTATGATGAAAATCAATACATCTGTAACAAAAGCAAAAATAACACTAGTATCCCAAAACACTAAAAATGTCCCTAAAAGCATGGTGCAGAACAGAAAACGGCACAGCAAAAACTTGTTTCATCTTGATTACCATAGTCAGGTGAATATCTGTAATCTCTGGCCATCTCTCTATTGACTTATGTCATTTTGATTATTTTAAGTAAGGTCCTAGATTTTCTGAGTTATAATGTTTTCCTTCTCCTTCAGGCCAACATGAAGGTTTGTGGTTTACCCCATTTTCATCATCAATCTGTCATCCTGTTTTCCCAAACAGAAAAGGCTTTTATGAAGTCTTTCTCAAGTTGAAAATATAAATAAGAAAACAGCCATCTTTTGTCACTCATAACCTGCATGAGATTTTGGCATACATGTTGGAGGCTGTCAAAGTCACAAGTTTGTACTGGGTTTGCACCCCGAGCCACATTTACAGAAATGCATTGTGAATTTAGAGTTGCAAATAGTTGAAAATATCTTCCCAAAATGGTTGCAAAACATGTTTATGAGTGTCCAGAAACCATGGGTAGATAAGAATCTTCAAAGATTGGGACTTATTCCATGCAAAAATTCACACAAGGCTGCTATGCTATGAAGACAACAATTTATGTGCACCAAACAACATTTTTTCTTTTTCACAGGCCTCTGTGAATCACACAAATGGGGTTATTCTGCACCTGCATAGAGCACCATTTGGAACTCTCTTGAGCTTTACACTCCCTGCACTCTATACACTAGCACTTCACACCTTTTTTCATCTGCTGCAGAAGCAACACCTTAGGAATGTGTTCAGAGCTAGTTATTACCTTACTTGCTTTTCCTCTTACTAAGACCTGTACTGTTTTTGACTTGACCTTTCTTTTTGCATTTTTGGTATTTTCTGACCAGTTTAGTTTATCTGACTATTCCTCTGCTTTTTGGACTGTAATTGTTGCATTTGATATGACCTCAACAACCTTTTAAAGAAAGATTTGGATTATGACAAGATCCAAATCTTGTCATCTCTTGGTAAGATGCACATTGTCCAATGATGTTGCCATTGCCAAGTCTTCACTCCACAGACTCAAAGGAAAACAGGGGCAAACCTTAAAGCTTTCTGTTTTAACCTTTTGGCCATGCAGAAGGCTACTCAAATGCCAACCAAGATGTCTGCCTTGACAATTTCTTTGTACTCTGCCATTCCTT
Organism: Anolis sagrei ordinatus; assembly: GCF_025583915.1. NCBI lineage: Eukaryota > Metazoa > Chordata > Lepidosauria > Squamata > Anolidae > Anolis > Anolis sagrei. The sequence continues at coordinate 127,074,535 of NW_026847549.1, forward strand.
CTCATGCTTTTAGTCCTAACACTAGTTTCAAGGATCTGTTTGGTTGCTACATCAACACCACTGGCATCAGCGGTACTGATCCAATCAACACTGTTGATTATTTATTTATTTATTCATTTACAGCATTTATATCCTACCCTTCTTACCCCGAAGGGGACTCAGGGCGGATCACAGAACATATACATGGCAATCGTTCAATGCTGTTAGACATACAGGACAAACAGACAGATAGAGGCATGTGGCTTTGACGTCCTGGAGATTATGCATGATTCCAATCACAAGGGTCGCTCCATCCTCTATAATGACAAGTCTTTTATGATCACTTGTCATAACAAGTGATCATAAAAGATTTTCCTCCTGTTCTTTGATCACCAGCTTCTTATGATGCCATAAAATACCTCCCAGCTTGAGCGGTGCCTAATTTCTCTACTCACAGCTTCACAGCTGTTTTCAAACTGCTTAGGTGGAAAGTAAGCTAAGCTGAAGGTTGGGTGCTTGTTCTGACCAGGGCTCAACCTGCCAACCTTTCAGTTGAGAAAGATCTATTGCTGCTGGTGATTAACCAGCTGTGCTAAAGCCCGGCCTTTTACATCTGGCCATCAAGTGTTCTCTGAAGGAGTTGACAACTTTACAGGCCAAGAAACAATGTCCTAATGGCAGGCTTGCATCAGAACTGACAATATATCAACCTGAAGGCCTCCCCTTCAGTGTGGAAGAAGCATACAAAGCAGAGGTATCATTGAGATAGATCCTTTGCCACCGGATCATTTCATCATGCCTAAATAATTTGAATTACATTGGAAGATCAGATTATTAAGATACTGTACATAATGTGGGCCTTCTTCAGCACATTGCTTCAGATTCTGGGATCATTTCATCTTTCCAGTGACCAATTTTAGTAATCCAGTGCTAACCAAGATAAAGATGGACAGAACCGTCCACAGCAGCTTCTTTCACAGATACCTGCAACACTGACAACTGCATCAATGGAGGCCCGGGGGATGCACTGCATGGGCAAATGGTTCCAAAATGAGCTCCAGCTTCATATAAACATACTTGAGCCCTGGCAGTCATCAAACCATTCAAACCCCATTGTCTTCTACCTGAATAAGCAAGGAGGCACGTGATCCAGCACCCTTCTTTGCCTCGTAATAACTCTCTGGTACTGAACTACCTATCATGAAATTATAGCCTCAGCGATCCATGTGCCATGGGAAGAAAACATTCTGGCAGTTGCCTTGAGACCAGGCCCGTAGCCAGGATTTCGATTCGGGGGGGGGGGGGCTGAGTTTGTTTCGGGGGGGTGAGTCTGAGTGAAAGAGGGTCTACCCTAGCAAACCTTTTGTATCGTTACCCCAATACCCCCATGCATATGGGATATATTGAGTATGGTGATCAGATCATGATATGAATAAACATAACAGTTTAAATAATGCACCAGTAAGGCCTTCTCTCGGACCACCATGAGAATTTTGGGGAGGGGGGCTAGCTACATGCCTGCTTGAGACAGAGCCCTGTGACATGCTATGAAGTTGCACTCGAACTTTCTCTAATGTTTTTGAGACTTGAGGCATCTCACCTGTGATTCTGTTTGCATCTTTACAAAACAATCACTGTGCAGGAAATACAGCTGTACTTCATAAAAGTAAAATCTTAAATTGTGAGTCCTGGCCACAGTGGAAGCTGCAGAAAATGCTTCAGCTGTACTCCACAAATCAGCCTGTTTAGCATGCTGATTAACTACCAGTAAAGGTTAGATTGTATACCAATTTTATATACCTATAACCTTGGTGTCATGTAACAATTGATCAGGCAGGAAGGGGTCATTAGTGGAAAAAAATGAAGAAGCCCTGCTTTAATGTGTGAACTAGCAGGCAATCAGTGTCCTCATGTCAAAAGCCACTCTACAGGAGTAGTGACAACATCTATGGCTGTCCTGAGAGATACCCATTTTCAGGGTCACCATATGGTCTAGACTTCTAACTTCACATTACTGGTTAAACTCCTGTTCTCAGGTAGAAAATTCATTTGGGAGGGCTGTGCTCTTTTCCAGTGTGGCATGACACTCCCTCCTCCTATGATTATAAGTTTTCTAGTTTCACATCTGTGTGATTCACAGAGTACAAAGAATAAGGAAAGGTTGTTTACCTTTAATTGCAGTTCTCCAATGCTTATCTGTGAAATCACACAACCTCACAATTTCTCCCTTTTTGTGTCTTTCTTTAGCTCCTGTGGCTGATGTTTTTGCAGCCAGGGAACTGTGGGGTTAGGTGAGAAGTGCTTAGGTACAGACTGTGTGGAGTTAGTGCAGTTGTAAACAAAAGGCTTGTGGGAAGCTCTAAAAAAATTCTGAATGGTGATGTGCACAGGCACACAATGATCCCTTTTATGTGATTCATAAATGACCACTTATTTAAAGGTACAAGTAAACATCCTAAACAACTTATCCTTCTGGATAGAAAATAATATTTCAGCACAAAGATATTAATTCCTCTACAAAATTTTGCACAGGAAAATGCTGTTCCCTTTGCAAAACAACAAATTTTGCACAAAATAAATTTACAAATTGTGAATAGCCTTCGAAAAATGCATGGTTTTAAAAGTCTCTCTTGAGGCAAGAAGAAAGTTACTGAAATTACTTGATGCTGTCAAGAAGAAACTTAGTAAAGAATTAACTTTTACATTGATTGAAAAAGGAGATTTAATTATTCCCCTGTTCTTCATAAAAGTAATGTATTGCCAAATATGATGTTACTTGTAGCACATTTCAAAAAGATAGCCTGTTGTTCATCTGTTTTTGTACAAAAGACATAAAAGAATCCAACAACATCTTTGAAACTAACTGGGAAGAAGAAATTTCTCGCATTTATTTTTCTCATCTAATGAAGCAAGCTGTATAAACAAGGGATTTTGCAAGAAACTTTTAATATTTCTATCTACAAGCAAAAATGATAAATCTATCTATCTATCTATCTATCATCTATCTATCTATCATGATATTGTGCAAATCTTCTGATTCTGGTAATGCTTATGCACAATAGTGTTTCAGACACTGAAAGGAGAATTGCCAATTCTTCTGTATTTAAATGATTTTTGCTATGTAAAGTTCAGGGACAAAGAACAAATCTTACATAAAGAAGTCTGCATATCTTCTCCAAATCTTTTCATTGTATTAAGCTGAGTAGCATTTGATTTGCCTGTTCTTGTATTATTAGACATGGCTGTTCTATATTAACACGACTTGCAGTGTTATTTCTTGATAATTAAGTATGGAATTCTCCGAGGATACCAAACAGTCAACTCTCATGCAATTTCATCTAATTCCACTTGGCGTTTGGAAGTTCATGGCTAATTATTTTTCAACATTGATCAAGACATTTTTTTTTAAAAAAACAACCTACTGGACTGGTTCTTTTAGTCATGCTGGACTGAGTTAGCAATAATCTATCTATCTATCTATCTATCTATCTATCTATCATCTATCTATCTATCTATCTATCTATCTATCTATCTATCTATCTATAAATGCTCTGTGCATAATGAGTACCTTAAAAACAAAAGAACCAATGAACGAAATCACACCAAATTTGGCAGCAAAACATCTCACTACACAAGGAGTGACCATCACTCAAAAAATTATGATTTTGTCTTTTGGGAGTTGTTGTTACTGGGATTTATAGTTCACCTATAATCAAAGAGTATCCTGAACTCTACCAACAATAGAATTGAACCAAACTTGGCACGCAGGACTCCCCTGACCAACAGAAAACACTAGAAGGATTTGATGGGCATTGACGTTTGGTTTTGGAGTTGTAGTTCACCTACATCTAGAGAGCACTGTGGACTCAAACAATGATGGATCTGGACCAAACTTGGCACGAATACTCAATATGCCCAAATATAAACACAGATGGAGTTTAGGGGAAATAGACCTTGACATTTGGGAGTTGTAGTCACTGGGATTTATAGTTCACCTACAATCAAGGAGGATTCTGAACCCCACCAAGAACAGAATTGGGGCAAACTTCCCACACAGAACCCTCATGACCAACAGAAAATACTGTGTTCTCTGGTGGTCTTTGGTGACCCTTCTGACACCCCGCTGGTACCCCCCCCCCCCCGGGGTCTTGACTTCCCAGGTTGAGAAATGCTGCCTTAAGGCCATCCAGTCCAACTCCCTTCACCAGGGCAAGAAAACATAATCAAAGCCTCCTGACAAAGGGCCATCCAGCCATTCACACACACACACATATGTATATGACAGATGCAGTATCAAAGATCTGAAAGGGACTCTAAAGAAGGGCAATGATATGTTGCATGTTCCAGAGTAGGCAAACCAGACAATCTCCACATCAACACTGGCAAAGAAACAGCAAGAAATACTGTTTACCCACAAGCATAAATACATTACGTATATTAGAAACCAACACTTTCTCTTTATTTTTTTCCCCAGATCACCAGACTGGGCCACAGCAACGCGTGGCAGGGGACGGCTAGTGCTATTATAAAAACAAATGAAGAACTGAACTAAACATATAAATAAATATTCACTTCCTAAACTTCCAAAAATATGGAACACTTAAGTTTCTTTCCCTTCGCTTGTTACAAGCTCCCTTGAGGACCACATTAATACTGAAAAGAATTCTGCTTCTTGTTGAAAACTTCACTCTTTGTTTGACCTCCAGAAGAATATGCTTACCCCCATGAGCCGTAGACAGTGATCACCCTTGACCTCCATCTACACTGCCATATAATGCAGTTTGAAACTGCATTATATAGTTGTCACTGTAGACTGCATTATATGAGTCTACACTAACCATATAATTTAGTGTAGATGGAGCCAAGGGCTATTACTATGTTTACCACTTAGATCACTGTATGAAATATCTGCAGAGTGAGGCTGTGCAGAACATGTACTTCTCCAATACTAATCAGATATAAATGTTTCCAAGGGCTCTTCCACATAGCCATATAACCAAGAATATCAAGGCAGAAAATCCCATAATATCTGCTTTGAACTGGAATATCTGAGTCCACACTGTCGTATATCCCAGTTCAAAGGAGATAATATGGGATTTTCTGCCTTGATATTCTTGGTTTATTCAGCTGTGTGGAAGGAGCCTTAGATAATAACATGAGGAGGACAGAGCCAGCCCAATGTGGTTTGCTACCTGAGACTGAGCAGCAAATGGTTCTCTTTGTTTGTCCCAATGGGTGGTGTGTGTTACCCAAAGTCAGCTAAGTTATTCTGGCACATGAAACAAAAGATCTTACAAGGATCTCTCTTCATCTTTGACAGTAATATAGCAAACAAAATAACCAATTATTTGTTGCATTTTAGGATACCCAATATTTATGCTCATAGTTGGGCTTTCCTGTTCCACCAGCCCAATGACCTTATTTGACTACATAGCCAACCCATGCCGTTTTCTGAACCCTTGCTGGCTGTTGTGGATGTTTTGTTTAGATTTATGTTATTATAGAATTTTGTCTGATTATGTGTACTTTGATTTATTGATGTCAGGTTTAATTTACTGATATTAGATCTTAATTTGATGTTAGGTTTTAACGTTACTTTTATATGTGGGGTTTTCTGGGATTTTATGTTAGTATCATGTGTTTTATGTAGCCATTGAATGTTTGCCATTGTTATGTCAGAAGCCGCCTTGAATCCCCTTGGGGAGATAAGGTGGAATACAAATAAAGTTTTATTGTTTTTGTGATTATTGTGATTATTATTAATTTTTGAAACACAAAAAGGTTAGTACACAGCAAACAAGGTCACTCTGCTGGCTGTTGTATTGGATCACACGCCAGACACTTCCCAAGTGTCTAGGACTGTGTGATGTATTGGCGAATAATGCATGCAGATCCCAGTAAGGTGGCCTTTTGCCGCTGGCAGATGGTAATTTTGTCAGCGCCAATTGTTTAAGTGCAGGCCAAGATCTTTAGGGACTGCACCCAGTGTGCCGATCACCACTGGGACCACCTTTCCTGGTTTGTGCCAGAGTCTTTGCAGTTTGATCTTTGAATCCTCATATTGTGTCAGCTTTTCCAGTTTTTCTCTTCAGTCCTGCTGCCGTCTGGGATTGCAACATTGACAATCCATACTTGGTTTTTTAACACGATTGTGAGGTCAGGAGTATTGTGCTGAATTTGGAAGTCCCAGAGTAGTTTGGCATTTTTATTTTCTGTAACTTTTTCAGGCTTGTGATCCCACCAGTTCTTTGTCACAGGTAGATGGCATTTGTTACGCAAGTTCCAACTAATCATCTGAGCAATGGTGTTATGCCTCTGCTTGTAGTCTGTCTGCGCGATCTTCTTGCAGCAGCTGAGAATGTAATCTATTGTTTCATTTGTGAACCATAGCCATGTTTTTCCTTTGTCAATTTTGCTCTCAATTTTTCCCATGGAGAGCCTTCTTTTGCCAGTTTTCTCTTCCACTCTGCATTGTGTTTTTACAGTATTCCCTCTTTGTCTTTTGGACTTTAAGCCATTTTTTACTATTGATTTTCATCTATGTCGATTCTTGACTCTCCTCCTCCTCCTCCTCTTCCTCCTCCTCCTCCTCCTCCTCCTCCTTCTTATTCTTCCAGAACATTATTCACATTTTTATTATTATTATTATTATTATTATTATTATTATTATTATTATTATGCTTCCAGCATATTATTATTATTATTATTATTATTATTATTATTATTATTATTATTATTCCAGCAGCCATTTAATTGTTCTGTATGATATGACTGGCTGTTTCTGGACTGAAAAGCAAATTGAAAAATGCACACTTTACGCACATTGCTACTACTCTTCTTTGTGACACATTTTTCTCTGTCTCTCACAAAATGTTTCTGACAGTAGTAGCAACGGGATTGCTGGTGGAATGTGGAAATCCGAGGCAAAATTCACATTCTTCCTCAAAAATCCACACTTCAATGCTGCCCTTGGGATGACTGTGCATATGACTCTGTGTGTAGGTTATTTAGTTTTATATGAGAAAGAAATACACTGCTGAGAATAGTATTTCATATATAAAAAAGAACAAGACTACATTGAGCAAGCTCCCTCCCTCTAACATAGACATAAGCACATGCTGATGTATACTGAAGTGCTTTAAAATCATCCACAGAAGCCTTTCTTGTTTGTACACCCCTCGCAGGGATCAGTTAGGTTGGAGGGCATGAGAAAGGTATTGGGCATTGCAGAATACTTTTTGCAGGTGTGTTCTGTGCATCCTCCTCTTTTCACAGGCCTTCTGGGAGGAAAGACTTATTTTCAGTTGCTTTTCCTAATTAAGCACAGCGGTTTTATTGATTTGTGTTGCTATTAAAATGTTATACTGGTAATTGTATAGTGCTAAAATAATTTTGATGGCTTAGCTAAATTTAAGTAATATTATAGTCATTTCTATTATTATGCCCTTGACTAATTGTTATCTTCCTTTTTATTATTGGTACATTAGGCTGTACAATGTTAAATGAATTCATAAATGAAACACTTTTGAGTAAGTATCCATTATACATACAAAGAAATATATAAATAAGTGTGTGCATTGTATTTCTCTATTATGGAAACTAAGTAAGATGCACATGGCTAATCAATTTGACATTTTTAGATCTGGTGGTTCCTAGGATAGTCACTCCATGTGTACTGACAAAGGTGTGTAATACAAAGAAGGAATGCATTGAGGTGGAAATCTTCACTGCTATCAGCAGATTATTATTATTATAACTTTATTTGTACCCCGCTAGCATCTCCTGAAGGACTCGACGCGGCAGATGTATTGGATAGGGTGATGTACTGAATAAGGTTGTCTCAAGAGTGTGCAAAAGTAGATCTATAGGACTTAAAGCTTTCCCGTTACCCTATATACACAATAATGAAGGGAAAGTATGGCAGTCCTTGAATTGTAATTATTTTTCCTCCAGCATGCTCTTCCTTCTATCCAGTTTCAAGGAATAGCTATTCATTTGCTGTAGAATTTCTCTCTCCTGTCCCTATAGCAAGTTTGGGCATTGGGCAACTATACTGGGACCAGTTCCAAATACTTTACCTTTGTTCTCTATAGTTCATCTCCAAATGGTGACCAGAAATGATGTAGATCGCATTAAAAAAACCAAAACAATGGGTGTTGCAAAGGCCACAAAAGTAGTCTTTGGGGATTATATGCAGCCCATAGTATGAATTTTCCCTATCCCACCATAAAGGAATAACCTCTTAATTGATTAACCCTCGACATTAATAGCAGAATAATAATAATAATAATAATAATAATAATAATAATAATAATCTTTATATGCCGCTCTATCTCCCCAAGCAGAATCAGGGTGGTTTCCAAGTAAAATCACCAAAGTACACAGAGTAAACAACATAAGCATAACATTAGCAAAACAACATAAGCATAACATTATCACAATAACACATATATATTAAAAGTAATCCTGCCTGTTCAGAGCAATTAAAAGGACCGGGCAAAGGCTACTGCAAAATCAAAATATGAGGGGCCCGGGAATTGAGTACAGTGCTAATAGGCTAACAGCAATAGCAGGTATGGGTCTGTGGCTGCTCATTTCCAGGGCCTATTAGAGGAATGATTGGGGTAATAGCTAGGAAGTACAAGGCCATATTCAAACAATGTCTGGGCCTGGGCTAGAACTGGTCATTTTCAAAGGCTTGTTGAAACCACCAGGTCTTCAAGCTCTTATGAAAGGAGGGGAGGGATGGGGCCTGCCTTATTTCTCTTGGAAGGACATTCCAGAGGCAGGGGGCCACCACCGAGAAGGCCTCTCTCTCATCCCCACCAACCGTACTTGTGACGGTGGTGGGAGCAAAAGGAGAGCCTCCCCGAAAGATCTTAGAGAAGATAGGCGGGGCTCAAACCGTTTAATATGTATGGATATTATTATTATTATTATTATTATTATTATTATTATTATTATTATCACAATAGCTGAAAGCAGTTTCCATATAGTACCCTAATACAAACATATAAATTATGGTCTAAATCTAGTTGTGATGCCTCTCCTGTGTATGGTACCTTTAAGATCAGAAAAGCATCCATATTTGATGCTGATAATTAATCTTGGGGGAGGTGGGACACATTGGCTAGAATACTATATGGCACAGCATAGTGTAGAATATCCAGATGGATTATGCTATAGCTGAATGCTCAGCCTACTGGATTTACTGTTGAAATGCTGGTGCCCCCATAGCCATTCTATGGCTGGTGAAGAGTAAGGTGGGGAGAGAAACATGGTCATATAGCTACACACAAAATGATTTTATTGTCCATTAAGATTCATTGGGGTCCTCCTCAGGTCTCAGAAGATAGGTAAAGGTAAAGGTTTTCCCCTGACATTAAATCCAGTTGTGTCTGACTCTGTGGGTTGATGCTCATCTCCACTTCTAAGCTGAAGAGCCGGCGATGTCCATAGATACCTCCAAGGTCATGTGGCCAGCATGACTGCATGGAGTGCTGTTACCTTCCATCTTTTTGAAAGTGGTTTTTGGAATATGTAAGCATGAGTCCCCTTTCAGGAGGAGAAGGGCAGGGTATAAATATAGGACATAAATCTATATAAATAAAAACATAATGTTCGTTTGTGGGATTAACAGAACTCAAAAAGCACTGGACACCTAACAACCTAATGTATGTCCTTCACTCAAAAAAATTGATTTTGTCATTTGGGAGTTTGTAGTTGCTGGGATTTATAGTTTACCTATAATCAAAGAACATTCTGAACCCCATCAATGATGGAATTGAACCAAACTTGACACAGAGTTCTCCCATGACCAACAGAAAATACTGGAAGGGTTTGGTGGGCAGTGACCTTTGGTTTTAGAGTTGTCGTTCACCTACATCCAGAGAGCACTGTGGACTCAAACAATGATGGATCTGGACCAAACTTGGCATTGATACTCAATATGCCCAAATGTGAACACTGGTGGCGTTTGGGGGTTGTATTTGCTGGGATTTATAGTTCACCTGAAATCAAAGAGCATTGTAAACTCCACCAATGATGGAATTGAACCAGTCTTGGTACACAGAACTCCCATGAACAACAGAAAATACTGGGTTTAGTGGGCATTGACCTTGAGTTTTGGAGTTGTAGTTCACCTGCCTCCATAAATCATTGTGGACTCAATGAAAGATCTGGACCAAACTTGGCACTGATACACCAAATGTGAACACTGGTGGCGTTTGGGGGAGTATTTGCTGGGATTTATAGTTCAATCAAAGAGCATTCTGAACTCCACCAAACTTTGGTCACAGCCAGTGCTGCGGGCTTATCTCCGGTAAGTGTGAGCAGGAGGCACCTCTTGCCGTGGATATCAGAGCCGGCCCGAGTCAGAGGGTGTCGAGATTGGGCGGAGCAGCGCCGGTGGGCATTGCCAGGGACGCCGGCCATTCCCTGGCCACGACAACCAGGACTCACCGCCGCTCCGCCCATTTTGGACACCCTCTGCTCCGGCCGCTAGGCTCTCCGCGGCCACGAGGTGGGTCTTCTGCAGAGCCGAGTGGCCAGAGCAGAGCAGAAGACCCACCTCGTGGCCGCGGAGAGACCTACCTCGTGGCAGTGGAGAGCAGAGCGGCCGGAGCAGAGGGTGTCCAAAATGGGCATGGACAGGATGCTAGCCATCCTCTGCCCTAAACAAATTGAAATTAAAATGAATTTCTGTTTAATGTAGTGACTGAATAATATCACCCACCCCATGATGCGTTATATTCTTCTTATTATATTCTTGTTTCTCAAGTTTTGTCCTCACTGGTTGATTTAGATTTTTAAAAAATAAAACTTTGTGAAGTTTTTCTCATATTAGGTCATATCATTTTAAAAATAAGTTTCTATATGGATGCACAGTAGGGTGTATGAAGCACTGAAGTCAGAAGAGCCCTAAGAAGTATTTTTGTTCTAAAAAGTCAAGGAAAAAATCATGTTGAATCATGTTGGAGGCGGGTTGTCACTTTCTTAAGGTAAAATCTCATCAAGAAGTACAATAGTTCTTATTTAGTTTGGCAAACAGCTAAGCATGTGAACTGTTCATCTCTATAGCACTGTCAACAGTCATTGCATAGCGTCATGATACTAGAAAGGAATGTCACTATACTCCTCTTTATATGGACTAATGTGTCACCCATTATCTGAAAATCAAAATACATTATTGGCTAAGAGATGGTTGTGTATTATATAGGCCCTATAAGACATCAACTATTTAAAACTGTTCATCTGGCTGACATGATGAACAAATGTGCTTCATGTCTAGGCAATACTCATATTTGAAATGCTGTCAACTTAGATATGGTTTGTTTTGTTTGTGTCTGCTTAATTTTAAGCTTGGCTTTGACATGCATAGAGGTCTTCTTACTATATATATTCGAATTATAAAATGGAGAAAACGGCAATGCCCCCAAAGAGTCAAGATTACATAACGTTGGCCTTCTCTTTCTCTTGATCAAGTTTTGCAGCTTGTGTCAAATCTTATTTTTGCAGTACAAGAAGAAGAAGTTGAAAAAGGCGTAATGGCACGGTTCAGAAAACAGTGATGGAATATGCTAAGCATATCTGACAAACACTCCGGTGAGAGTCTTCTGCAGCCATTTAAAAAAAGGAGCTCTCCAAATGGCAATATTTCAAAGACATATGGTAGTCATATCATCTTGATAGCAGAATTGATGTTCCCTCTTGTTAAGGCTTTGTCTGTACTACTACCAGAATGTAGTAATGTTTTTAAATGATATTAATCGTCAACTAGAAGGCCTTACATGTAAATTATTGTATATCCTCACGACTTATAAAATGGAGACTTATAAAAGTTACAAGTCTTAGCTGACTTCATGTATAAGTTGAGAGCAGAATTGGGGGGCCAAATTATTAATTTTAATGTGACTCATGTATAAGTCAAGGGTCATTCTCCAGAGAAGGAAATCATTAGTATCTTCTTTGCAAGGGCCAACCATCCCTGGCTGTTGCCATCACTTTTTTTTACTTAGGCATTCAAAAGGCCAGAAGTGCCTTCACAGCAGAGAGAGTGCTTTTTTAAGGCTCTTCCACAATGGACTAAACTCTTACCTTTTTGCTATTCAGAACCTTATCAGACTGCAGTGGGGAGGGAAGCAATCATTTCGCAGAGTAAGAGAGGAATTGTGAAGAGATAGTATCTTTCAGTCCTCTGTTGCCTTGTTTTGTGCACCCAATATCCTCCTCAACATACAGAGCCAGGAAGTTTCAGCCCCTCTCCCCTCACACATTTTTAAAAACTTATTTCTACTGATTTTCTTTTCATGTCAGGAGTAACTTGAGAAATTGCAAGTGTGAGGTGTGAGGGAATTGGCTGTCTGCAAGGATGTTGCCCAGGGGATGCCTAGAAGTTTTACCATCCTGCGGGAGGCTTTTCTCATGAGAAGCTGGAGGTGACAGGTGGGAGCTCACCCCACTCCCTGGATCCAGACCACTGGCTTTTCAGTCAGCAAGTCCTGCCATCACCAGGGTTTAACCCAGGGTTTCTCAACCTGGGGGGTTGGGACCCCCGGAGGGGTCGCAAGGGGGTGTCAGAGGGGTCACCAAAGACCATCAGAAAAAAACAGTATTTTCTGATGGTCATGGGGTTTCTGTGTAGGAAGTTTGGCACAATTCTATCGTTGGTAGGGTTCAGAATGTTCTTTGATTGTAGGTGAACTATAAATCCCAGCAACTACAACTCCCAAATGTCAAGGTCTATTTCCTCCAAACTCCACCAGTGTTAAAGTTTGGGTATATTGAGTATTTGTGCCAAGATCCATCATTGTTTGAGTCCACAGTGCTCTCTAGATGTAGGTGAATTACAACTTCCAAACTCAAGGTCAATGCCCACCAAACCCTTCCAGTTTTTTTCCTGTTGGTCATTGAAGTTCTAAGTGCTAAGTCTGGTTCAATTCCATCATTGATTAATTTCAGAATGCTCCTTGATTGTAGGTGAACTATAAATCCCAGCAACTACACCTCCCAAATGACAAAATCAACCCCCTCCAACTCCACCAGTATTCAAATTTGTGTGTATTGGATATTTGTGCCAAATTTGGTCCAGTGAATGCATCAGACCTTATTATTACAATTGATAACAGTAGCAAAATTATAGTAATGAAGTAGCAATGAAAATGACTTTATGTTTGGGGGTCACCACAACATGAGGAACTGTATTAAGGAGTCGCGGCATTAGGAAGGTTGAGAAACGCTGGTTTAACCAATTGTAGAAGCTCCTATTTAACTGATGAGCCACATCTTAACATTTCCATAATATCCAGACAGCCTTCCTTAAATTGGACTACATAGGTATCATAACAGGAAATATTAACAAACAAAATTATTTAATATCTATTACCATTTGGGTTTGGAGTTCTTACATGGACATTCAAAATAAAAACAGACTCCATAACTATGAAATTAAATTTTGAAATACAATAATAGGATAGGAGTGCAAGAAGAAAGCAAAGTAATTTTTTGGAAAACAATTAAAGAACTTAAGAGTAAACAATAATAAATTGAAATCAGCCAGCAAAGGAAAACCATCCATTCTCTCAGTTCTCCAATGCCCCTGTTCCGCAATATCTGTCATTTCTAATTTTTTAAAAGAAATTTGCAAAGGAATAATGATGCATTTCTATAAACAGGGATGAAGGCTCACTGCTCTAAGGACCGCCCCTTTCCACCATGCCAAGTGCTGAAATGGGATGGAAACTGTCACGGATTCCATCACATGTCATTTTGAGACAAAATAACGGGTCCTTCATGCTATTTTGACTAATTTCATGGTTCCTCTCAATGATCACAGGTCAACCCAAATTAATGATAGATCTGTGATGTGGGGCGTTTGGGGGGTGGGCAGGACAATTCATCCAGAAGTATGGATGAATCGTCCAATGGCAGCCATAACTTCCTGTTATTTTACAGTGGCTAATAGCGAAATGGGGGGGGGGGATTGTCCATTTGATGTTGTCATTCATATATATATATATATATATATATATATATATACACACACACACACACACACATACATGTGTGTGTGTGTGTGTGTGTGTGTGTTAAAGTATAGTACTTACCCATGGATAACTCAATCAAGGTTTTCTTGGTTGATGTTTTGATCAAATGTTCTAGATTTATATATGAGTATATAGGTTAAGGTTCATAATCCTTTACATACTTATCTGGAAGAATGCCCCATTGAATTTAATGGGACTTATTTTTTAATTGATATTGATACAAAATTGCATACCACCCAAAGCTATGCATAGGAGAGCTATCTTTTTCTTACATCTATTCTGCCACATTCAAAATTAACTCTATAAACTGACCATCACTTTCAGCCTCACAACCTTGACTAATACTTTGTGATTAAAATGTTTCTATTTTTATTTGGTTGCTTTACCAAAAATCCCATTTGCATTTTGCTCCATTTCTTGTTTCATATCAATTACTTTAATAGGAAGGAAGGAGGGAAGGATGGAAGGAAAGAAGGAATTCTTCTTTCTGCAAAGTCAATGTGGATTTTTGCAAGTGGCATCCCAATATACATGTTTTCTTTTTAATTGTGTAAACCTTTTCCTCATTCACTCAAGTGTGTTTATGCACACATTTTTGAAACATATTCTTCTTTTCTCCACAAATTTTCTTGCATATTATTCTAAATGGAAAAAAAATCATTTCAGTTTCCCCCCTAATTAATTTTCAAATAGTTTTGTGGTCTTCAAGGTGGATAAACCTACTAAAAATCATGTTAAATGCAAATGTATTTTCCATTATTGGATGAGGTAACTGATTAAATGGGAAAGGACCCGTTTTGGACTATGTATCTTACTTTTGAAAATACATTGGTTGCTGTGAAGGGATATGCCTTGGAGAATTATACAGTAAAATCAGGAATGGATCATGTTTGAATGCAGGATCCAGACACTAGCAATCTATATTTTTCATGTCTGGTCCACAGAATTCTAGATAATACCCAACTATGGATTATGAGATTGGCTATGATTCCATGTTGTGATGGCGCGGATTTTTTAGTGTAATTTAGATTAATGTGTAATTTGGTTGCTGATTTATTGTATGTTTTGTAGACTGTTTTTTACATGTTGTACACCGCCGCGAGTCGCCCCAGGGCTGAGAGCGGCGGTCAACAAATGAAGTAAATAAATAAATAAATAAACTTTCAACTCTGATAGATCTTTCATCACAGTGTCTTCACTCATAGCAGGACTGGATTAATCATTAAGCAAAACTAACTTGTGCTCACTGTTTAGGCTTAAGTCATCAAGGTAAGGGGCACCACAGACTTTTTCCATAGCCAGATTTATGCATTTGCCATGGACCATACAGTGCACAATTGCAGCTGAACTGGTTTCCACAAAAAGGAGCTCCTACAATAAAAGATTTTGCAGTTTTAAAAAGTAGGAGGAAACTTTTCAGATGTAAATAAAGTAAACTAAAATAACATTTTCCATCTCATTGTAACTTTGCTTCATTTTATATTACTGTTTAATATTATTTATATTTTTGAATTATACATTCATGAGGGTAACAAACTCTTGTAAGTGGTTAGGGTCTTCATGAACCAGTACACCTACATTTTTCATGACTTCTATGCAAATCTGTTCAAGACTCCGACCCCTCTAAAGTTTAGATGAGACCCAGAACTCTCTGGAATGGAAGCCTGATGACTCTATTTTTGTCAGCAAAAATATCCAGGAATCTTTGCCACCACTTTACATACATACACACATAGAGGAAGATGCTTCAATAAATATGAGAAAATACAAGATGTGGGAAGCACTGTAATTTGGTTCTACAAACCATTTATTGTGCCATTATTTTGCGCCAACATTGATATACCTCTCCTTTATAATCAATTTTGAATGGAAAATTATCTGAATATCTGGTGGACTGCTTCATTCACTCCTGAACAGAATGTGATAGATGGGAATTCAGTTATTCAATAATTCCACTTATAGAAGTTCACATTTTAAAAAGAACAACACTGGTTTGCATATTAGAACATGAAATTGAAGTATGGTCAAAATCCAATATTCTGATTTGCATCTATGAGCCTAAATACTTGAAAAATCATAGACTGGGGCTGCAAGCTTAAGCTCACTCACTTGAAAGTAAGCCCTATTGATCTCAGTTGGACTTAACTCAGAATGCATATATAAATGGCAAACTTGGATGTCTCAAGGCAATTTTACAGTGAAGTTCAGAGAGGCTTAATGCGGAGAAATCTGCAAATATGTGAAAGGTATGTAAGCAGATTTAATGAACG
Organism: Anolis sagrei ordinatus; assembly: GCF_025583915.1. NCBI lineage: Eukaryota > Metazoa > Chordata > Lepidosauria > Squamata > Anolidae > Anolis > Anolis sagrei. The sequence goes on from NW_026847549.1 coordinate 127,090,829, forward strand.
CAATGGTAATTTCAGTTTATGAAGATGATAATAATAACATGTAATTGGAATTTTTTTTTGCTTGGTTAATGGCATTCTAAATATTATTAGGCTTTACATAGGCTTCAAAGGTTAATGAATTACCTTTAAATTTTAATTAGACTGCATTGTTTTCCTAGCTTCCCAAGTGTTCCGAAAACACTCGAGTGCTCAGCTTTTGAGTTCTGCTGCTTTTGATCGGCAGTTGATTAAGAATAAGCAAAACACACTAATTCTTTACATAATTTATAGTAATCAGTTATTTGATGGAATTCAGCCTCACATAACAGGGTAAGGACTATTGGTTTTCATCACTTTTCATCTTCCAAACTTCTCCATTTCCCTTTGGTCACCAGTTAGAAAGAGGCTGCATCTGCTGCTCATCTTCTTCCATCATATCATAATTCCAAGACAAAGATGGTGCCCATAATATTAAATCACTTCTCCTACATATAGACATCCACAAAGAGAAGCTGGGTCCAATTGTGCATACAGAAAATAGCCACCAAACACACACAGTGACAAGACATTTTGTTGTATTGTCCAAGGCTTTCATGGCTGGAATCACTGGGTTGTTGTAGGTTTTTCGGGCTGTATGGCCATGTTCTAGAGGCATTCTCTCCTGCCACTTCGCCTGCATCTATGGCAAGCATTCTCAGAGGTAGTGAGGTCCTCTGAGGATGCCTGCCATAGATGCAGACGAAACACCAGGAGAGAATGCTTCTAGAACCTGGCTATACAGCCCAAAAAACCTCATTGCCTCAGAGAATGCTTGCCAAACGTCAGGAGAGAATGCCTCTAGAAAATGGCCATATAGCCCGAAAAAAAAAAACCTACAACAATCTAAGCCATTTTGTTGCTGAGATGAAAAGCAAAGCATCGCATTCTGGATTAAGATGGCATTTTTATTATCTAAAGCAATGCATACATTTTTCAGTGAACCTCAGTACTAATTTTTGCATCAACCCTATTAATAACATTCAGGAGCGACAATAATATCAGGAGACCTAGACTTTCAGATCAACAGGATGCTTCTGAAAAGTGCTTTATTCAGATCCAGATAATAATGTTGCAGAGTATACACGATTCTTGTTTATCATACAGGTTATTCAACTTATTTAAAAGTACTGTCATCCCAACTTCCTATTTTATTAGACTATGAGGCAACTGGGATCTGTTAAAATAAAGCAGCCATTAAAAAGGTTTTTTAAAAAACTGACGGAATCTAAATGTGTCAGAGGGTTGCAGTGCATGTTACTGTAATTCTCAGGATGAAAAAAAAATAACCAAGCAGCATTTCTGTCATTTTTGGTCAATTCCTTTTCACTCTGAGATGTATCAGGACAATATGCTATCTTCCATTTTCCCTTCCTTTTTTTTTTTACAGAAGATTTTCAAAGTGAGATGACTCTATACATCTATACTCCACTTAAAAAATATAAAAAGGAGAACATTTGTCTTTCCAAACATAGGAACCTTCCCCCCAAGCAAATAATGTCCTGGTTTATAGAATTCAAACCCAAAAATTGCAGCAAACAGCCGAAGATCAGATACTGTATGATGTTGTTCCTGTCTTTTTACTAATTTTAGACTCAATGCAGCTTTCATCAGTTGAAACAAACAAACAAAACAGTCAAAGATTCATAGCAAAACATAAGACATTAAAACCAGTTAAAAACATAAACAGGAAAAAGTAATGTTTGTGCAAATTGTTCGGTGTCTATGCAATCTTTGCACCTAGAAATACAAAGTTTGTCACTCCGTCTACATTTTCTACCTCTATTTCCCAGTTGTCAATCATTCTTGTTGCCATAATCTAGGGGTTTTTTTAATGTTTAGCTGCAACCCAGCTTTTGCGCTTTCTTCTTTCACCTTGGTTAGAAGACCCCTTCTACATTGCCATATAACCCAGATTATCAAAGCAAATAATCCACACTAACTGCTTTGAACTGGATTACAGGAGTCTATGCTGCCATATAATCCAGTACAAAGCAGACAACCTGGATTTTATATGGCTGTGTAGAAGGGGCCTGTGTGGTTTGTGAAGCACTCAATTTTTTGTTAAAAATGAAAACAGATTCAAGAGCTGTGCCTGGGCACATAATAATAGTAGTAGTAGTAGTAGTAGTAGTAATCTTTATTTATACCCCACCACCATCTCCCCCAATGGGGACTCGGGGAGGCTTACATGAGGCCAAGCCCAAACAGCAAATTACAATAAAATAAAATACAATAAAATAGAAACCAAAATGCAAACAACAACATAGTAAAATACAAAACAATAAGCAATATACCCAAAACATAAGAATGCAATGAACAATTATAAAGACAATGAGTGGGCCGCATGTACAATAAAATGATTAAAAACTCAGGGTGAGATAAAAGGAGCAGATTATTTGCAAGGGAGAACTCATAGAGAAGCGGGGTAGTGAACACGCCTTCATGAAAGGGTGTACTCCTAGGACAAAAACATTGAGAGGAACAATAGCATAAGATAGTGTGGCTACTCTCCAAAAGTGCAACGGCAGAGCCAGGTCTTGAGATTTCTAAGGTAGGGGCTTTCCTAATCTCTCTGGGCAATGAGTTCCAGAGTTGGGGGGCCACAAAGGAGAAGGCCTCTCCCTTGTACCCACAAGACAAGACTGTGAAACTGGCAGGGGCAAAAGGAGGGCCTCCCCCAAAGATCGAAGGGCTCGGGCTGGTTCATGCTGGGAGATACACTGCTCTTTATCCTGAAAGTGGAGATCATGACACAAGCTAATTTGGGTTTGTGCTTAATACTGCTTAATGTCATCCTGAAGCATCATTTCCTCATGCCAGGAGGATGGAAGGAGGACTCTAATAGTAGCCAGGTAAGTTTTCTTTATTTTAAGGGTTGTTTTGTGCGCTGGGAGGAGGGTTTGGGCACCATCCCGGACCATTGATAATCCCTGGAGTGAGTCCCCACAGGCCCAATACCTCATTAGAACTGGGCCTTTCATGAAGGCCTAGATCTAAAGGGGTATTTCATTAATTTGGAATAACCAAGCTTTTCCCGACTTAGTTTGTTTTTAATGGGGGTGTCATTTGGACATCCCGGTAAAAACCCAAATGAGTCCCGGGATATTGGCCAGTCTATATGGACCCAGGAACTCACATCCCTGCAAGCTTCTCTAGCTTGCATTATTTCTGTCTACACTATCTCTGAGATATTCAATGCAGGAGGCAAAGGATATAACTACAGTGCATTTTGGAACTCAAAGAAAACACTTCTATGCTTAAAATTCAACACCCATCTAAACCTTTGTGCAACCAGGGCCTGACATTTAGGCCTTAAACCCTCTCCTGCTCATCATCTAGAATCAAAAGTATTCCACTAAAAGTTTCAGAGCTTTTTCATTTCATTTTCCCTGAAATATTGCTTCAAGGTGGCTTTCATTTTCTTACTCTCTTTGGAGGGGAGATAAAAGAGATATATATTTTAATATGCTTTTCTTTCCTCTAAGAAATAATCAAATACTCAATTCTATGGCAGTTTGAGATACTTTAAAGAATGGAACAAGGGAGGAATGAAGCATGGTTTCAGTTTCCGAATATAGCAAGTAACTGAATGATACGTTCAGTCCCAGATTTATACCAGACCTTGATATTATATAATAACAAATTCAAGCAAGAAAAAAACCCCTCTTCTTTCAAAGATCAGCATTTCAGTGCTTTCTGTAGTTAGTGATGTAAAGACCCTTAATATCGAGTTTCTATAAATATCCTATGATAGCTAGATGATAGCTAGCATACTAAAAAGACAGGCAAATTGTCTGCACAGAAATCTTGGTATTTTAAAAAATAGTTGCATGTTTTCTTTTGTGGAAAAATACCAAAAAATGAGATGGTCTAGGAAAAGCTGGTAATGGGTGGTCAATTCTATCCACAAGGACCATCAGAAGAAGCTCAAGTGGTCAACCCTCCAAAAAAGGAGCCAGCCTTCCTACAAACTTGGCCTCTCCCCATTGCTAGATCCTGTCACTAATTGTGGGAATGACAGGGTTTTTTTTTCATTCATTCATTGAATGTATATCCCACCTTTCTCCCAAGATGGAATCAAAGTGTAGATATCATTGTGCATTAACATATGACATGGGCAGAGCTCATGAACCAATAGACTACAGCCATTGACATAATCTTCAAAACAGCAAAAAACCACTGATAAGCCACTGAGAGAGAATGGAAGAAGGTGTGGACAGCTGTATTACTGGAAGAGTGTGCTCAGGCTTCTGCTGATTTTTCATAAGCTATGGGACATAATTGCACAATAGAAATTCAATGTCCTAGAATACTTCTGCCCCAGTTGACCCACAGAGCTCCATGCCATCCATCTCATGCCGTAGTTTCACTTCCAGTGGGGCTCTGTGGGTCAACTGGGCAGCAGGATTGTAGAATGATGGGGAATATGATGATAAATGTTCAACTGGTGTAGAGCCAATGCACAGAGTGCTGGGATTGACCCGCTGCCCCCGATTTCCATGGAGGGTGGCAAATTGGAATGTTGGACCTAATCAATGGTCCTTGGAATGAGGTCTATGGGTGCATATACACTGCCAAATAATACAGCGTATAGTTATATTAGCCCGTATGTATGCAGGTTGGTGTGATTTAAACAAGTGCAGGTCACTTAATGCAGCTGCACCCCAGATTTAAAAAAAACATAGGGAGTTCGGTACTCCAACTCCCAGAAACCCTAGCCAACGTATTAAATGGTCAGGAAATCTGGGAGCTGAAATCCAAAACATCTGGAAGCCAACAAGTTGTTCAGGCCTGCTCTTAGTACCAGACTCAATAATTTTGGAATAATACTCACTCCTCATCCCTGTTTCCCTTCTGTGGGAAAAGGGATGTCACCTTGACAAATGTAAGCTGCATTGGGATCATTTTTGGCTGAAAAGCAAGACAAATGCTTGGAATAAGATAAAATAAAATTGAAACTTCAAAGCTTTGAATGTATAGTTGTTTGAGGAAGGGAATTGGATTGAATAGCTTTTTTGGTGTCTTCCAATTTTGGTATTTCTTGATTCTACAACTCTAAGGTCCAAATGAGATCATTTTCCTAAGCAGCAGTTGGGGGCCCATCCAGACAGGGACCAAAATGTGCGCCCTGTCGGACTTTTACCTGAGGTGTCCAAATATTGACTCAGGTAAAAGTGAATTAATTTGGGACAAAGCAGGAAAACCAAATTAATTAGATACCTCGTTAGATCTGAACCTTCCTGAAAGGCCCAGTTCTAATGGGGAATGGGCCATGGTAATTGCAGCGCTGGAATGGGGACAGTCCTCTAGGAAAGCCTGGGTCTTGGGGAAGGACGTGGGGTCTTAAACCCGCTCTGAAGCAGATTTAAGCCCTTTGTGGAAGCACCCTGGGTTGCTACCTTTTTGAACTCCACATTTCCCTATTTGTTTGTTTCCCTTTTCTCCTGGGTCTTCCTTCCCTTCCCACTGAAGTACTTTGTACAGAACCTTTCTGAGAGTTGCCTTGAACTTTGGGTCAACATCTTCTGTACCTCCTTGGCAAACTTGGTCTCATGTTTCCAAGGGGCATCTTTATTTTATTTGCCTTTCTGAGAACAAGATGCTTCTGTAAATCTATGAGCACAACCCTTTAGTGGCAAAAAATCTCTTTTTTGAACTATTAGAGGCTTCTGTCTGAAGAACATCATGAATAAGATAATCAAGTGAAAATATGCTGGCAAGCGGCTAACCTGCAGAGATTGAGTCAGAATGCTAAACAGATGGGGGAAAATAATTGTCAAGAGGTCATCTTCATAATCTATTATGTATAAGAAAGTCATGGTAGCATAGTTCATTCTTCCCATCCTATCTTGTCCTTATATCAACTTTAGGTTCAATGCTTAACTTTTTGTTTATAAGTTTACTGTTATTATTGTGTGCTATCTTGTATTTTTGATGTGTTTGTACTTATTTAGGGGAGTGAATGCTTGCCTTTTTGTGTATAAACTGTCCTTGAGTCCCTTTGAGGAGAGAGGGTGCTCTAGAAAGTCATTATTATTATATATTAATGCTATGGAATTGTGGGCATTGCAGTTTGGTGAAATATTTATCTTTCTCTGTCAGAGTGCAAATAACAAATCCATAGGATTCCATAGGATGGAGTCACAGTAAAGTGATGTTAAACTGCTATAAATTGCAGGATGAATGGTCTTTTAGAGCAGGGCTTCATAAAATTTTCCACTTGGGGCCTTATTTTGGTCTGGGAAATTTTTAAGCAACCCTAGATATATAGATATATTAAATAGGTATAAAAATCAAACATTTACTGGCAACAAACCATAATTTGCAATGCTTGCTAAACAAGGTAATTTTCCTTATTACGAAGTACAGCTGAACAATTTTCTGCAAAGTTGCCTGTAAACACTTCACAACAGATTTGTGTAAACATACAAAACAGCTACTAAGTGATGCTCAGAAAAACTTTATGTTGCCAGATTTTTGGGACTCCCAACATTAAGTTAAGCAGACCTACAGTTTAAGAAGCAGTGTCTTAGGAGACATTGGTTGTGCTGAAACATACTGACTAGTCCTATAGCAGCCAGACAGCTTTATGGATAGTGGGTATCTCAGCTTAAGACTCTGCTAGTGGGATACTCTATCCACTACACACAACCCCCTAGTTACAGAACAGGATAATAATTAACAAAGGGATAAACTGTATATACTCATGTATAAGTCAGTGTGTGTAAGTCAAGGGCAGGTTGACTTACACAAGGGCAGGTTTTCAGGCCAAAATTATGGATTTCGATATAACTAATGGATAATGTTAGATAGATCATGCACTATTAGACAGGAATGCATTGGCTGCAACCCTATAGTGTAAAACTAGTGGAAATACAGTTCTAATGGATATGTGGTCACACACAACTGCTGAATGATTAAATAGGTGATGATGTGTAACTTATGGGGCATATTGAAGAAACTGAGTCATAACCATGTGACAGTCATGATGAGGGTTGCATCATTCATTTTTGTCCCTGGGTGATGATGAACAAGCAGTGGGTATAAAAGAGTTCAACAAGCATGTTTTTTTTCTTGCCATGATTCTTCTCTTGCCATTATGCCATACGTCAGTTGTCTGTTGCTAGTCATGAGTATATCACTGTATATGCCATTGACTGATAGGGGATCAGGGGATCCTGATCTGTGTATATATAGTATTTTGTGCAAAGTGCAACATGTCAAGATTAAAAGCCTCCTGTGAGTTTGGATGAAAAACTGATTCAGAGAGATTTTCTAAACAGTGAGTGGCACAAGGTCAGGCGGTGCAGTATCACTCTGCTAACAACTGATAAGCACTCTGCTATGTATGAGTCCCCGGCTTGCCTTTGAGACATTCAGTCCATTGTGCAGCATATCCAGGAAGGGCGTAACTAGAAGGAAACTATAAATCATACACCTATCCCACCTCGACAAATAAGCTGAGAGTCATTTTGCAGAGAAGGGAAAGCACTAAGGCCTCTTTAGAGGATCAGCCATCCCTGGCTGCAGCCCTCATTTCCCCATCTGGACATTCAAAAAGGCCAGAAATGACACCAGGCCAGGGAGAGGAGCAAAATTTGGTGCTTATTTTAGGTTCTCCCAAGATAAAGTTCTCACCTATTGTTTACACTCAGAGAAGAGGATGGTTGCCTTTTTTAAAATAAATAAATAAATAAGAGTTAGGATACAAGTACTCACACTGACCCATGGATAAGTTGACCCAATTTTGGGGAGTTCATTTTTTCTAGACTTACATGTGTATATAGGGTAAGTAAATGGTTTCTTAAAAAATGGCAACACTAGAGGCTAAACACACACAAAAAAAGTAGCTTCGACATAATAAAGATATCAAAAACAAGAATGTGGACATTAAATGTAAAAGTTCCTGGAGGAATCACTATCTGAGGTGGACAAGAATAACAAAATAAAAATTCAGAAAGGTTCCAAATGAGAGTAATAATTGATTAGTGGCCTGGGTAATAAAGAAAAAATGCAGTATTTCTATGCAGGTAAGCACTGGAAATTTAATAATAAGAAAAACACACCACAATAAATTTGAAGTAGAACATTTTATGGACATTTTATGGGTGTTATATAGCTCAGTGACAAATCAATTATTCAGATCTTCAATGGGAGATATAAATAGTGCACCAAATTCAGAGATGTGCAGTGCAACCCCTAGATATATCAACCTAGAATAATGAAAACACAGATATTGCATGTTTTATGTTTGTATATTTTTGTCAAATGCAATAATCAAGAAATATAATAATATAATGCAGCTTTCAAATAAAGTCATAATTTTAAAATATCTAAAATTGAATTCAGGGATTTACTTCCAGATGTGGTTTTAGGAGTCTATTCTAAAAAAAATAAAGTGTTTGGTTCGACATACTGCCTTGAATGCTTGGAGCAATGGTGTGGATCTTAAGTTGCTTACTATGAATGAATAAGTCTTTAGTTCTCTATGAATCCTGAACATCTGCTCTTGAAAATGTAGATAATTAAATTTATTTATTTATTTATTTACTGCATTTGTTAACCGCCGCTCTCAGCCCAAGGGCGACTCGCGGCGGTGTACAACATATAAAAACAGTATACAATAAAGCACAACAAAATCAACATTTCACTATTACACACTAAACTAATTTACACTAAACTAATCCGCATCATCACACATAGAATCATAGCCAATCTCATAGTCCGTATTCTGTTCCAGTTGTCATTACCAGCTTGTATAGCACTCAATTAAATGCCTTTTCAAATAGCCAGGTCTTTAGGCTCTTACGGAAGGCCATAAGGGAGGGCGCCTGTCTGATGTCAATAGGGAGGGTGTTCCACAGCCGGGGGGCCACCACCGAGTAGGCCCTTTCCCTCATCCCCGCCAGACGTGCCTGTGAGGCAGGCGGGATCGAGAGAAGGGCCTCCCCAGACGATCTCAAGGTCCTCGTGGGCTCATAGGTCGAGATCCGGTCCGAAAGGTATTTTGGGCCGGAACCGTTTAGGGCTTTGTAGGATAACACCAGCACCTTAAATTGGGCCCGGTAGCAGATCGGCAGCCAGTGGAGCTGGGACAACAAGGGAGTTGTGTGCTCCCTGCGTCCTGCTCCCGTTAGTAACATGGCTGCCGCGCGCTGGACTAGCTGAAGCTTCCGGGCCGTCTTCAAGGGCAGCCCCACGTAGAGAGCGTTGCAGTAGTCAAGGCGGGATGTGACCAGAGCGTGTACCACCGTGGCCAAGTCAGACTTCCCGAGATACGGGCGCAGCTGGCGCACAAGTTTTAATTGTGCAAAAGCTCCCCTGACCACCGCCGAGACCTGAGGTTCCAGGCTCAGCGATGAATCCAGGATCACTCCCAAGCTGCGAACCTGCGCCTTCAGGGGGAGTGAAACCCCGTCCAGCACAGGCTGTAACCCTATGCCCTGTTCGGCCTTTCGACTGACCAGGAGTACCTCTGTCTTGTCTGGATTAAAGTTTCAATTTTTCCCTCATCCAGACCGTCACAGCTGGCAAGCTGAGGACCTCTACAGCCTCCTTAGTAGCAGGTGGGAAAAGGAGTGACAGAGTTGGACATCATCTGGTACAGATGACACCGCACCCCGAAACCCGGATGATCTCACCCAGCGGCTTCATGTAGATTATAAAAGCATGGGGGACAGTATAGAACCCTGTGGGAACCCCACAGGACAAAGGCTGTGGTGTTGAACAGGTGTCCCCCAATAACACCTTCTGGGTGCGACCCTCCAGAAATGACTGGAGCCACTGCAGAGCAGTGCCCCCAAGACCCATCTCCGCAAGGCGCCCCAGAAGGATACCGTGGTCGACGGTATCGAAGGCCGCTGAGAGGTCCAGGAGCACCAACAGGGACACACTCCCCCTGTCTAGCTCCCGGCGCAGATCATCCACTAAGGCGACCAAGACCGTCTCGGTACCATGTCCCGGTCTGAAACCAGACTGTGCCGGATCCAGATAATCCGTGTCTCTCAAGAATACCTGGAGTTGTGAGGCCACCACGCTTTCCATGACTTTGCCCAAAAAGGGGCGATTGGAAACAGGCCGAAAGTTGTCAAATTTAGTGGGGTCCAATGATGGTTTCTTCAACAGCGGTTTTATAATTGCTTGTTTTAAGCACGCTGGAATCTTGCCTTCCCGCAGGGAGGCATTAACCACCACCGTTACCCACTCAGCCAATCCCCCTCTGGCCTCCTCCAGAAGCCAGGATGGGCAGGGGTCTAGGATGGACGTGGTGGGCCTCATTCCTCCAAGTATCTTGTCCACATCCTCGGGCTTCACAAACTGAAAAGAATCCATCAAAATAGGACAAGCAGGTGCTCGTGTCACATCCTCAGAGACTGCATTTAACATGGTGTCCAGCTCAGAACGGATCAAAGCGACTTTGTCTGCGAAGAACCGAGCAAATGCTTCACAGCGCGTGACCGAATTGTCAGGGCTCCCACCTGAGGTGGCGGGAGTTAAAAGACCTCTGACAATCCGAAACAACTCCGCCGGACGGTTCTTTTGCAGACGCAATAGTGGCCGCAAAGAAAGTTTTCTTTGCGGCTTTTATTGCCGCGGCATATGCCCTTAAAAAGGACACAAACCGTGCTTGATTTGACTCGCTTGGGTCCGAACGCCACACGCTCTCTAGTTCCCTCTTCCTTCGCTTCATCACTGCCAGCTCCTCAGTAAACCAAGGAGCTGGTTTAGCTCGGCTACTTGAGAGGGGACGTTCCGGAGCGATCATGTCAATTGCCCTGGTCATCTCCCCATTCCAGAGAGCGACCAAGGCCTCGACATGGTCACCTACCGAGGTGGCGGGAAAATCCCCAAGAGCCGTCAGGAAATCCATTCGGATCCATAAGCCTCCTGGGGCGGACCATCTTAATGGGTCCTCCACCTTTGCGGAGGTTAGGGGGTGCAGTGAGCCTAAATCTGATCAGGAAGTGGTCAGTCCATGGCAACGGAGAGATAGACAACTCCTCCACACCGCCACCCTGCTCCCATCCCTGACAGAAAACCAAGTCCAATGTGTGTCCAGCACAGTGGATGGGGCCAGATATTTGTTGGGACAGCCCCATGGTTGCCATGGCAGACATGAAGTCCTGAGCTGCTCCTGTGAGGGTCGCCTCGGCATGGATGTTGAAGTCCCCCAGCACAAGAAGCCGTTGAGACTCCAACTCCAGGCTCGAGACCACCCCCGCTAGCTCAGGTAGGGAGACTGTAGTGCAGCGAGGTGGACGGTACACTAACAGAATCCCTATTCTGTCCCGGTCACCCACCCTCAGGTGGACACATTCAAAATTTGTGGTCTGCGGGATGGGACTCCTGGTCAGATGGATGGAATCTCTATAGACCACTGCGACCCCGCCTCCCCGTCCTCCGGATCTCGGTTGGTGCTGTACGGAGAAGCCTGGGGGACAAAGCTGGGTGAGATTTACGCCCCCAGCTTCATCCAGCCAGGTCTCCGTAATGCACGCCAGATCTGCCCGCTCATCCAGGATTAGATCCTGGATAAAGGTCGTTTTCCGTTGACAGACCTGGCGTTCAACAGCACCACCTTCAATCCGGAGGGCCCGCCAACCTGGTTACACCAATTTACCTTAGGAGACCGGTTTGGGATTATTAATGTAGATAAGCGGTCCGAATTAAGCCGAATTTGAGGTCTCCTTTTTCCGCATCTCCCCCTCCCCACCACGACCTCTATGGGGGCCCCTCGGCTAGTGGAACACCTCCCTTCCTCCATGCCGCTATTCCTGGCTAGGATCTTAATCACAATTTCACCAGCTGTTTGGGGTGTTGGAGTTTTGTCTTGCCAATTGTGCTGGCCTTCTTCCCCCTCCCCACCTCATTGTTATCCACGGGCTCCAGCCCACTTCCTCCCTTGCCCCTTCCACTAGTCACCAGTAACAAGGACAGTACAAATAGGGGGATGGGGAACCACATGAGTGATAACAGTACACTTCAGTAAGGTTGAAAATGATAGGTATAATAAAGTGCGACACAATAGACGTCACAGCTGCGTGCCACTGGGGCGATTCATAAAGTGCAAAGATTTTAAAGTGCAACAGAACCCAAGTCTGGCCCTCAGCGCTACATAAAGTGCGGCATGGAGGAGTAGCATTATGGTGAAAAAGGCTGAAGATGGTGGGTGAATTGACAGAAATAATTCTTGCAAAAATGAAGGAAAATTTTAGATAAACACACTCCATTTTTGTTTCATATCTCAGAGATTTCTACAAAGCATAGATCTACAAAAGATATGTTCCCAAGTTTTTGTTAGCTGAAAGTTTATTAGAGTTTGTGCACCTGGAATGGTTAAAGCAAGAATTGATTCTTGCTGACCTGTATTTTTGTTAAAAACTAACATAACCAACATTTGATCTCAACACTCAATCACGCTTTCAACACAATATAGATTAAATTAAAAAAGGAAGCTTCAGTTAATACAGAAAGATAACTTTTTTTTTTTACAAAATAAAAGGTATAACTTTCCTCCCCAAAACATATAGCTAGAGATAAGAACCAACTGACTCTTCTAATTAGATGGAAGCCAATTCTTTTGGGAATTATTAAATGGAACAAATTCACTTCTTAACTTGTAACAATCATGGCTACTTTTCAGTAAAATGTGAGAGAACCATCTGCCTATTATTCATTACTAGGTGTGTAAATTTCGAAGCTGAAATATTAGAATTGAACACTTGGGGAAATCTGAGAGTTTTTCCCCTGGTTTTTTGGTTAACAGTAATAATAATATTAACATGCAACTCAGTTACTGAACATTCTGTACTAGAATAACAGTAAGATGAAATGACCAACTGGCTGATCAGAGTAAGGAGTAATGCTACATGTTCCTTTAAAATGCAACATTCCAACCACTTAATATAACACTCAAGTGTAAGCAAAAAGGAATTAATATTATTGACAATCCACAATTTACTGCATAGTGGGCAACTTATATCACTCCAGGCAAGCCTGTAGCCAGGATTTTGATTCGGGGGGGGGGGGGGGGTTCTGAGTGAGTGAAAGAAGATCTAGCCTAGCATATATTGAGCATGGTGATGAATAAACATAACAGTTTAAATAATGTACCAGTAAGGCCTTCTCGCGGACCACCCTGAGAATTTGGGGGGGGGGTGAAGCCCCTCAAGCCCCCTCCCCTGGCTACATGCCTGACTCCAGGTAGGTGGCTACATCATCCCTCACCACTGTCTATGCTTTTGGGGACTAATAGGAGTTATTGTTTCTGGAGGGCACCACATTGCCCACCTCAATTTACTAGAACCTGTTCTTGTCTTCTCATTTAGGATGCTGCAAAAACATTTGTCAATGCAGAGTGGAAACATTGGTATCAGGCAGGATTGTCTTTCCCACATTTCTTATTTTTTGCAGTACAACAATCAACACTTTTGGAATTCAGTGTCTTGTAAAGACGGAGTATATTTTACTTAGAACAAACAACATTGATTTGCAACTTAGCCAAATGATTAGAAATATATTGTCGAAGGCTTTCATGGCTGGAATCACTAGGTTCTTGTGGGTTTTTTCAGGCTATGGAGCCATGTTCTAGAGGCATTTCTCCTGACATTTCGCCTGCATCTATGGCAAGCATCCTCAGAGGTAGTGACCTCACTACCTCTGAGGATGCTTGCCATAGATGCAGGCGAAACGTCAGGAGAAATGCCTCTAGAACATGGCTCTATAGCCCGAAAAAACCCACAAGAACCTAGTGATTAGAAATAGTTTGATTTATTTTAAGAGCCATCCCATTTCCCCAAAAGCTGGAAATACCATAGCTCGCCTTGCTTCTTTCATTAATTTATTTTCTGGGGGAATAAGAAATAGCTATGTTTTCAAAGTAAAAAGACTAGTTTTGGATTCAGAAATCACTCCTCTCTTTCTCCCATCCAGGCTCTCTGATCTCCCAGTGATATTTTAATATTTTTTTCAAATCTTGTGAACTGATTAGTTCAAATAATGAGTGTTATAAATCATGATGATCAAAACTTGGGTTATAAATTAAATAAAGATAAATAGAAATTACATTCAACGTATTAGATCTTTTTTTAAAAAAAATTCTGTACAGCTTAAACAGAAATGGGCAATGAAACCAGCCAATTGTTTAGGGATTAGTCAGATGGCTCATGTAAATCAAATATATATCAAACTGCTATGCCTCCTGACTAGAAGCATTTTTTAAAAGTTGGCTAAGTGGAATAATTTAAAGCTTCCCCATGGAAAGAATTTCTGTAATTAAAATGTCAGTTTACAGAAGTTTTCCTTCTCCCCCAAGCTCCTTTCATTAATATTATGCCAAACTCTTAATAAATAGGCAGGAGTGATATGCAACTGATTTGAATAGGGAAAAGGTGCAAAACTTTTCAAAAAGGCGATCCAGTTCTAGGTGTATCAATTGTACTAGGTAGTAGTTTGAATCTAATGGAGATTTCAGTCGTTTATTTATTTTTTTAAAAAATATAGTTTTCATAGAATCAAGTCATGATCCTCTCCCTTCACTTTCCATCATGCATCCAGAAAAGGTGCAAAAAAATGCAAAAGAGGGTTGTCTGTAACCGTCTTTGCCTGATGGACAGAAGAAGGTAGAAGAAGGAGAATCTGTAAAAGATTGACAATAATGTATTACAGCATTTTGGAGATCATATTTGAGATTGCGGAAGACAGGGATTATTTTTTTTGAAGTTATGATTTACAGATTTTGGGGGAGGGGGATAATGTACCCCCATGGAAAAATGCACTGAAATAGTTCTGCTAGTCATTAGCATCTAATGGTTTTTGTGCCAATGGAGGGGGGAATCCACTCTGGGACTAGTAAATTTTAAAAGTGCTATCCAAGGTGCTGAATCCATATCTCTAAAACATGTTCATCGCCTTAGATAGAATACTTAATATTCAGACATCTCTCCATCTCAATTAGATAGTGAAAAAAAATATGGCAGGGACGTAAATATCTCTCATTCTTAATTTCTTGTGTTAATAATAATAATAATAATAATAATAATAATAATAATAATAATAATAACAATAACAATAATATTTATATCCCACCACCATTACCACAGAGGAACTCATGGTGGCTTACAGACAGCATACAATAGTGACATTTGTTGTTGTTCATTCGTTCAGTCATTTCCGACTCTTCATTATCTCATGGACCAGTCCACGCCAGAGCTCCCTGTTGGCCGTCACCTCCCCCAGCTCCTTCAGAGTACAATAGTGACATAAAACACACACAAAAAAACAGGCAGAATACATCAACATTACAATAAAACAATATCTCAGAACATAAAACAACAATAAAAGATAAAGCCCAATTCAGTTTAGAAAAAGTACTCAATTAAATGCAGCAATAGCTACTGATTAGAGAATGGACTATGTATAAGAAAATACATGAATCATTTTCATTTTTTTAAAAAAAGAAAAACAAAATGAATAATGATGGCATTACAGGTGGATTGATTTCAGCAAGGATGCCAAGACCCTTGGTTTTTAAAACCTCAGCAGAATAGCTGATGATTGGTTGACTTATACACATCTTTTAAAAATCTGTATTTTTGTGCATATTCTTCTCAGTATCCAAATGACTTTAAGCAGTTTTCAGACCTATATATTTTAGTTATTTCTGGGTTTTTAAAAATGTATACATGGTTCCTCCCTCCTAAAACACACTGCAACTTTAGCAGACATATGACTTTTGGAAGCAACTAGCACTTTGTTTTGCAATAATTCTTAGGACCCATGAAATGGATAGTTTCATTGAAACTGAAAGCCCAACCAAAGAATAATTCTACTCCTATACATCAATCAACGTGGGAAAATTAAAAGGACTTGAAGACCATTTTTGTTTTCTCCTAGATCTTAATGGCCCATATCCCCTCTGACTTCCCATAACTCCAAGTTGCTCTGTTATTCCTCCACCTCTCTTGAAATGACCAGTCGTCTTGGCTAGGAACTTCAAAGCAAACCATTTGGCATTGAAATATAATTTTGCCCTCTGGAATATTTTAGGCCATGTTGTTGTTGTTCATTCATTCAGTTGTTTCTGTCTCTTTGTGACCCTATGGACAAGCCCACGCCAGAGCTCCCTGTCAGCCGTCACCACCCCCAGCTCCTTCAAGGTCAATCCAGTCACTTCAAGGATGCCATCCATCCATCTTGCCCTTGGTCGGCCCCTCTTCCTTTTTCCTTTCATTTTCCTCAGCATGATTGTCTTCTCTAAGGTTTTCTTTCTTCTCATGATGTGGCCAAAGTACTTCATCTTGGCCTCTACTATCCTTCCCTCCAATGAGCAGTTGGACTGTATTTCCTGAAGTATGGACTGGTTGGATCTTCTGGTGGTCCAAGGCACTCTCAGAACTTTCCTCCAACACCACAGTTCAAAAGCATCTATCTTCCTTCACTCAGCCTTCCCTATGGTCCAGCTCTCACATCCATAGGTGACTATGGGGAATACCATTGCTTTAAGTATGCGGATCTTGTTTGCCAGTGTGATGTCCCTACTCTTCACTATTTTATCGAGATTGGTCCTTGCTCTCCTCCCAAGAAGTAAGTGTCTTCTGACTTCCTGGCTGCAGTCTGCATCTACAGTAATCTTTGCATCCAGAAATACAAAGTTTGTCACTGCCTCGACATTTTCTCCCTCTATTTTCCAGTTATCAATCATTCTTGTTGCCATAATCTTGTTTTTTTTTTTAAATGTTTAGCTGCAACCCAGCTTTTGTGCTTTCTTCTTTCACTTTGATTAGAAGGCTCCTCAGCACCTCCTCGCTTTCGGCCATCAAAGTGGTATCATCTGCATATCTAAAATTGTTAATGTTTCTTCCAGTAATTTTCACCCCAGCCTTGCATTTGTCAAGCCCAGCCCATTGCATGATATGTTCTGCATACAAGTTGAATAGGTTGGATGAGAGTATACAACCCTGGCGTACGCCTTTCCCAATCTTGAACCAGTCTGTTGTTCCATGGTTAGTTCTTACTGTTGCTACTTGATCCTTATACTGATTCCTAGGGGAGAAACAAGGTGATTTGGTATGCCCATACCACCAAGAACTTGCCACAATTTATTATGATCCACACAGTCAAAGGCTTTAGAATAGTCAACAAAATGGAAATAGATGTTTTTTCTGAAACTCTCTGCCTTTTTCCATTATCTAAGGGATATTGGCAATTTGGTCTCTCGTTCCTCTGCCTTTTCTAAACCCAGCTTGTATTTTAGGCCATATAAATCCATTTTAACAAACAAGCTAATCACATAGAGTTTCTTTTTAGAAAGATTTTTTGCAGCATAAAATTGGTCTGACATGTGGAAAGGGATGCTTATATGGCAAAGTGTTCTCTCTCAAGGCTTCTGGGAATCTGATTGGTCATTTGAGAAGATGAGAACATTTTGGGTGGATAAACTAATACTTGAGGAGTTGGGAGGATGCTGGGAGTTCATATAGAGGCTGTATTTGGCTACATTAAAGATGATTCTGAGGATAGACTTTCTTTTCTGCCCATGGACATGCCTCTCTGGGAACAGGATAAGAAATGGCACTATATCTTATTTGTTCCAGGGGATCAAGCAATTGCTGCGTAAGCAATCAACATGGATTGTGAAAGAGTGTTTCATTTGAGGAAACATGCTTCTTAGGAGCAACACACTTTCGAGGATAAATATAGAAGTAAATTAAATCCAGCTTTATCACCATTGCAACTACAATTAGAGATAAATGGTTTAATCTAAAAATATATAATGGTGGTGATTTCTCTGTGGAAATAATGTAGGATATTTGCATATAAATATCCAATCAGTTTCAGGGCTAGTGTCACTTTCAGTCACATTTGTGTGGGGAGGGGAACACTTTGACGTTCATTCAATATTTTCAATTTCAGTCCTTTGTACTACCCAAAAATGGGATTTATGGCCTGGTTCAGACATTTGACCCAGAATGAACAATTACTCTAATGGGCCCAGGAATAACAACTAAAGGCCAAACTAGATGTGAAGTTAATTATGCCGTTTGCCTTTGCATATTTCTTTTTCGACTGTAGAATAGCAGCTGTGGATGCCTGAGGTGAATTAGTCTCAGGCATCCACAGGCATGCTATGTGATGTTTGTTGGTGAACATTGCAAATACCATCAGTGGATTGTGGGTGGAGTGGGGTGGGATGGAAGGTGAGCTTCTAATGAAAAATTGTCTAGGGATGGACAGTGAAATTTAGTAAACATCTTTTGAAAGAAATGCAGATATGTTGAATATAGATCCAATGAACTTATGCCTATGATACAAACCAATTTGCAGTCTTTCACTATTTATTACATTCAGTTTTAAAAGAAAATAATCCTGTATGAAGGAAGAGGAGTTTTAACATTAACACTGTGCTGATGCGCTTTCTCCATCCCATGCTATAAATATATCATTTACATTGGGATGAAAACTACTTCTGCTACTGATAGGGCATTTTATCACTGGCTAACAGCTGCTCTGGTGTGTGGATGCATGTACATTGATCCAAATTAGGACTGTAATAAAGGCGAAGAGTTAAACAGCATATCCCTAGATTCAGGAACCCTCTTCTAAATGGAGGTCTCCATGGTATCTGTTTGCAGGCAGATCCTATGGGCAGT
Organism: Anolis sagrei ordinatus; assembly: GCF_025583915.1. Lineage (NCBI taxonomy): Eukaryota > Metazoa > Chordata > Lepidosauria > Squamata > Anolidae > Anolis > Anolis sagrei. Next base: position 127,109,497 of record NW_026847549.1, read on the forward strand.
TTCTTTGGAAAGAAGTCTTGTTATCTCCCAGAAAGAAACCAATGCTGGCCACAAGTCAATCAATGAATGTCCAGTTATATTCTTAACATTATGTCTAGTTTGGTCTGAACACACAGCTCCCTATAATCTATTGAGGACTGATGGATGTGCAAATTATTATCAGGTGATGCTCTGAGTCAATGGAGTAAGCATTTAGGAATCAAATACTGAACACTGGCAAAATCTAAAAAGATGCATTATAGTTCTAACCTTGAAAATGTCAGCCTATTTCCCCTCTATCTCTGATACAGTTTTTTCAAAGTACAAGGGTTGAATGAAAATTAATGCCACCACCTTCATTACTTGGGTTTGTATGGGAATATTTTAATCAATCAAACGCAGAAATAATCCTTAGAATGTGCTCTTTAACTACCACTATTCACATTTCTGCCAATAATAAGCAAGTTTTCTGAAGCCGTCATGGAAGAAGTACACACTCTGTTTCTGCAACCAGCGTCTCACAATTCTCTCAACATCTTCATCAGAAGCATAATGATGTCCCCACAGATCTTCTTTCGTTATCGGGAACAGATGGAAGTCATACAGTGTTAAATATGGACTGTATGGAGGATGTCGTATGGTGGTGAGCTCCAGTCTCTGAAATTTCAAATGTGTGCTTTCATTTCAGGCCTCAGCATCCTGGATACCCATCATGCACAGATCTTCCAATAGCGAAGCAAAGCAATAATGTGACCCACGTGTTCTTGTGAAATGCCGATGATGCTTGAAATTTCTCTCTGAGTGATACAACGATCGTCCTGAACCAATCTGTCACCCTTTTGCTTGTGAAACTCAGTGCTTGCTGTCACAGGACTTCCAACTCTTTGTTTATCATGCAAGTCTGATGTTCCCACCTCAACATCTTTAAATTTACTCGCCCAATGACGCACAGTACTCACATCAACACAATCACCATAAACAGCTTGCATTCTCTGACGAATTTCCTTTGGGGTGACATCTTCTGCTGTCAAGAATTCAATGATTGCACATTGCTTAAGTCGCATTGACTGACCATCTGTGCAGGGTTCCATACTTTGCACTTTACCAACACAACCGTTCAATGCTAAGACATCCCGGCAAAATGGAACTGTAGAGGAGAATCTACTGAACAAGCCAGTACCTTCCACATACCAGTACTGCCATCTGTTGAGGAGTTACGAAGGTGGAGGCATTACTTTTCATTCAACCCTTGTACAACTATCCTGGCAAGATAGTTTGGAAATGGCTATATCTGATTTACAGGCTATATGACTATGCTCAACTCTTGAACAGTGCTGCTTTATGAAATGGATATTTTACTAGCAATCATGAAAAAAATGCTTTTACTAAATGTTTTAGCAGCCTGTTCTCTAGTTCTTCATAACAGTCCTTCTCCTGTCCCTGCCACAGTCCCAAGGAGAAAGAAGAAAGATCCTTAATTTGGGCCATGGAGGAAGATAAAGGGCAATAAGGATAGGAGAGTCAGTCAGCCAGTGAATGGCATGAGAAGATGTCAGCAGAAGCCACAGAGTACCTCTCCAGAGTGTACACGCTTCATTTACCATATCCCATTGTGTTCTATACTAAACAATTTAGTTGCTACAGGATCATCTATTCTATTCACCATGGAGGTTGGCTACAAACAGGAATGGAACCAAAATAGAAGATAAGGGGCATCATCTTAATAGATAAGTAAGAAGCTCCATTATCTATGTGTCATTGTTGGAGATCATGAGGAGTGTAATCCGAAGAAACCCTTTGGGTCTTCTAGCCCAGTGCTACCTAAACTGTGGGTCCCAACCCCAAATGGGTTCCCCTTAGCTCGATGCTGGGCTCATGAAAAGTCTGGCAATGGTAAAAGGTTTCTGAATGCCACCCATTTATACGAATCTATTAGCAACAATGTGCAGTGTTTGCAGTGGACTCTGCAGCAGAAATGTTTCAGTTAAATTTTCCAAAAAAAGGATTGGCCCGACTTACTGGGCCAAAGGCGGTGCAGCACAGGGTGTCCTTCACCACCCAGGGGGCTTCCTCTCAGAAGCCCCCTGGGCGGTGGGAAAGTTTCCCGCTGTTTGGCCTGCCAACAAATGGGAGGGCTGGCACTGCCCTGCTGCTGGAGTGGCTTGGGCCAGCCTCTCCCCCGCCTGGGCAGCCTACTTAAGGCTGCCCAAGACCTTCCAGCAAGCACTGGGCCTGCTTCAGCTTTTCCATCCCACCCACCCTGCATGCCGGTTTGTGTTGGAGATTCTTGTTAGCCTGTTCTGTTAGCTCATTCTTGTTAGCTTGCTTGTGATTCTTGTCACAACTCCGTGTGTGGGCCCTGGATCTGGCGGGTTTACCCCCCCCCCCTTAGCGGAAGGGGGGATATTGTCTGGTGGCCCCTGGGATGCCGAGTTAACATTGACTGGTATTGTGCCAGTGGCACCCAGGCATGTTAGCAGTATCGGACAGCACAGGGCTGCCCAATGAATGATCCAGGACCTATGCATGGCTGCCAACCCCTTTTTACTGTAATCAGTAAATGAGTTGTGGCCATTTTTCTTTCCAATCAACTTGTGTATGTGTTTTCTTGGTTGGCCAATGGGAGGTGTATCACCCATGTGCACGCAAAAAAAAAAAAGAAAAAAAAAAGAAAATCAGTCTATTTAGCAAGCCTTACAAATAAATGCTGTTTTATGATTAGTAAATGTGTTGGTTTGCATATATATATATATATCTGGGGTCATGTAAAACTTTCTCAGGTAAGAAGGGATCATGGGTGGAAAACGTGTCTTTCATGTTCCTTGATTTGTGTTTGGGTGCTGTGTTTGGTGGTACCCATCACGGAACATGAAAGGCACTGCAGACTACTTCAGCCAGAGAAGTCAGCCATAGCAGAGCACCTGATGAACCAACCTCGACACAGCATATTATCTGAGAACACGGAAATGCTGGACAACTCTCACAACCACCATGTAAGACTACACAGAGAAGCCATTGTAATCCATAAGCATGTGGACAATTTCATCAGAAAGGAGGAAACCATGAAAATGAACAAAATCTGGTTACCAATTGAAACATTCACACCTCCCTCAAACAGACAAGAGTTCTTTCTCCCACCCTGGACATTCCACAGATATATAAACCCATATTTCCTAGTTTCCACAGACTTCACAACCTCTCAGGTTGTCTGCTGTAGTTGCAGGTGAAACGTCAGGAGAAAATGCTTCTGGAACATGGCCATACAGCGCGGAAAACTCACAACAAACCAAATGACATAGTCACTGTTCTTGATTTAATTAATTTTTGGAACTAACAGTGGCATTTTAATCTCAAGGCTGGAGATTTTCCCTCATTCTCCTAGGACTTTCTGATGCATGTAGGGATGCCTGGCTCTGTAGTCTTGGATGATTTTGTTCTCTTGGGCAGCTCCACAGAAAACTTCAATGGGAGTGTGGCAATCACAACAGAGATCTTCCTTTCCTCATTACAATTCCTGGGGGGGAGGAACTCCTTTCTACATGACTCTCCAAGGGGGGGAAAGGACAAAGAAAGAGAGAAAAGGACAAAATTTCAGGATCAATGAGCTCTGACTGAATGGGAGGACTACAATAGCCACTACAGAGAGAAACAGGGTAGCCCAACAATTACTAAAAGTAGTGGTGATCTGAGAGATGCCTTAGTAACTTATCACTCATGCATCACTCTTTAAATAAAATCTGACATCACTTTAAAACAGCAATGAATTCCTCTTTTAAAAAGCAAGCTTTGATTCTGTTTTGTCATTCAGTCTTTTAGTTCTTAGCGGAGACTGCCTGGATAGTCAGGAACTGGAATAGTCACAAGTTTTCTTTTTTTTTTGGGGGGGGGGGGTGTTTTTTTAAACTACAATTACAGAATTATTCATCCAGCATGGCCAGTGACATTTTAGGAATTGTGCTTTTTTAAAAAAAAATGCCATTCTCTTCAAATGATCAGTTGCAAGGCATGGCATCTATTCTGGCATATCATTAGGAAATCAGATTTATTGCTAACCTCTTATATAGCAAATTAATCTTGCATGAATTAAATTAAGCAGCAAATCAGTGGTGCAGGAAATATTATGATTTGATCAATAGGAAATCTATAATTTTGCTACTCAGTTGTACAAGAGGACATGCAGTGAAGTACCTCCATATATTATTATTGCTACGGTCCAACAAATCTAGTGATCTACAAGGCATTATACTGTCGCATAATATTACTCTATTCTTAATAGCTAAATTAAACCACTGCATGCTGCATGCAATTAACATGTCTTGTAGTTGTCTAGTAAATCCTAAGGTACTTTATTTATTTATTTATTTATTTATTTAAAGTATTTATATTCCGTCCTTCTCACCCTGAAGGGGACTCAAGGTGGATTACAATACACACATACATGGCTAACATTCAATGCTGTTTTTGACATTCAAGATATACAGATAGATTTTATTTATTTATTTATTTACTTTATTTATATACCACTTTTCTCAGCCCTCACGTGACTCAAAGCGGTGAACAACATCAATACAAAACATCTCGAAGCAAGTATAAGGCAATTAAAAACAATTGTAACATAAATAATTAAACATCCATATAACAATAATTAGCGCCTCAACCAGGCCCGTAGCCAGGATTTCGTTTCGGGGGGGGGGGGCTGATTTTTTTGGGGGGGGGTTCAGGGGGGCTGAGTCTGAGTGAAAGAGGGTCTAGCCTAGCAAACCTTTTGTATCATTACCCCAATACCCCCATGCATATGGGATATATTGAGTATGGTGATCAGATCATGATATGAATAAACATAACAGTTTAATAATGTACCAGTAAGGCCTTCTCGCAGACCACCCTGAGAATTTCGGGGTGGGTGGGAGGTGAAGCCCCTCAAGACCCCACCCCCTGGCTACATGCCTATCCTGCAGGTAACCTGGACCCAAACTGTCAAAAATTGCAGAACCTCTCTAATAATGTACTCCACTCACAAGAGGAAGTCTTGGAAATAGATTTATTGTTAAAATTTATTAGTAAAAATTGTGCTCAAAAGTCCCAGTTTTTCTACTCACTCCTACTACCCTTCTCTCATGTCTATGCAACTCAGTCCAACAGGGAGCATTTATGATGTTTCCCCAAACATCAGAAATCAGATCCTGAGATAAACTTTGTAGGGTTTTAAAGGTTATAACCAACACCTTGGACTATACCCAGAAACTAATTGGCAACCAGAAGAATAATCTTGTTGTGATGTGTTCTTTCCTGTCAGGCCCGTAGCCAGGATTTCGTTTCGGGGGGGGGGGGGCTGAATTTTTTTCAGGGGGGGTTGGGGGGGCTGAGTTTCGGGGCGGGGGCTGAGTCTGAGTGAAAGAGGGTCTAGCCTAGCAAACCTTTTGTATCATTACCCCAATACCCCCATACATATGGGATATATTGAGTATGGTGATAGATCATGATATGAATAAACATTTATTTATTTATTTATTTATTTATTTATTGTACTTATTGACCGCCACTCTCAGCCCTAGGGGCGACTCGTGGCGGTGAACAGCAACATGAAAGGACAGCATACAAAAATCATCACAATACATAACAAGCTACTACTACGACATATACTTATACTAAAAATCCGCTTCGTCTGATCCTGGGGTCATGGCCAAGTTCGTAGTCATAGTCCATTCTAACGTCGTTCCACAGATACACTTAGTTGAAGGCCTGCTCGCAGAGCCAAGTCTTCAGGCTCCTACGAAAGGCCATCAGAGAAGGCGCCTGTCTGACTTCAGTAGGGAGGGTGTTCCACAACCGGGGGGCCACCACCGAGAAGGCCCTCTCTCTCGTCCCCGCCAGACGTGCCTGCGAGGCAGGCGGGACCGAGAGAAGGGCCTCCCCGGATGATCTCAAGGCCCTCGTGGGCTCGTAGGCCGAGATGCGGTCTGCAAGGTATTTTGGGCCGGAACCGTTTAGGGCTTTGTAGGCTAACACCAGCACCTTAAATTGGGCCCGGTAGCAGATCGGCAGCCAGTGGAGCTGGGACAGCAGGGGCGTTGTACGCTCTCTGCGTCCTGCTCCTGTTAATAACATGGCTGCCGCGCGTTGGACTAGCTGAAGCTTCCGGGCCGTCTTCAAGGGCAGCCCCACGTAGAGAGCGTTGCAGTAGTCGAGGCGGGATGTGACCAAAGCATGTACCACCGTGGCCAAGTCAGACTTCCCAAGATACGGGCGCAGCTGGCGCACGAGCCGAAGCTGTGCAAATGCTCCCCTGGTCACCGCTGAAACCTGGGGCTCCAGGCTCAGCGATGAATCCAGGGTCACACCCAAGCTGCGAACCTGCGCCTTCGAGGGGAGTGCGACCCCGTCCAGCACAGGCTGTAACCCTATACCCTGTTCGGCCTTGCGACTGACCAGGAGTACCTCTGTCTTGTCTGGATTTAATTTCAGTTTGTTCGCCCTCATCCAGACCATTACAGCGGCCAGGCACCGGTTCAGGACCTCGACAGCCGCCTTAGTAGCAGGTGGAAAGGAGTGACAGAGTTGGACATCATCTGCGTACAGATGACACCGCACCCCGAAACTCCGGATGATCTCCCCCAGCGGCTTCATGTAGATGTTAACAACATGGGAGACAATATTGAGCCCTGAGGAACCCCACAAGACAATGGTTGTGGGGTTGAACAGGTGTCCCCCAACATCACCTTCTGAGATCGACCCTCCAGAAATGACCGGAGCCACTGCAAGCAATGCCCCCAAGACCCATTTCCGCAAGGCGCCCCAGAAGGATACCGTGGTCGACGGTATCGAAGGCCGCTGAGAGGTCCAGGAGCACCAACAGGGACACACTTCCCCTGTCTAGCTCCCGGCGCAGATCATCCACTAAGGCGACCAAGACCGTCTCGGTACCATGTCCCGGTCTGAAACCAGACTGTGCCGGATCCAGAATATCCGTGTCTCTCAAGAATACCTGGAGTTGTTAGGCCACCACGCTTTCCATGACTTTGCCCAAAAAGGGGAGATTGGAAACAGGCCGAAAGTTGTCCAATTTAGTGGGGTCCAGTGATGGTTTTTTCAACAGCGGCTTTATAATAGCCTGTTTTAGGCTCGCTGGAATCTTGCCTTCCCGAAGGGAGGCATTAACCACCACCGTTACCCACTCGGCCAATCCCCCTCTGGCCTCCTTCAAAAGCCAGGATGGGCAGGGGTCTAGGATGGACGTGGTAGGCCTCATTCCTCCAAGTATCTTGTCCACATCCTCGGGTTTCACAAACTGAAAAGAATCCAACAAAATCGGACAAGCAGGTGCTTGTGTCACATCCACAGAGACTGCATTTAATGTGGCGTCCAGCCCAGAGCGGATCAAAGCGACTTTGTCTGCAAAGAACCGAGCAAATGCTTCACAGCGCGCTGCCGAATTGTCAGGGCTCCCACCTGAAATAGGGGGAGTTAAAAGACCTCTGACAATCCGAAACAACTCCGCCGGACGGTTTTTTGCAGACGCAATAGTGGCCGCAAAGAAAGTTTTCTTTGCGGCTTTTATTGCCGCGGCATATGCCCTTAAAAAGGACACAAACCGTGTTCGGTTTGGCTCGCTTGGGTCCGAGCGCCACACGCTCTCTAGACCCCTCTTCTTTCGCTTCATCGCTGCCAGCTCCTCAGTGAACCAAGGAGCTGGTTTAGCTCGGTTACTTGAGAGGGGACGTTCCGGAGCGATCATGTCAATTGCCCTAGTCATCTCCCCATTCCAGAGAGCGACCAAGGCTTCGACATGAGCACCTACCAAGGTGGCGGGAAACTCCCCAAGAGCCGTCAGGAATCCATTCGGATCCATTAGCCTCCTGGGGCGGACCATCTTAATGGGTCCTCCACCCCTGCGGAGGTTAGGGGGCGCAGTGAGTCTAAATCTAATCAGGAAGTGGTCGGTCCACGGCAACGGAGAGATGGTCAACTCCTCCACACCGCCACCCTGCTAATGCACCAGTAAAGCCTTTTCGCGAACCACCATGAGAATTTCGGGGGGGGGGGGGGGGGGGGGTGGGGGTTGGTTAGAGACAATTGTAACATAAATAATTAAACATCCGTATAACAATCATTAGCGCCTCAACAGTAAAATCAGAATCCAGTCTCATCATCCATTATTCCGTATTCCTATGTTCAATTACACTGTTTAATCAAATGCTTGTTCGAACAGCCAGGTCTTCACTTTCCTCCGAAACGCCAGCAGGGAGGGGGCCGATCTGATATCTGCAGGCAGGGCGTTCCACAGCCGAGGGGCCACCACTGAGAAGGCCCTGTCTCTCGTCCCCGCCAAGCGCCTGTGATGCAGGCGGGACAGAGAGCAGGGCCTCCCCAGATAATCTTAGTGTCCTAGCCAGTTCATAGGAGGAGATGCGTTCGGAGAGGTAAGTAGGGCCAGAACCGTTTAGGGCTTTATAGGCTAACCCAGCACTTTGAATTGTGCCCGGTAGCAAACTGGCAGCCAGTGGAGCTGGCGCAACAGAGGAGTAGTATGCTCCCTGAGTGCCGCTCCTGTTAGCAACCTGGCTGCCAAACGCTGGACTATTTGAAGCTTCCAAGCAGTCTTCAAAGGCAACCCCGCATAGAGAGCGTTGCAGTAGTCTATACGGGATGTAACCAGAGCGTGGACTACCGTGGCCAAGTCAGACTTCCCAAGGTACAGGCACAAATAGAGGCCATTCAGCAGTTCTTCCACTTCAGTTCCTGGAGGTTGCTCAATTCAGGCACAGGGGGAGATGTCGTTTCATCCACTATGATGCCGAGCCTTTTGATCATAGTATTTTTTCCTTGCTCTCCAGCATTTTTATGGTGCCATAAATTAACCTCCCCGGTTTAACCAGTCCCTAATTTATCTACTCACAGAACAACTGTTTTCTAACTGCTTAGGTGGACAGTAAGCTGGGCTATTTTTTAACAGCTATTTTTAAAACAGCTATTGACAGTAGGGAGCTCAACCCCGACTCAGGCTTTGAACTTACCACCTTTCAATCGGCAGTGATTTATTGCAACTGATTAACCAGCTGTGCTACCAGCCCTAAAATATTCACTTGCGTCCATTATCTCCCATTTCCATCCCTGCATATATTCATCTCTTTGCCCAGCTTCTCTACAGATCATATGCTGGCCTCTCTTTTAGCACTCAATAAAAGCAGGCAACTTTGTGCATGAGCACAGAACTGAAGTACCAATGCGTGGAAAGATATACGAACCATGTGGTGTATCAATTAAGATTGTGACTTGAGAGATTGAGGTTCAAATTCTCACAGAGTTTGAACCTCAAAGAGTCAAAGAGAATAGGAACAGTATGTATGTTGTCTTGAGCTCCTTGAAGGAAATGTATGATATAAATGAAAGAGACAAAACAAATATTCTTTGGTCACTCTGTCTTTAATAGCACTCTCTATCCCAGGGCCCTTCCACACAGTCATATAACCCAGAATATCAAGGCCGATAATCCACAATATCTGCTTTGAACAAGGTTATCTGAGTCCACATTGCTGTATAATCCAGTTCAAAGCAGATAATGTGGAATTTTATACTGCTGTGTGGAAGTCCCCCCCCCCCCACACACACACTCACATTTGTATTTATGCACTGTTCTTGATAAGACTCAGTTGCTATAAACTCAACAAAATGTACTATCTATTAGACTATCTAGCTTCAGCCAATAAATCTGTTTGAAGTGAAACACTAAGGTCCACCCCCATTTTTTTTGAGAAAAAAAGATATTCATAAAATGTCAATGATTTTAAGATTGGGGTGGGAATTGTCTGATCCATGGATTAAAAACAGCTGAGATATGCAGTCCTCATCCCCCAACCCCCCACCCCCCACCCCACCCTCCGCTGGAGCTCCACCAACATATATATATATAGAGAGAGAGCTGAAAATCTTTTTTTTTTCAGTTGAAAGTCACAGAAAACTCCCTCCAAGCACTAAAAAAATGCCATCTTTGGGGCTAGGGGAGCAAAAATATCCTCCTAAAACACTTGAAAGTGACTGCGAATTATAAAACATCTGTCACACCACGTGACAAACTGGAGTAAATGTCCCTTTGAGATTGGACCACTTCTACTCCCAATTTAAGACCAACTTTCATCTTTCCTTCTGTTATTTATATTTATATTATAGCTGTTGGAGATCGGTTGGGGCTTTTACGATCTTAAAACTAAATCGAACTACTTTGAAAATGTGCAAGCTTGTTGAAGTTTAGGTTTATTTACTGCTAACCTAACCTGGTTGTAATACAAAGTACAGAGTACTCTAACCAAATATATGATTAATACTTAATTTTCAATCTGAACCACAACAAGATGCTCCCCACAGTCCACATAGGGGACATGATCACCAATCAATAGTAAAGCTAAGTTAGTTATTTAATTCTTTGCCACATATTTATAGGACATCCTTGAACAGTGCGCAAACACTTCTGTGTTAGGCACCTTCTTCACTATGGAGCTGGCTCTGTCTGTTGAGTAATGCTACAGCATTTCCCATGATTCTGACAAAACAGCATCTCTTTCTCTACACACACACATACACACACACATCATCATCATCCTTTATTAAATCATTGTGACCAGTTTGCTTCACCAGCTACAACTATTTTGCAAATTAGGTTCGTAGTTGCTGTGATCATTTCCTAATCTGATAAACAACAATCTAGTGATATATTTTCCATACTTTCCATATGTTGATTTTTTTATATGGCAGACACACTGTTTCCTAAGGAACTGTACTTAACATTTTATCAGCTTGGTAGAACCTGTTAGAGCTTATAAATTCTGGCACAGCCTTTAAATTATCGGTCTTATCTCCACACCATGACAAGAAGTCAGAGTAGGATCTTTGCTGAAAATATCTGAAAAGAGTAGGATCTTAGCATTATCTGTAGTAGTTGCATTCATTTGACATCTTTTCAGAAGGACATCATGATGGGGACCAGGCTGATCACTAGACCTTCTGCTTCAGGCAGTGGATTGTGGAAAACAGGAACATAACAATTGGAGGCAAAACTGTATATGTCCCCACATCTGCAACGATTTCCAAGGAACCTGTTTCTAGATAAGTGATCTTAATCAGAATCTTTGAAAATGACTCCTCAAATTAATTTCTGGTTATTAGATCAACTATGTGGGGTGCCCAGGTAGTTAGCTAGGATTTACTGCTGCTAATACACATATTGATTTCTGAGGGCAGACAATTATTTTGGACCGCCTGTATGTCTGAAACTCCCTGTTTAATTTCTGCTAGGGAAAGTATAATCAGAAGATAGATGCACAAGCTAGTCAATAGGCCTGTGCCTGGCTGCCAGTATAATGAGGATCACATCAATCTTGTAACGAGTCCAAAAGTCATATAATTTTACTGAATGATGAATTGAAGTTGTGAAACAATCTTAGGTCTATAAAGGAAAGACAGCTGATTCAGGTACATTGTTGAACTACTTCATGATACCTATGAGAATAGGAGTTAAGAGTAGTTTTGTCTGTCCTTTATGTCTCTGTAGCAGACCCAGGGCTTGGAAGAGTTTATTTTTGGAAAATTCCCAGTCTCCAGGCTAGCATGGGAAATTCTGGTAATTGGATTTCCAAGTGCAACTTTTCCAGTTTCTGGGTGCATATCCGTACAATATCCTGTGTTTTAAAATGTGATTTTAAACTGTTTTCTCATCTACTTTTAAATAACTGCTTTACTGGGGAGTTGTCCTTCCCCTCCCAGGGTGCTTGTGTCCTGTTTAGTGCTGGTCAGTGACTGTAATAAAGTTTTGTACTTGTACTTGAATGCATATACAATGAAACAGTTTAAGACAGCCAACTAGATCAGTGGTTCTCAACCTTCCTAATGCCGTGACCCCTTAATACAGTTCCTTATGTTGTGGTGACCCCCAACCATAACATTATTTTCATTGCTACTTCACAACTATAATTTTGCTCCTGTTATGAATCATCTTGTAAATATCCAATATGCAGGATGTATTTTCATTCATTTGGCACAAATACTCGATACGCCCAAATTTGAATACTGGTGGGGTTGAGGGGAGGATTGATTTTGTCATTTGGGAGTTGTAGTTGCTGGGATTTATAGTTCACCTACAATATCAAAGAGCATTCTGAACTCCACCCATGAGGCAATTGAACCAAACTTGGGACACAGAGCTCCCATGACCAACAACCAATTCTGGAAGAGTGTGGTGGGCATTGACCTTGGGTTTTGGAGTTATAGTTTACCTACATCCAGAGAGCACTGATGCATCTGGACCAAACTTGGCATGAATACTCAATGTGACCAAATGTGGACACTGGTGCAGTTTGGGGAAGATAGACCTTGACATTTGGGAGTTGTAGTGGCTGGGATTTATAGTTCACCTATAATGAAAGAGCATTCTGAACACCAATGATCAAATTGGGCCAAACTTCCCACACGGAACCCTTGCGACCAACAGAAAATACTGTGTTTTCTAATTGTCTTTGGCGACCCCTCTGACACCCCCTCGCGACCCCCCTAGGGGTCCCAACCCCCAGGTTGAGAAACACTGAACTAGATACTGATGCGTGTTGTGTGCTTCATGCAATGAACACTTAAGGTTATGCAATCTTAGGTGATAAATGAAAATAAGTTTACCTGGGCTCAAATAAGAGAATCATAGAAGAATAGAGTTGGAAGAGACTACATGGGCCATCTAGTGCAACCCATATGGAGCATGGGACCTTTTGATCACTTGAGATATTATTGAATCACAACTCCTGTTAGCAGAGCCTTCATGACCATGATGAAGGATGCTCATGTATGTAATCCAACAATATGAGGGAGCATCCATGGCTTAGCAAGTTGCCACATGTACATCACACAGACAGGAAGGGAGTGGGTATGAGGAGATCATTATTTGGAATCTGATGCAGGGAATCATCTTTGATGTTTCTGCAATAATGTGCAGAGGCCTAAGTCAAGAAAGGGCAGTTTGTACTCTGAAGCACTAAGTGGTGCCCATCTATTTTTGGCTGGAAGATTGTCATAACCTGATTCATAGACTGCTCTGGCTATTCTGGCAGAAATAATGAGACTCCCTGGCACTTGCTAAATGTTAAGAATAGGTCAATGTCTAGTCTTCCTTGAAAAAGAGGTAATACTGACCTTAGTGGAATTGCCTATATCGGATATAGACAAACAGACTGAAAATCATTACCTTTATTTTATCCCTTTCTCTGCCTGTCCTTACAGAAATGGATATTTTTCGTGCCAGATTGATTTATATGAGCACTTTGGCACACAATACCCATATTTATTTTGGCTGGGTGATCACTCCCGAAAAATGGGACTGTTAAATCTTGCAGGCTGTCCAATGCTGAGAACAAATCTGACCTATGAAGTGCTTACCCTGTAAAACAATGAGAGTGATGAGAGAGAGCTCGCCTTCTGAAAAATGGGTTTTATTGGCCACATCACATTTTTTTTCTCACAATTGGGAGCCTTGTACATTTTGAATTAGACACATGCATTTTAAAGGGCTTTGTTGTAGTGAGCTTCAAAAAATTAAAATAACATTCTCCCAGGAAAAAGGGAGACTATGGAGGAAGAAGGGGAATATAAGGTTGGGAAGAGTTACATCCCAGCAGCTGCAGTAAACTAATTTATTTATTTATTTATTTAATGCATTTGTTGACTGCCGCTCTCAGCCCTAGGGCGACTCGCGGCGGTGTACAACATATAAAAACAGTTTACAAAGAGCACAGAGTACATCAACAAACCATATAACACACTTAATCTAAATTACACTAACTAATCCACACCGTCACAACATAGGGATCTACCAGTCTCATAATCCGTATTCCGTTCCGATTGTCATTGTCAATTAGTCTGGCACTAGTTAAATGCCTTCTCGAAGAGCCAGGTCTTTAGGCTCTTACGGAAAGCCATGAGAGAGGGCGCCTGTCTGATGTCAGCAGGGAGGGCGTTCCACAGCCGGGGGGCCACCACTGAGAAGGCCCTCTCTCTCGTCCCCGCCAGACGCGCCTGTGAGGCAGGCGGAATCGAGAGAAGGGCCTCCCCAGACGATCTCAAGGTCCTCGTGGGCTCATAGGCCAAGATGCGGTCCGAGAGGTATTTTGGGCCGGAACCGTTTAGGGCTTTGTAGGATAACACCAGCACCTTAAATTGGGCCCGGTAGCAGATCGGCAGCCAGTGGAGCTGGGACAACAAGGGCGTTGTATGCTCCCTGCGTCCCGCTCCCGTTAGTAACATGGCTGCCGCGCGCTGGACTAGCTGAAGCTTCCGGGCCATCTTCAAGGGCAGCCCCACGTAGAGAGCGTTGTAGTAGTCAAGGCGGGATGTGACCAGAGCGTGTACCACCGTGGCCAAGTCAGACTTCCCAAGATACGGGCGCAGCTGGCGCACGAGCCTAAGCTGTGCAAATGCTCCCCTGGTCACCCCTGAAACCTGGGGATCCAGGCTCAAAGATGAATCCAGGGTCACACCCAAGCTGCGAACCTGCGCCTTCAAGGGGAGTGCGACCCCGTCCAGCACAGGCTGTAACCCTATACCCTGTTCGGCCTTGCGACTGACCAGGAGTACCTCTGTCTTGTCTGGATTTAATTTCAATTTGTTCGCCCTCATCCAGACCATTACAGCGGCCAGGCACCGGTTCAGGACCTCGACAGCCTCCTTAGTAGCAGGTGGTAAGGAGTGACAGAGTTGGACATCATCTGCGTACAGATGACACCGCACCCCGAAACTCCGGATGATCTCACCCAGCGGCTTCATGTAGATATTAAACAGCATGGGGGACAGTATAGAACCCTGTGGAACCCCACAGGTCAAGGCTGTGGTGTTGAACAGGAGTCCCCCAATAACACCTTCTGGGTACGACCCTCCAGAAATGACTGGAGCCACTGCAGAGCATGCCCCCAAGACCCATTTCCGCAAGGCGCCCCAGAAGGATACCGTGGTCGACGGTATCGAAGGCCGCTGAGAGGTCCAGGAGCACCAACAGGGACACACTCCCCCTGTCTAGCTCCCGGCGCAGATCATCCACTAAGGCGACCAAGACCGTCTCGGTACCATGTCCCGGTCTGAAACCAGACTGTGCCGGATCCAGAATATCCGTGTCTCTCAAGAATACCTGGAGTTGTGAGGCCACCACACTTTCCATGACTTTGCCCAAAAAGGGGAGATTGGAAACAGGCCGAAAGTTGTCAAATTTAGTGGGGTCCAATGATGGTTTCTTCAACAGCGGTTTTATAATTGCTTGTTTTAAGCACGCTGGAATCTTGCCTTCCCGAAGGGAGGCATTAACCACCACCGTTACCCACTCAGCCAATCCCCCTCTGGCCTCCTTCAGAAGCCAGGATGGGCAGGGGTCTAGGATGGACGTGGTAGGCCTCATTCCTCCAAGTATCTTGTCCACATCCTCGGGTTTCACAAACTGAAAAGAATCCAACAAAATAGGACAAGCAGGTGCTCGTGTCACATCCACAGAGACTGCATTTAACATGGTGTCCAGCTCAGAACGGATCAAAGCGACTTTGTCTGCAAAGAACCGAGCAAATGCTTCACAGCGCGTGACCGAATTGTCAGGGCTCCCGCCTGAAGTGGCGGGAGTTAAAAGACCTCTGACAATCCGAAACAACTCCGCCGGACGGTTTTTTGCAGACGCAATAGTGGCCGCAAAGAAAGTTTTCTTTGCGGCTTTTATTGCCGCGGCATATGCCCTTAAAAAGGACACAAACCGTGCTCGATTTGATTCGCTTGGGTCCGAACGCCACACGCTCTCTAGTTCCCTCTTCCTTCGCTTCATCACTGCCAGCTGTGAGCCTAAATCTGATCAGGAAGTGGTCAGTCCATGGCAACGGAGAGATAGACAACTCCTCCACACCGCCACCCTGTCTCCTAAGGTAAATTGGTGTAACCAGGTGAGCGGGCCCTCTGGATTGAAGGTGGTGCTGCTGAACGCCAGATCTGTCAATGGAAAAACGACCTTTATCCAGGATCTAATCCTGGATGAGCGGGCAGATCTGGCGTGCATTACGGAGACCTGGCTGGATGAAGCTGGGGGGGTGAATCTGACCCAGCTTTGTCCCCCAGGGTTCTCCGTACAGCACCAACCGAGATCCGGAGGACGGGGAGGCGGGGTTGCAGTGGTCTATAGAGATTCCATCCATCTGAGTTTCTCAAAGACTTTTATTTTCAGAAAGGCTTGATTCAACGACAATAGGGGTAGCCAAGTGTACTGAAGCCCAATGAAGAAGAGTTTGCACCACCAGAACCCATTTTAGGAACCTCGTGTGATAATGTCCTTATAAAGAGAATGACTGGATCATAGATTTAAATGAATCCAGTCTATTTTGAAAGGAAATAATTGCCCTTCCTTACTCTGTTGATCTATCCCAAGATATTTTACTTTCTGAGGCAAAGAACAAGATGATGGAGTAAGGTTCAGTTGGCACGACTGAACTACCAGTTGAAACTTACCAACATGGGCAATAGATTAGACCCGACAACTACATTCTGAAAGCTGTAGAATAGTTTACGGGGTGTATGATGCATAAGATACACACAGTTTTGCCCTCTTTTCTTTTTTTTTTATTTATAATTTTTATTATGTGTTTTTCTTAATTACATAAACAGTGAAAAAGGAAAAAAACAAAAACAAAACATAACATAAAGTAGAAAGACATACAGAAAAAAAAGAACAAAACTGTGACGTCCCTTCACCCCCCCCCCCCCCGCACCACCCTTCCTTTCCCGTGTTGTGACTTCCCATCGTCTTCAAAGAGTTTATATATGTTTGGTGTTTTATATATATCTCTGTGATTTCCGGCGTTTCTTCGGTATTCGGAGTTTCTTCAAATGCTGGATATGTCTATCATGATTTTCATCTTCCTTTTGGCAGTAATGAAATTTTTAAAACCCTCCCAGTTTGTCTTTTTTGATTCATTATTCAGACGTTGTGATAAGCTGTCTATCTGTATTATGTCAAATATTTTTATGATCCAATCCTCCATTGTCGGAGTACCTTTCTGTTTCCAGATTTTGGCTAGAATTATTCTGGCTGCTGTGCTTAACAAAAAAAATATCCTCTCTTGATTTATGTTAAATTTGTTGTTTGAGATACCAAGAAAGTACATTTCAGGTAGTAGTGGAAAGTTTACTTTTAGGATTTTTTGCATTGCTGAATGTATTTCTCTCCAGTATTTTTTAATTTTTTTGCAAGACCACCATTGGTGGAAGTACGTTCCTTTTTCCTTTAGACATTTCCAACATTTGTTTGAAGTGGATTTATTAAATTTGGAAATTTTTTCTGGACAATAATGCCATCTGTAAAACATTTTGTACCAGTTTTCAATCAGATCATTGGAGACTGTATACTTTAATTTCCTATTCCAAATTTCTTCCCATTGTTTCAATAGGATACTATGTCCTATGTCTTTTGCCCATTTTATCTGGCATTCTTTAATTTGTTCATCTTCCGTTTCCCAGCATAGAAGTTGTTTATATAATAGTTTAATTAGGTTTCTTTCTTTTTGCATTATTACTTCCCAAATCCCATTTTCCTGGCAAAAGCCCTCCTTTCCATCTATTCTGTAGCTTTCATATAGTTGATGGTATTGTAACCATGTAAAATTAGGTTTTATTTGTTTTATTTCCTCAATTGACTTAATGGTTAGTTTTCTTTCTTCCGTGACTTTTAAAATTTGTTTGTATGTTAGCCAATTTTCGGGTCCCAGTTGTCTTTTATGCCTCACCTCTATTGGGGAGATCCAGATTGGTATTTTATTGTATAGCCTTGGTTTATATTTTTCCCAAGTTTTGATTATCGCCGTTCTTATATAGTGATTATTAAAGCTCTTTTCTATCTTTCTTTTTTCATACCATATGTACCCGTGCCACCCAAATCTGAGATCAAACCCCTCCAAGGCTAACAGTTCTTGATTTTTTAGTGTGGCCCATTCCTTAAAGCTTACAAGGTTGCACGCTTCATAATAAGCCTTGAAATTTGGCAGTCCCAGTCCACCTCTCTTTTTTTCATCTGTCAAAATTTTATAGCTCACTCTAGCTTTCTTATTCTTCCATACAAATTTGATTATATCCGTTTTCCATTTTCTAAAGAGATGATCATTTCTTATTACTGGTAGAGTTTGGAATAAAAAGAGCAGTTTGGGTAATATATTCATTTTTACTGTGGCGATTCTGCCTAGCAGAGAGAGATTTTGGTATTTCCATCTATCTATATCTTTTTTTACGGACTTCCACAGGATTTCGTAATTATTCTTTAATAGATTAGTATTGTTTGGCGTTATGTTCACCCCCAGGTACTTTATTTTGCTTTCAATTTTTAAGCCTGATTTTTCCTGTAGTAATGTTTTGGATTTTTTATCCATATTTTTCACTAACATTTTGGTTTTTTGTTTGTTTAGTTTAAAGCCAGCTAGGTTTCCAAATGTTTCAATTTTCTTTATCCAATTGTTTATATATATTAAAGGATCTTCCACAATACAAACTACATCGTCCGCATAAACTTTTAATTTATATTGAAATTTTTGAATTTTCATTCCTTTTAAGTTAGGGTCCGCATTTATATTTCTGATCATTGTATCCATTATTAATATAAATAGCAATGGCGATAATGGGCATCCCTGCCGTGTTCCTTGATTTATTTTTATCGTGGTGTTTGATTCCTGTCCATTAATTATTAGAGTAGCTTCCTGTTTCGTATAGATGGCTTCTACCGCATTGTTAAAATGATATCCGATGTCGATTTCTTTCAGTAATAATTTTAGATAATCCCAATTAATTTTGTCGAAAGCCTTCTCGGCGTCAATAAATAACAATGCCAGCTGTTTTTCATTATTTTTTTCATAATATTCAATAGTATCTATTATCATCCGAGTATTATCTTTTATGTGTCTGTTTGGTAAGAAGCCTGTTTGTTCTGAGGTTATCCAATCTTTTAGCAATAATTTAAGTCTATTAGCCATAATGCTCGTGAAAATTTTATAGTCATTGTTTAAGAGTGAGATGGGTCGGAAGTTTTTGATTTCTGTTGGGTCTGTGCCCTCTTTATGGATTAGTGTTATGTTGGCCCTTTCCCATGTCATTGGAATTACTTTATTATCAAGTACATTATTTAGTATATGTTGCAATAGGGGGGTTAGTTCGTCTTTATATCGTTTGTAGAATAATGAGGTAAATCCATCTGGTCCTGGTGCTTTGTTATTTTTTAGATTCTGGATAGCTTTGTCAATTTCTGCCACTGTTATGTGGCCATTGATTAGTTCCCTCTGCTTGTCTGTTAATTTTGGCAATTTGGATTGACTTAAGTATTCTGTTATGTGTTCTTTTGATACGTTAGCGGCTTTATAAAGCTCCTTGTAAAACTTTGTAAATTTGTTTATAATGTCATTACTCTCTGTGTAAATTTTCCCTTCAGATTGTATCCTTGTAATGTATTGTTTTTGTTTTCGTTCTCTCAATTTATTTGATAGCCATTTTCCAATTTTATTTGCGTTTTGAAAATGATTCAGTTTCAGGAATTTCATTTGTTTATCCAAGATTTCTGTTTCTATTAAATTCAGTTGTTTTCTAAGTATTTCTAATTGTAGTTTTATTTTTTTGTCTGTTGGATTCTTTTTTAATTTTTGTTCCTCTTTTTCTAATTCCTCCATAATTCTTTTAGTTTCTTTATTTTTATTAGCCTTTTTAATCTTTTCTTGCTGGATGAAATAACCTCTCATCACTGCCTTCATTGCTTCCCATTGCATAATTTTTGTTATTTCTCCCTTATTGTTTAAATCTAAATATTCTTGTAATAATTTCCTATTTTTTTCTATATCTTTTTCAGAAGATAGCAAGTGATCTTTTAATCGCCACCTATATTGAGTCTCTTGTCCCTTTATTGTTATTTCTAAGGCACAATGATCAGAAAAAAGTCTGGGAATTATTTTGA
The DNA here is from genome assembly GCF_025583915.1 of Anolis sagrei ordinatus. Lineage (NCBI taxonomy): Eukaryota > Metazoa > Chordata > Lepidosauria > Squamata > Anolidae > Anolis > Anolis sagrei. The sequence continues at coordinate 127,129,454 of NW_026847549.1, forward strand.
TATGCTTCAATCTTAGGTTTAGAGTGTTTGTGGCCCAGGCCATATCGATACATGACCATGTTTTGTATTTTCCTGAGAAGTATGTGTAATCTTCTTCTAATCCCTTGGCGTTTCTCCACATATCAATTAGGTTTAACTCTTCCAGACATGATATAAATTTTTTGGGTAGTTGGCTCGAGTTATTTTTGCCAGGATTCCCCCTGCCCCCTTTTTGATGGGATTTATCTAATTTTGGGTCTACCACTCCGTTGAAGTCCCCGATTAGTAGTAGTTCATCATATTCATGTTTTGCTATTGTTCTCGTTAATTCCTTTATGAACTTTAGTTTGGGGCCATTTGGAAAGTAAGTATTGCAAATCAGGATTTTTTCATTATTTATTTCAATTTTTATTCCTAAAAATCTCCCATCATTATCTTTAAAAATTAGTTTGGGATTCAACCGTTCCTTGACGTATGTCACTACTCCTCTCTTCTTCTCACTTCCTGAGGAGTGGAATTCTTTACCTAATTTTCCATTGGTTAGATGTTTTACATGTTTGTCCATGATATGTGTTTCCTGGAGCGCTATGACGTCCAGGTTTTTTTGCTTTAAATGATTGAATAATTTCCTTCTCTTACTTTGAGAGTTCAAACCGTTGGTGTTGTTAGAGTATATCCTTATATTCTTATTCATTGTTATTGTCCTGCATCTCCCATTGGAGCACTTCTTGCGGGAGCACAAGTTGGTAATTTTCTGGAGAAAATTCTCTCAGTCTCTTCGTGTCTCTCTCATTATGTTCTCTTCCTACTTTAATGCTTTGATTGTTTCCGTCATCCTCTGTTTCTTCAATCGGAGTTCCTTTTCTTGTTTCTGTCAAACTTTCTTTAGAATGGTACCCTGTGATGTTGTTTTGAAATTTCCTCTGTTGGGGATCTGCAGTTTGTTTTTGGATATAATTCGTGTAGAAGGCTCTGGCTTTCTCTTCTGTATTCAGCCAGAATCTAGTTTCATTCAATGTTACTGTTATACCATCTGCCTTCTCCCATCTAAATTTGATTTTCTTTTTGATGAGTTCTTCGGTTAGGAAAGAGTATTTCCGGCGTCTTGCTAAGGTATATTGAGTAACTTCTTTCATTATTATTAGCCTTTTGTCTTTGTAATAAATGGGTTTCTTGGCGTTTTCTTTTAAAATTTCATCCCGGGTGCTCTTCCGACAGAAACTTACTATAATATCTCTTGAAGTCTTGTTTTTTTTTGCGTAACCTGTAGTTACCCTGTAGGTCCTGTCGACGTCTTGCCCGATGACTTCTTCTCCTACCTCCATTAGATCAGCTAATAATTCAATTACTGTTCTTTTTAAGTTCTCCCCCTTCGTTTCTTCCATGTTCCTTATTCGTAACTGGTATTCCAATTCCTTATTTTCCATAATGTCCATTCTTTGTTGCATTTTCTGGTTGATGTCTTCTAACTTATTCACTTTGTGTTCCCATTTCCCCTGGGTCTTAATTATCTTTTGATTTTCTTTCTTTATATTGTCCACATCTGTTTGTAATTTATTTATCTCTTCCTTCAGATCTGTCTTAATTTTTTGGATCTCCTTTTGCAGTTCTTTATGTTGTGTATCCTGCTTGGCTGAGAGGTTTTTGATTTCTGCCAGAATAACATTGAGGATAGATTCTTCTGTTATAGAATCTTTTTTTGTGTTTGTGACGGAGTTTGTAGCTGAGTCTTTGCAGATTGTGTTTGTTTCCCTTTTGAACTTAATGTGGCCATCTCTGATTATTGATTGTGTACCAGTCGTTGGGTGAGTGTTTCTTGTTATATGTTTTCTCTTATTTTCTTCTATCTGGAAGCAGATTGCTATTGTGGGCCGAGGTTTACAAACTGTGGTCTTCTAGTTTCCTTTGTTGCCTTATTTGGGGGTTTCTTCCTCTGTTTACATTAACTTTCTCTCACCTTCTCTCGGTCCTTTCCCTCCTCCTCACCCCTTTGCCTTTATTAAATTCTCTTTGTGGTATCTTACCTTGATTCCTTTTTAGCTGCTGTTGTTTTCTGTCTTTCCTTCTAAGCTTTCCCAAAGTTCCGTCCCTTTTTATTTTTCTTGGTCCCAACTTCGCGCTGCCAGAGGTTGCTGCCGAGTCTTGTCTCGCGTTATTTACCTGGTCTCGCGGGGCTTCCTCTCTCTTCCCTCCTCGCGTAGTTCACTTGATCTCGCGGGAGCTTTCCCTCTTCTTCCTTTCCACCTCTTTGTTGATCTTTGTTGGTCTCGCGATGTGCCGTGTGCGCGGGATTTAGATCGCGCGCGGGGCGGCGACCGCGAGGAGGCGCGCTCTTGTCTCGTCTCTCGACGCTGCGCTGCGTCTCCTCCCCCACTCCACTCCCTGCTATCGCGCGTTGCTACCTCTGCTATTCTAGCTGCTTATCAGTTTGCCTGGCCTTGGACCCAAGGTCTTTCCTCCGGCTCCGACTTCAATGGAGTTTCTACCCTGCTTTCCAAGGTCAGTAAGTGGTGAAGAGTCAGTGAGGAGTCTTTTCTTTTAAAGCCACTGGTAAAATTTTCTAGAAGAACCGTTTGTTGGGTCTCTTTCCTTTTCCTGATTTCCTGATTTCAAAGCTTCAAATTGATTGAATTAGTTCAAATTATTTGAATTATTGTAACTGTGTCTTGTATATTTTGGTATTTTTGTATATATTTACTATTTAGAGATACTTGAAGTATTGACCTCCGCCTTTACTTCTGTTTCTCGCTGTGTACAGCCCGCTGTACCTGGGTCTAGTGGGGTCCCTTGGTCTCCCCCTTTCAGGAGAGATCTGAGAAGCCCCTTTAACCCTTTGTCGGTTCTGCTGTCCCTTCGAGAAGGGAGGGAGCTTTGCCAAGCTCTACCCAGCCGTACCAGCCGTATCAGTACCAGTGCCAATTTAGAATTATGGCGACTTGGAGGTCTTTAAGATTCTTTTATTCTATATTTAAAGTCTCTTCGTTATTTGGTATTACCTTTAGTGCTTGTTTCCCGGGGGGTTCCTGTAGTTGTACCTGTAGTTTTCCCCCTGCCTCGATGAAGCGTTTTGTCTTGCGATGCTCCAGCTATTTGTAGAAGTTTTTGTTCATGAAACAAAGTGTAACGTCGGTTATCCACTTTGAAAACTGATGCTTTATACCTTGATGGATACTGTTTCTTTTCTTCTTATCCTTTTCTCGATAATCTTGTGTCGGTGGCTATGGAGGTATTTGGATGCCTATGGCGTCCTGCCGTGGAGACGGGTCAGAGCCAGATGTGCCACGTTGCCAGGTATTTTTGGAGATCTCCTTGAGGGAGACCCCTCTTAAATACCGTCGGCCGTCTGCACTGCTGGGTCGTCTCTTCTGTAGCCTTAGACCACCTTAACAGAAGGAGGGGGGTCCCCTCAAACCCGTCAAGCCAGCTATCTCTTCGGAGAGCCGGAGAGACACGTCCTCCACCTTTCAGCCACCAACCGGAAGTCAGTTTTGCCCTCTTTTCAAAAAGAATAATCAGTGTGATAATGTGTGTGTGTGTGTGTATGGGGGTGGGGTCTAACACTTTAGCTCCCAGAATCTGCTCCTTGTAGCAATGGTCTTCCTCTGCTTAATGACAGGATCTGCTTTGACTATGGTTGTTTCAGTCCATTCACCCTTCTCTCTACATGTTGTTTTTCCACTAAAGTAAATTGAAGTTAAAAAAACAGCAGCACCCTTTGTTTGAATCATTTGAACCGATTGTATTGACCTCAAAGTGTGGTATTTTTGGTTGTATGAGGGGTTTGAACATAAGTACACAACAAAAGTTTATTTCAAAAAGTAAATTTATTTTCAGAAAGTACATACTTCACTCTATTTTTTGACATAGTTGCCAAGTTTGTTCAAACACTTATCATACCTCGGAACCAATTTTAAAATACCCCCTTCATAAAAACTTGCCGCCACCAAATGCCACCAAATTGTCTGTAATCAAAGAAGGGCGACCGGAGCGGTCCTCATCATGGACGTTGTGATGGCCATCTTTGAATTGTCGTACCCACTTACGCACTTTGCTTTCACTCATAACAGTATCACCGTACACAAATCTGTCGATGAATTTCTGCAGCAGGCAGCTTCCTTGCTGACAAAAACCATATCACTGAGTGAACCTCACATGCGGAAGGTGAGTTGATAGTCTTAAACATTTTTAAAGCACAGAACAGAACCGTACAGGTTAGCTACAGAGCGGAAACTGAGCACAGCTGTTCCCGAGGCATGCTGGTACACGATGCACGCACTCGTTCCGGTATGCGCGTGAACTACTAGTGTCTACAACAAAACGGACCTTACTTAAAAAATACCCCTCATATCATGATAAGAAAATGTGATGAAAAGTCCTGTCCTAGTCATATTTCTAAAGGTATGAAGTACTAGTAGGATACAAGAATAGGTTTTTCTCCCCTCTTCAGCTTATTTAGTGAAGTGTGACAACTTGATTTTCATGACCACATTTACCAATGTTGGCTCACTGTAAAACAGGAACTCACTTTATAGAGATTCTAAAAGAAACTGTTTTATTGTTTCCACAAATGTCGTAAAACACCAGGAGAAAGATGTTTTGGGAACTGTGTTTAATATCTAAATGGTCTGATTTGAGGTAAACATAAATTGTATTTTACTGATGTTGTAGAACACATGAGTTATGTGGTAAATACAGATGCAAATTGTATACTTGAAGCTGGCACAGTAATGGGTAGCTGTTTATATTTTCAGCTGAGTAATTCTGCACAGTTACCGTGTGTTCTATAGCATAACAGCAGCTTTCCTCTGGTTTAATAAATCTGTGGTTTTATTCTATGGGTTTATAACCATTTACAATGTTCAAATTTCTTCATGTGTGATGTGAGGGGAAGTGCTAGTGCCAGCTGCAATTTCTAGCTTCCTTCAACTTGTTACTTAAACTGTATATTTAATAGCATGGCTGGGTGGAAGGATAAAGTACTGAAATGTAGGAGATGAATATTGAATGGTTTGTGTAGGTCTGTGTGAGTGAATTTTTAAAGACTAACAAAACAAATACTGAAGCATGGCCATAAAATGTTTTGACTTTCACCTTCTTCATTAAGGGAAGTGAAAATGCTTGTTAACATTCACATCCTGCAAATAAAAAATATGAAAAGGTATCCTGACATTTTATGGCCCCTCCAAAACCCTAGACGGGGGGAGAACAGCAAGGAATTATTCACATTCTAGGACTTTATACCAGAAAATTATATATTTGAAGGCTTTCTCTGTTTTGATTGAAGACCATGATCTTATGGATTGACTTGGTGGGTGGTATACTCCCCTTCTTTGGAGGACTTTAAACAGAGGTTGGATGACCAACTCTCAAGAGTGTTTGTGGTTATTCCTGAATGGCAGGGGAACAGTCTTTACAGTTCATTCCAGTTCCATGGTTCTGTCATCCTATGAATCCTCCCTGCAAGAATACTGGAGATAATGATGGTTTATTTCACACAGTTGATGAACTGTCATTATAGGGGCAGCTCACTTCCCCATTCAGAAGACCAACATTGTAAATGCAAGAATGGTAAAATACAAAACTATAAAATAGTATAGCATAAGTTGATAAAGAACATAAATAAGGAGGCCCAGTGACTTCCTCTGCCAGTGATCTGTTGTACACAAAATTATAAACTTGTTTATAAAGCTATTGTCCTCCCAACCCTGCTATACATCTGCAAGATGTGGACTGCCTACAGACGTCACATGCAACTCCTGGAACATTTCCATCAGCGCTGCCTCTGAAAAATCCTGCAAATCTCTTGGGAAGACAAGCTGACAAATGAGAGAGAAAAAAAGGGGGGGGGGGAGGAAGATGTTTCCTCTTCTTTCTTCTGGAGCCCTATTCTTGATCTGTATCTTCTCCCACAGTGAGGGCATTGGTTTCCAGGTGGAAGGCGGTCCCGGTCGGGGTTGGCATGATATGCCTTCCTCTTGGCACGTTTCTCTCTTTTGCCCTCCATTCATGCCTCTTCAAATTCTACAGAACTGCTGGTTAAAGCTGACCTCCAACTGGAGTACTCAAGGGCCAGGGTTTCCCAGTTCTAAGTGTCTATGCCAGAGTTTTTAAGGTTGGCTTTGAGCCCATCTTTAAATCTCTTTTCCTGTCCTCCAACATTCTGTTTTCTGTTCTTGAGTTCGTAATAGAGCAACTGCTTTGGGAGATGGTGGTTGGGCATCTGGACAATGTGGCCAGTCCAGCAGAGTTGATGGCAGAGGACAATCAATTCAGTGCTGGTAGTCTTTTCTTCTTCCAGCACACTGGAAAACTTTTGAGGCCTTGTGTTTTGATTTGTTAATGCTTTGGAGCAGTCCTTCCCACTTCATATTTTGGCAGTTCATATCTCCAAATCACCAAAAAATTTCCAAAAACTGAAATGACATCTGGAATTTCACACAACCCTAGTGTATATAGATGTAGCACAAGAAGAGACAGGAGCGATTAGGAGCACAAAAAATAATTAATAGCTTATCATGTTGAGCTGGAGATGATAATCTGAACCAGTTTAATTTCTTCATATGGCCAGCACAATCAAGTTCCCACAATAATTTAATGCAACACAGTACACAGTCTTCCATTCTCCACAGCAAGCTCAATCATGTCATTTGTGCTTTGTTTCAATGAATGCAAACACTTTGGAAGCACTGTTCTATTTCACAGCACCATCAAGAGAAGAAACATTGTCACGTAAAAACACCAATCTGTATGGATGTGAAACGGTCAGCATGGCATGTCATTAACAGACTAAATATTCACTTTCATTTGCTATCTTTTCAAATAGAAAGTATGTGGTGTTCACCTGCTGTTAATAACACTAGAGCACATGTTGATGATACTAGCGGAGGACATGAAAGGAATATGTAGAAGAAGAAAGAGAAATGAACCTTGACTATAGTTTACTCCCGAGCTTCATGATGTGCATATGAAACACCATATTAAAGGTAAAGGTGAAAGCAACCAAGAGGTACCATCAAGGAAGGAAATAAAGGGCAAACCCCTTTTCATTGCATGGAGTCATGTGCTGTTATTTGAAAAGTTTGCAAACCACAGGAGTTCCTAAACCTTGTTTTGCAACTTGAATTTTATTTATTTATCGTGTCATCAGCAACCAGACATTTGTATTACATTTTTAACAAAAACAAACGAACGAACAGACAAAACACAGAATTTGCAAGCTTGGTAGTTGATTAAATGTCCTTTGACCAGTAGCTGGCCACTTGGAGTGCCTCTGGTGTTGCTGCAAGAAGGTCCTCCATTGTGCATATAGCAGGACTCAGGTTACATTGCAGCAGGTGGTCTGTGGTTTGCTCTTCTCCACACTCGCATGTCGTGGATTCCACTTTGTAGCCCCATTTCTTGAGGTTGGCTCTGCATATCGTGGTGCCAGAGCGCAGTCTGTTCAACGCCTTCCAAGTCACCCAGTTTTCTGTGTGCCCAGGGGGGAGTCTCTCATTTGGTATCAGCCATTGATTGAGGTTCTGGGTTTGAGCCTGCCACTTTTGGATTCTCGCTTGCTGGGGTGTTCCAGCGAGTGTCTCTGTAGATCTTAGAAAACTATTTCTTGATTTAAGTTGTTGACATGCTGGCTGATACCCAAACAAGGGATGGGCTGGAAATGTCACTGCCTTGGACCTTTCACTATTGGTTGCTACTTCCTGGCGGATGTCAGGTGGTGCAATACCGGCTAAACAGTGTACTTTCTCCAGTGGTATAGGGCGCAGACACCCTGTGATAATGCGGCATGTCTCATTAAGAGCCACATCCACTGTTTTAGCGTGGTGAAATGTGTTCCACACCAGGCATGGATACTCAGCAGCAGAGTAGCATAGCGCAAGGGCAGATGTCTTCACTGTGTCTGGTTGTGATCCCCAGGTTGTGCCTGTCAGCTTTCGTATGATAGTGTTTCTAGAACCCACTTTTTGATTGATGTTCAGGCAGTGCTTCTTGTAGGTCAGAGAACGGTCCAGAGTGACTCCCAGGTATTTGGGTGCGCTGCACTGCTCCAGTGGGATTCCTTCCCAGGTGATCCTCAGAGCTCGGGATGCTTGTCTGTTCTTAAGGTGCAACTTGAATAATAATTATAATTAAAAACTTGCATTGGACCATGCACTAGTTGTGTTTGCCAAACATTCAGATTGGTTAGGCACTCTGTTCCAACCGTTCCTCTTTTCTTTCTTTTTCACTGGGCCTGGACTCAAATTAAACTCTGAGACATTATTCAGCAGTGAGGCTGAGCCCATTATGTTGTCTATTGCACATTTGAAGAATTGATGAAAGGGTAATATGAAACACAGTTTTCGGTGTTTAAGTAGTTGCAGAAGAGGGTAACAAGAGTCTGTACAAGTAATTAAATGTGACTTATGCAAGTGATTGTGCACTTGCACACAATGTATCCAGCAAAACTATACTATTGAATATTTTCCTTCTATTGGTGTTGTGTTGGATTTAAGTCTTTCCTGAACAGGGATCAGGCTCTTAACAAGTCCACCTTAAATGTTCTGAAATATATCAAACCTGGTCATTTATACTTCTGCTAACTGGAACATGCTTTTAAAAATGGCATACCTGGAGCTGATCAGCCCAGCTTATAAATACATGTTTTAATGGTTTTTATGTATGGGTTGTTGTAGGTTTTTTTGGGCCATATGGCCATGGTCTAGAGGCATTCTCTCCTGACGTTTCGCCTGCATCTATGGCAAGCATCCTCAGAGGTAGTGAGGTCTGTTGGAACTAGGAAAAGGGTTTATATATCTGTGGAATGACCAGGGTGGGGCAAAGGACTCTTGTCTGCTGGAGCTAGGTGTGAATGTTTCAACTGACCACCTTGATTAGCATATAATGGTCTGACAGAGCCTGGAGCAAACTTTTGTTGAGAGGTGATTAGATGCCCTTGTTTGTTTCCTCTCTGTTGTTGTGCTGTTGTAATTTTAGAGGTTTTTAATACTGCTAGCCAGATTTTGTTCATTTTCATGGTTTCCTCCTTTCTGTTGAAATTGTCCACATGCTTGTGGATTTCAATGGCTTCTCTGTGTAGTCTGACATGGTGGTTGTGAGAGTGGTCCAGCATTTCTGTGTTCTCAAATAAAATGCTGTGTCCAGGTTGGTTCATCAGGTGCTCTGCTATGGCTGATTTCTCTGGTTCAAGTAGTCTGCAGTGCCTTTCATGTTCCTTGATTCGTGTTTGGGCAGCTGCGTTTGGTGGTCCCTATGTAGACTTGTCCACAGCTGCATGGTATACGGTAGACTCCTGCAGAAGTGAGAGGATCCCTCTTGTCCTTTGCTGAACGTAGCATTTGTTGGATTTTCTTGGTGGGTCTGTAGATAGTTTGTATGTTGTGTTTCCTCATCAGCTTCCCTATGCGATTAGTGGTCCCTTGATGTATGGCAAGAACACTTTTCCTCTGGGTGGATCTTCGTCTTTATTCTTGTGGCTTGTTCTCGGTCTTGCAGCTCTTCTGATGTCTGAGGTGGAGTATCCATTGGCCTGGAGAGCCCAGTTGAGGTGGTTCAGTTCATCTTGAAGGAGGTGGGGTTCGCAGATTCTTTTTGCACGGTCTGCCAAGGCTTTAATTGTGTTTCTTTTTTGACTTGGGTGATGGTTGGAGTATTTCTGTAGATATCTATCTCTGTGTGTGGGTTTTTTGTAAACAGTGTGACCCAATTGTTGATCTGGTTTGCGGATGACTAGGACATCTAGGAAAGGCAGTCTTCCTTCATTTTCTTTTTCCATGGTGAACTGGATGTTTGGGTGGGTGTTGTTAAGATGGTCCAGGAACCTGTTTTTATGTATGTTTTTATATTGTTGATGGTTTTTAATTGCATTTTTAATGAATGCATGGCATCGAATCGTGCCGATCTGTAACCTGCCTTGAGTCACCATATGGTTGAGAAAGGTGGGCTATAAATGTCGTAATAAATAAATAAATTTATTTGTTCAGTCGCTTCCAATTCATTATGACCTTATGGACCATCCCACGCCAAAGCTTGAAGAGCTCCAGCTCCTTCAAGGTCAAGTCAGTCACTTTAAAGATAACATCCATCCATCCTGCCCTCTTCCTTTTTCCTCCAATTTTTCCCAGCATCATTATCTTCTCCAAGATCTCTTGTCTTCTCATTACGTGACAAAAGTACTTTATCTTTGACTTTAATATCCTTCCCACGAGTGAGCAGTCAGGCTTGATTTCCTAGAGTATGGACTGGTTGGTCCAAAACACTCGTCTGTGTCACCAAATTGAATGTAGTTCACCAAACATAAGTAGTTGTCTATCAAGAAATCAGAAATCATGCTTTTGTTAATCCAGTGGGGATGTAAAAATAATGGGAATTGCAGATTAATCACAATACAAAGCTCATTAATTGTGTTTGGCTTGTTATGGCACATACTTTGAACTGATTTAAGATCTACCTCTCTCCCAAAGGAATATGTTGAAGGTTTTTTTTAATGGGACATAGAAGCTTCACATTACACCAGTGTAAAACCGATATAAGTTCACGGCACAGATGTAACCTCAGAGGCTATCTTGGGGGGAATGCTTATTCGTTCAGGCATTTTCCCTTTGCCAGTTCGCAGATTTTCTCAGGTGAGTTAATTTAATTGTGTGGGGGATTTCCCCTCCCCCCCAAAATACAGAATTGAACTGGAAATTTTCAACCTCATCTAGTATCACTGTTGAGCAAAAAAAGGCGAGCCTTTTCAGGCAATAGACTCTGGGGAAGGGGGAGCATCAGACAGATATTCAAGCAGAGAACTGCATTGTGTGCCCAGTCCATCTGCTACTTTCAGGTACAATGAGGACAGTCATTACCGATGTGAAATTCAGGTGCAGTTAAAGTACTGACTGTCTGAGATACAGGAAGGATGCCATCTTATCCTTGCGTAAGGCAGCAAAACAGCATGGGCTGAAAATTTCAGACTACTTTCTTATAGTGACCAAACAGCCATCCCTCAGAGGCAGGCATGTAGCCGGGGGGGGGGGGGGGCTTTGGGGGCTTCAACCCCCCCCCCCAATTCTCATGGTGGTCTGCGAAAAGGCCTTACTGGTACATTATTTAAACTGTTATGTTTATTCATATCATGATCTGATCACCATGCTCAATATATCTCATATGCATGGGGGTATTGGGGTAACGATACAAAAGGTTTGCTAGGGTAGACCCTCTTTCTCTCAGAGTCAGCCCCCCCCCCCCGAATCAAAATCCTGGCTATGGGCCTGCCCAGAGGAGTTGTTTTCAAATACAGTCAGTGCCATAGCCAGGAAAAAAATGTGAATCATGAAGAGTAGTTCCATAACACAAAATAATTTAAATAGTATGGTCCATTCTATATTTTATATAGACTTAATTAAATCAATTTAATGTTTGCTTCTCATTAGCATGGGGATTTGGTTAACCAGTAAAAATGAAGTAAGCCAGGTTTTTTTTAACGTGAAAATTTAACCCCCCCACCTACAGCTTTGGATACAGTGGACTCTTGGTATCCAGTGGGGTTTGATTTCAGGACCATTCCATCAATAACAAAATCCATAAATCCTGAGGTCCCATTATATATGGTATAAAATGTATAAAATGTTGTCCCTTATATAAAATGGCAAAACAACTGTCTGTTGATACAGAATCTGTGGATATGGAGGGCTGATTGCATACTAAAAAATGTTTGCCCTTCTATTGTGCCTACTTTTGTTTTTGGCACATGTTAGCAATGTTTAAAAGTTAATGTATAGAATTTCAGAAGAATGGTGTGGGGGAGGCATGTGGGTTGTCTGTATAGCTGCCATAATCAAAAGTTCTTCTATGCTCATTTATTGTAAGTGAAAACAATGATACATAATCTTTGAACCACCAGAACAGGAATTTGTAGAATGATCATTTATTGCACACAAGTTGTTAATGAAGTGGAAATGTGATGATATCAATTACTAATTTCATGGTGAATTGTAATTAATTCACAAATGACCACATGGTTGAGGAACTGATGAATGGTTGATACAACAGTTTTTAATGGCAGGTTAACTGGGTCTTTCAAGGTATAGGCCGTAATATCATGGTAGCCACATTTGAGAATGGGAAAGTTACTTTATTGGACAAGAACTCCCTCCCAGACTCCTTTTGAGGGAATCTTGGAGAAGTCATCTCCAAGAACATCCTATTCGTATTCCATTACATGTTGCTCTGGCAGTCAAAATGGAATCACAGTGCTATACTGTGAAAGGGTTCATGACAAGTTCTCAAAAGGAACAGTTAGGAACTGATGTATTTGCTGCTTTCTCCCCTCCAGCACTTGCTAACTGAGTTGGCCACTACATCTTGCCTAATGAGAGGATGGCCTCTGAAATTAATGAAAAATACCCCGGCATCTGAACAAGCACTTCTTTTTTCATTTCATTTTTTAAAACTAAGATTCAGATTCATAAGCGAAGAGCAGAGCTGATAACCCCAGAAAGCCAGAGAAAACATTGCATTTTCATTATATTAACAAGGCTGCCACAAGAACTATAAATGGTTGCTAATTATCACCCACATTTTAATGGAAGACTGTAAATTATATCTCTTTGCAATTTTTTCTTGGCAATTATTACTTTAGTTTATCACTTCTATGAAATGTATTTTATGCCATCAACTCCTCTGGGAGTCTATTGTACTCTTCTTCATTCAAAGCAGGGACAAAGAAAATGAAAACACCATTATAACATCCACTAATGCTTCTCCAACTCATCTCAGAAGCCAGAACCAACTAAAGGAATTCTGAGGCATTGAAGAGTTGGAACGCTGAATCCATATCCAACCTCCTCCTGACAGTGAGGCACTCTGAAAATGAGCCGTGATAGGAGAAAGGGACTGGATGAACTTTCAGGACCCTTCCACACAGTCCTATATCCCAGAATATCAAGGCAGAAAATCCCACATTATTTGAGTGTGAACTCAGATAACACAATTCAGATATTGTGGGATTTTCTGCCTTGATATTCTGGTATATAGGGCTGTGTGGAAGGGCCCTTATTCAGTACCCTTTGGTCTAGCATCTTAGACCTCCTTTATTTGGAACCACTGCTTGGCTTCTAAGGTGAATTTGGAGGCATAAGATTGGGTGACATACATATGACATCAATGCCTGATGATGCAAGATCTCAGCCATTTTATGTGTTTATGTGTTAAATAGTATCAAAGGGCAACTTATTTCAAATTTGTGTTTCTGTTCTGGAGGCTTCTAGTGATGAAGGCATGATGAAAATACATGATACACATATTGGAAAATATATATAGGGTGTAAACATATTAGAAATAGGAATTAGAAAATATATATGATGTACGTATGCATGAACTTCACTTCACTTGGGAAAATATTCTCTTCTTAAAAGCTGCAAATTAGATGGTTCAGAGAGGCCAGGGTCTAGGAAAGGAATGTCTAAGGCAGGCATGTAGCCGGGGGGGGGGGGGGGGGGGGGGGGGGGGGGGGGGGGGGGGGGGGGGGGGGGGGGAGGGGGGCTTGAGGGGCTTCAGCCCCCCCCCCCAAATTCTCATGGTGGTTCGCGAAAAGGCCTTACTGGTGCATTATTTAAACTGTTATGTTTATTCATATCATGATCTGATCACCATACTCAATATATCCCATATGCATGGGGGTATTGGGGTAATGATATAAAAGGTTTGCTAGGGTAGACCCTCTTTCACTCAGACTCAGCCCCCCCGAAACTCAGCCCCCCCAAACCCCCCTGAAAAAAACTCACCCCCCCCCCCCCCGAATCGAAATCCTGGCTACGGGCCTGGTCTAAGGCATCTGGCAAATATCATGACTGGTACCAAGCAGAGCTTATTGTAAGATTAATGAGCCTGGCTATCAAGAGGCTTCCTTAGGAGGGACTTATCGCAACAAAGATCCGCATAGTCAAAGCCATGGTATTCCCTGTAATCACCTACGGATGTGAGAGCTGGACCTTAGGGAAGGCTGAGTGAAGGAAGATAGATGTTTTTGAGCTGTGGTATTGGAGGAAAGTTCTGAGAGTGCCTTGGACTGCGAGAAGATCCAACCAGTCCATCCTCCAGGAAATAAAGCCTGACTGCTCATTGGAGGGAAGGATACTAGAGACAAAGTTGAAGTACTTTGGCCACATCATGAGGAGACAGCAAAGCCTAGAGAAGACAATTATGCTGGGGAAAGTGGAAGGTAAAAGGAAGAGGTGCCGACCAAAGGCAAGATGGATGGATGGCATCCTTGAAGTGACTGGACTGACCTTGAAGGAGCTGGGGGTGGTGACGGCCGACAGGGAACTCTGGCGTGGGCTGGTCCATGAGGTCACGAAGAGTCAGAGACGACTGAACGAATGAACAACAACAACAAACACAGTATTTGTTCACAATGATGTTATGAGTGGCAGCTACAATAATATCAGTAGTCTAGTCACCATTTTGGATCCCTGAGACTTCCCTGGCCCTTGTATTGATAGGGGCATTGTTTTGCGGAAATAGGTGGTGGCAACCCACAATACAGTGGTTAATATATAAAGAAATTGCTGCAGAGTGGCTTTCTTTTTGTTGAGAATGAAGCTGAAAAAAAAGAAAGAAAAGAAAGCAATCTAAAAAATGTTCTCAGTATCTCGTGAGAAATCTCAGCTTTGCCGTAATATATTCCAAAATGAGTCCTCAGTAGGGGAAACAGATGCTTGCTTTGTTAATCTGAAATTGTTTTTCCATATGACGAGTCAATGAAGAGTGTGACCAAGGCTGAAATTTCTTTTTACTGTGAGAACACTTCTGTGCATGATGAATGTGACCCCATTGTAATAAAGAAGCGATGATAATTATATTACGTGCTTTCTGAATGAAATCCATAATTCCCATTAGACAGTGACACACATATGCTGTTCCATGGCATTCCAAGGAATAAAGAGCTACCTGAGTGATGCCACTTGTGTGGAGGTTCATTTTTCAATGAGGCAATAGGCCATGCGGCATGTATATTAGCAGCTTTCGAAACTGTAAGCAGTAGACACATAGTAGTAATGACAGCCATCCATCTCACAAATGACAGTGACTGGTGTTGCCCTCCAGTTCCAAGCAACATGAACATCAAAAAGCACTCAGTTTCACAGCATCCTCACAGGAATCAGACAAACAGGCCCATATATATAGTCATGAAAATAATCAATCATTTATATGTCTCCCCTGCCCCCCGCTCTTTCGGCAAGCTGAAGAAATCTACTGAAGGAGTATAAATAATTGTTGCTATAAAGCTGAAATTTGATGCAGCTGAATGAAAGGCACATGGACATGTTTTGAATCTTGTGCTATCAAGAACTCTCATATGGCTATATTTAGAGTGCAATTTGGATAGCCTGCTTGGTCGGTCAAGATAAGCACGGACTATTACTTCTGAACTCTTCGAAAACCATATAGCTATAATATATTGAATGCTGGTCTATCAAAGTAAACCAAAAAGTATTCTTCTGAATGTGGGCATACTACCTTTCTCAACACATTTCTGAATATTTTCATTCCAATGTAAGTCTCACTAAGTTGAAAGGGACTTTCTCCATAACAGGCATGTTTAGAAAGGATGCTGACTTGGCTGAAGTGTGAATTACCCTCTTCAGCTGAAGCCTATTGTAATATTTGTCTAAATTGAAATCCAATTGCTAGTCGTAATTTAATGGACCATATATGAATGTGTTGCTCATGTTGCTGTCCTGTGCCTTTAAATTGACTCCAACATGTAATAAATAATGAATAATGAATTTTGATTTCTATTTGACGACTTGGCCTTATGTAAGTATATGACTGCTTTTTAACATATTTTATGTATTAGTATGTTATGGGTGTGATGTTTTTAAACTACTGTTCATGAATCTTGTTGAGTCCCTCTCCGGAGGTGAGAAGACCGGTATATAAACGTTATAAATAAATAAATAAATAAATAAATAAATAAATAAATGTGTTGAATTTATCACAAGATTTTCTAGGATTTATTTGGTGGAGGTTTGTAAATGCCTCCCTCTTAAGAAAGTGTAAGTTGCTCAAGCTCACCCTGTGTGTTTCCATGGTTGAACAGGGATTTGAACCCTAATTGAATAGGGATTTGAACCCTCAGCGGTGGTCAGGGGAGCTTTTGCACAATTAAAACTTGTGCGCCAGCTGCGCCCGTACCTTGGGAAGTCTGATTGGCCACGGTTACATCACGTATGCATTAATGTAATGTGGTTACATCACGTATAGACTACTGCAACGCTCTCTACGTGGGGTTGCCTCTACGTGGGGACTGCCTGGAAGCTGCAATTAGTCCAACGAGCGGTAGCCAGATTACTAACAGGAGTGGGGTACAGGGAGCATACTACTCCTCTGTTGCGCCAGCTCCACTGGCTGCCAATTAGCTTCCGAGCACAATTCAAAGTGCTGGTGTTGACCTATAAATCCCTAAACGACTCCGGCCCAGTTTACCTGTCTGAACGGATTCTCCCCTATGAACCATCAAGGTTGTTAAGATCTTCTGGAGGGGCCTTGCTCATGGTCCCACCATCTTCGCAATCGCGTCTGGTGGGGACGAGGGACAGGGCCTTCTCGGTGGTGGCCCCTCGGCTCTGGAACTCTCTCCCATTGGATATTAGGACTGCCCCTTCCCTCCTGACCTTTAGAAAGTTGGTGAAAACCTGGCTTTGGAATCTGACATTTGATGAGTGAGACAATGGCTTTTGACCACACGGACGGATGGGGATGAATAGTGATTTTTATGCTAACGACTTGGCTTTATATAATTATATGATAGTACTTTAATGTGTTTATATTCGTGTATTATTGATGTGATGTTTTTAAACTATTGTGTATGAACACCCTTGTTGTAAACTGGCCTGAGTCCCTCATTGGAGGTGAGAAGACCGGTATATAAAAGTTCTAAATAAATAAATAAATCCCCAGAGTTTCGTCCAACATTCAAACCACCATTCCACATTGGCTATCAGGAGCTGACTTGCTATTCAGCAGTTCATTCAATATGACTGAACACATTACATTAATGCATATTCTAAACCTGGCTCCTTCCAGATGTGGTGAATTACAATTTTATCATCATACTGGTGAAGTGGATTGAACCTGTAGTATACCATGTCCAGGGAGCATTAGACTGGGGCAGCAAATTTAATAAATGTTGCCCCAGTTTTCAAGAGGGGGAACAAACATGACCCAAACAACTACCATCCAGTCAGTCTGACATCAATACCAGGAAGGATTCTGGTACAGATCATTAAAGAGGCAGTTTGCAATTACAGAAAAGAATGCTGTGATCACTAAAAGTCAACACGGATTTCTCAAAAACAAGCCATGCCAAACTAATCTTATCTTTTTTCTCCCACAATAGAGTTACAAACTTGATACATGCAGGGAATGATGTGGATGCAGCATATCTTGATTTCAATAAAGGCTTTGACAAGGTCCCCCATGATCATCTTGCAAACAAACTAGTAAAATGTTGGTTAGGCAATACTGCTGTTAGGTATATTTGTAATTAGTTAAGCGGCTTTTTCCAAAGGGTGCTCGCCAATGGTTCCTCTTCATCCTGGATAGAAGTGACAAGTGGGGTGCCACAGGGTTCGGTCCTGGGCCCAGTACTCTTCAACATCTTTATTAATGACTTGGATGAAGGTTTAGAGTGTGTTCTTATCAAGTTTGCAGTTGACACCAAATAAGGAGGGATAGCTAATACTCCAGAAGACCGGAGTAGAATTCAAAACAACCGTAACAAATTAGAGAGTTGGACCAAAACTAATTAAAATTAATTTCAACAAGGAGAAATGTAAGACACTACATTTAGGCAGAAAATGTAAGACACTACATTTAGGCAGATGTAAGACAGTACTTAGGCACTACTTAGGCAGAAAAAATAAATGTAAAGATACAGAATGAGTAATGCCTGGATCAGCAATAGTCTATGTGGAAAAGATATTGGTGTCCTCATAGACAACAAGTTAAACATGAGCCAACGATGTGATGCAGGAGCTTTAAAAGCCAATGGAATTTTGGGCTTTATCAAATGGAGTATAGTGTCTAGATCAAGGGAAGTCATGGTGCTTCTCTATTCGGCTTTGGTCAGACCTCATTTGGAATACCATGCCCAATTCTGGGCACCACAATTTAAGAGAGATATTGAAACGCTGGGAGGGGTCCAGAGGAGGACATCTAAAATAATCAAAGGTCTGCAGACCAAGTTCTATGAGGAGCAGCTTAAATAGCTAGCTATGTTGAGAAGTTGAGAGGAGACATGCTAGCCATGTATAAATATGTAAAAGAATGTCATAAAGAAGAGGGAGCATGCTTGTTTTCTGCTGTACTGGAAACTAGACTCAGAGCAATGGGTTCAAATAATAGGAAAAGATATTCCATCTGAACACTAGGAAGAATTTCCTGACTGTAAGAGCTGTTCAACAATGGAACTCACTGCCTAGGTGTGTGTGTGGATGATCTTCCTTCTTTGCAGGCTTTAAACACAGGATGGATGTTGGGGGCATTTTGATTGTGTTTTTCCAGTGTGTCAAGGAGTTGGACTAGATGGCCCAAGTGGTCTCTTCTACTCTATGATTCTATGATTCAGTGAATCCATCCAATTTCCATGAAATCTAAACCAGAAGCAGACTGCACACATTATAAATTGGAATATTTTAGGAATGCATAATAGAAGCTTTATTCACCTGGCAAGATAAGTTCTCTTTTGCAATCAGTCAATCAATGTGATTTCAAAAGGATGTGCTCATAGACCTATCTATTTTTCACTAATTTTCACTGAATTTCTTGAAAGAAAGTCATGTAAGTTTATGATTGCATCTTAAACTTTCTGTAATTTGCTCTCTGCTCAGTAAGATCTTGGCAGCTCACAAAATATAAAAAGTATCTTAAGCAAAACACAAACATGGGAAAAACAAGAATACATGTTGCAAAACCTGTACATAGGAAATGAATCCATAAACTAACATGAAACAAACTACAAGAAACATCGCATTAATTTTGTCTCTTACAAATGATCCCACTATCAGGAGTCAGAGAGGTGCATTTCCCTGGGCAACAAGAGCAAGAATAGTCCATTAATGAGGACTAATTTTACTACAGAGAACGAAGAGTGATGATTTCAAGCCAATTAAGCAAAGTACTTTGAATAACAACACAATCGCTTATAAATAAGTAAGGAAACAAAAATCAAGCATTTCTTTGGCCTGAATCCTATTAGTCCCAGCTAGAGAAGACCCACTGAATAAATGGTTGAAAAATGAGTCAATATGTAGGTAAATACCATTGATTCACTGCGTCTACTGTAGGCCTTTATTTATTTATTTATTTATTATTTACTTACTTACAACATTTATATGCCATCCTTCTCACCCCGAAGGGGACTCAGAGTAGCTTACAAGTAAAAAGTAAATACAATATATATTATTACTATAGCACAATATTAATCTTATATATTACATTGTACTATAACATTATACTGTAATATTATTAGTAATATTACATTTAATGTAAATATATAATTATAATATCATATTATTAGTAGTAGTATTATATTGTATTACATTATACAATATACTTTGTCTACATTTCTTCATATTTCTAAACAACCTAAAAGCTGGGTCCTCTCTGACAAGTATATGGAGAGTTCAACAATGAATCCCAGGTGCTGCAGGCTGTATGAACTTCATGGGGTCACCATAAGTCAACAGGAGACCTGCAAGCGTGTGTGTGTGTGCACACACACAATATTTCTTTGAAAGAAGAAACTATGCATAGTGACTTGCCCAAATATGTCGACTGAAATCTTGTTTATGAACAATGTTTGTGGTTCCACATCTTTGTTCCAATCCTTCCATAAAACCAGCACTGCTTTATGATGTTTGACTTATTCTATCAATCCTCATGACCAAATGCAACCAAGTTTCATTTAGTTGTAACAGCCCTTTCATCCATTCTATTCTCATCACGTTTGACTCTCCACTGCCATGCCCATCCTTTCCTCTCCCATCTGTTGTTATATATATATATCTTTTAAGATGTCCTGTACTGGGATAAAAGGTAAGTAAATAAAGAAGGAGTATAAAATATGCACATGAGATGTCAAGGTCAGATGCCAGCCAATTCAGATAATAAAGTTTATTGCTCAAACAAACTCAAAACAGCCTCAAAACAGTCTACAAGGCATAAAACACTTGATCTTCAGTGTGAAACAGCTCAAAAGACAAAAAAAAAACACCAAAAAACTAAACTGGAATATAATCTGGATTATCCAGAGATATAATCCAGATTAAACTAAAATGCTTAAATTCAGCTCAGACTTGCTCCGTCAAACGACTGGAGCAAGAAAACTATTGAGCAATGTTTGCAGCTCACTCCAGTGAGCGACAGCCTTGCCAGGGCTACGTAACCCAAGCCCCAGCACGCTACGGAGAACACTACGCCAATATCCGAAGCCCAGTCGTGGGTAAGAGAGTAACACCAACACCAGGAACACAGCTGAAGTTGTGGGAGGGAGAGTTTCGTCAATGGTTGAAGTCCAGACCAGTCCAGTCCAGTCCAGTCTGAAAGGGAATGAATAGCAACAACGTCCGATCCCGATCCGAAGGATGTCACAAGGAGCCAAAGCAACGGAGGTAATACGGCAGCTAATGCAAATATCAAAACAGTGCAGTCCAGCAGAAACCCACACAATTCCAGCCCCTGTTGCTGCTTAAACCCGGAGCATAACTTACATCCCAAAGTCTTCTTCCAAACCTGTCTTCAGCCACACAACGATCCAGGAAGCGCCCAACAAACGCCTTGCTGATTGCAAAGTTACAATTGCAAAAGCACCCATTTTATCTACAACTCATCCTCAAAGTTTGACTCAGCCAACGCCCCTGCCCCAGCTGCACCTTGTTGTTGCAGTTCCTCGTCTGAATTGGAGTCACCCCTAATCCTAACCAACCCTTCCCCAGCTGTGGCCCTTCCACCACTCCTCCAATTAGTCCATCTCTGGTCTAATCCTGAAGATCCCCAAGACCCATCCGTGTCTCCACTATTCCAACCTTCAAAAGTGCCACTGCTTGTGGGTTCAGCACAAATATTTCGACTCTCTTGAACCCTTGTCCAATTCATTCCATCAGACCCAGAGTCTGATATCCTATCATCCAGCATATCATCCGCATCAAAACCTTCAAAAGAATCCTCATCCATTGGCTCACTAAGTACAGTATATTCTGGCGTATAAGACTACTTTTTAACCCAAGAAAATCTTCTCAAAAGTCAGGGGTCGTCTTATATGCGGGTGTAGTCTTATGCATGGGAGTTGTCTTAACTCTATATTTTAACTGGAAAAGTTGGGGGTCGTCTTGTACGCCCAGTCGTCTTATATGCCGGAATATACGGTATCTCCCGGATTCTTTTCCTCTGTTGCTCTTCGACAGGGCCTTGCTCGCGAGTAGTTTTCCTGCTTCTCCTAATACTACCAGTATTACTATCATTGCTAGCAGACTCTATCACAACATGAGAACACTTTGGATGTCCAGTGCTCAGTGAATATATTCTTGACATGTAAGGATCAGAAAGGATCCAGTTTTCCTTAAGAATCCAATATATAAAATATAGGTCATGCATTTTTCTACTTTTTCTATAATAGGTCTATACTAAGAAATACTCCACTTTTTAAAAATTGAGAAAAAAAACCCTGAAGTTGAAACAGTATTCTGAGTTGTGTCCTGTAATCAGACTACTAATTGCTGCTCTTTAAAAAGATACTTATTTTTACTGTGATTGCTATGCAGTTCATAATCTTGGCTGTAAAGAATATACCTTGCTAATGATAACTTATTTGTTAAAACCCTTGCTGTGCTATCTAAGTTGGCAGCCTTTATACATATGCAAAGCTCTGCTTAGTGAAATGTCCCAATTTCATAGCTTCACTATCAAAAAGAACCCATAACATTATTTGCCAAGAGTTTTTTCCCTCCTGCGGTGCACCATATTTCAGCAGGGTAAAGTCATTCACTCAATTCAGCAGTTGGAAAACAGCCCATGCCTCTTTAGAGAGAGCAATGAGGCATACTGTGGAAGATCTCTCCAGATGGACTGGCAATACTGACAGCTGCTGCTGATAGCTTTTGCTGCATGGGTTTGGAAACTGCACTGCTAATGCTTCTATTTCAGCCATTGCTTTCTGGATAACAGTCATCACAATTCTTCGTTTTATTTCCTGCTATCAAGCATTAGATCAAGAATTAGACCATACTTTGGCAAGAATATGTAACCCGCTCTCTCTAAAGCACCTAAATTGACAGTTATCTAGAGAGCACAGTTTGCAGATTACTAGCTATTGTCAGAGATATTCACAGGGGAAATTTGATGGAACTCAACTTTGTTTTCTAAATGACTTGCTAAGCAATGTCGGTGCTTTTGAGCTGTGGTGTTGGAGGAAAGTTCTGAGAGTGCCTTGGACTGCGAGAAGATCCAACCAGTCCATCCTCCAGGAAATAAAGCCCGACTGCTCATTGGAGGGAAGGATACTAGAGAGAAAGTTGAAGTACTTTGGCCACATCATGAGGAGACAGGAAAGCTTAGAGAAGACAATTATGCTGGGCAAAGTGGAAGGTAAAAGGAAGAGGGGCCGACCAAGGGCAAGATGGATGGATGGCATCCTTGAAGTGACTGGACTGGCCTTGAAGGAACTGGGGGTGGTGACAGCCGACAGGGAGCTCTGGCATGGGCTGGTCCATGAGGTCACGAAGAGTCAGAGACGACTGAACGAATGAACAACAAAGCAATGTCGGAAAGGAGCATACAGACACCCTGAATTTTGTTCAGGATTGTTGAAACATATAATGTTAACAACCAAGACATCATATAGTTCTGGGAACCCAGAGGTTGAAACCCCACGCAACCATGGAAATTCATTAAATAATCTAGACATTCTCATAACACTAGTAGTAACCAAAAGGCAGTGCAAACCTCACTCAAGCATTTCAGACAACCAGACTAGAGCTGTATCCCCATTTGCTCCCCCACTTGTACCCCACTCTGTGAGATCTTCCCAGATGCAGAAGGAGCCCATCTCACAGAAGAAACAGCCTCCCTCGTCTCCTTTCTCAGTGAGAAAGGATATACCTCCTACCAAATGAATGGGATCTTTGCTTGCAAGTGATTCACATTTTGATGCACAAGTGGCACTGATTCCTCCAGGCTTTCTACCAGAAGCACAAGCACCCCCCCCCCCATTCCCAATACAAGGGCAGGGGTCTGATGGAGAATGAACAGGAACTTGAAGTCACTGTCCTTATTCCTCTGATGTATGACAGCCAGATGACCAGCATAAGGACACTCTTCTAACATGCATAGCAGGGGGTTGGACTAGTTGGCCCATGTGGCGTCTTCCAACTAGTTGGCCCATGTGGTGTCTTCTGTTATTCTATTGTTCTATGAATGTGGCTGGGTGGCACGCATCCACCAGAGACCTTTGCTTCACAGACTTCTTTTCTTGCCATGACATCATATTGATCCAGGAAATGTGGGCTGTGGGTGAACTCACAATTAATGAATTTCACTCATTTTAAGTTGGGGCAGAGATGGGGGTTAAATAGGAAGAACCAAAGGAAGATTATGGATTCTAATCTCTACCACATTCCATGCCTATACATTGTCGAATACGGCCTTATTCTTTCTACCAATTACCCAGATCATTTCCTCTAGTCGGCCCTGGAATGAACAGCCACAGACCCGTACCTAATATTATTTTTGCCTGCCATAGCATTGAATTTAATTCACGGGCCCCCTAGAATTTTTGGGCTTGCACAAATCTTGGCCCAGCCTTTTAATTTTTTAAAAAATTGCCTTGAACAGGCAGGATTACTTTTAATATACGTGTGTTATGGCAACAATTTTTGTGCATATTTTGTTTTGTTAATCTTATGGTTATGCTGTTTTTACTTTGTATGTTCTGTGATTTTTATCTGGGAACCGCTCTGAGTCCCCTCGGGGAGATAGAGCGGTATATAAATAAAGATGATGATGATGATAATGATGATTATGCCATAACAAGGCCCCTTCCACCACTAAAGACAAGTGCCATGGCAGTGCTAATTAAATTCAAGCATCACTACCTGTTGATAATAAATGCTTATATGCCCCCAATGAGGAATAAAGCCTAGATCAGAATCTTGTGGTCTGAACTGGAAAGTTATACTGCTATTATAGTGCAGAACTCAAATTCATCTATAATTATGGGAGTGGATCTAAATGCAAGAATGGTCCCTAATGACACCACTCTCTACAAATGCCACAAATGTCTCCCTCCCAATCCAGAATATGAGGTATCCTTCCTTTCTTGTCTATCTAAAGACCAGAAATCAAACTTTGCAGGTCTATGCCTGGCTCATATAACCTCCAGGGTAAACCTCCACATTCTTAATGGTGTCCTGAATGGCAACAGTACAGCAGAATTAATCTCTCCAGCTCCAAAATGAGTACTATTGATTATACAGCTATTTCTAGTGATCTTATCCAGTATACCAAAACTCTAGAAGTCATACCTAAATTTGACAGTGACCACTTCCCAATCCTCTCTCAATAAAATTCCTTCACTGTTGTAGTTCAGCGTGTTGGTAGCATTGTTACTCCTAGTAGCAGGGAGAAAAGGTCTGCTCAGGAGTCGGAAGGAGAACAACAGCAAAAGCGCATTAGGGAAATAATTATGGCCCCAAGTGATACTGATACGTTTCAAGGCTTCTCGGATTGCGAAATGGGGTATGGGGAGGAGAGCAGAGGTGTAAAGAGGTCTGCTCATGATCCAGAGTCCGAAGGGGAATTGCAAAGGAAGCGCATCCAGGAAATACTTAGTGCACCAACAGGGGATGAGGACTTCCTGGGGTTTGAAAGGAGTTCTGGGTCTGGGAGTGATATGGATGAGGAGGAATTAGATTGGACCCGTGTGCAACAAATAAGGGACATTTGTAACCAACCCACCTCTAGTGAGGAATTTGAGGGGTTCACTGTGGATTGGCAGCCAGGGACCTCTTGGCAGGATCTAAGTCTTAGCAGACGCTGGCAGAGGTGGAGGGATGGACGCTCGGATTCAGCTGCGGGGTTGGGAGCAGCTGAGAGTGATGAGGATGGGGTGGGGAGCTCATCAAGCTCTGATGAGGAATGTTGAGATAAAAGTGGGGTCTGTGGGCATGATACTTCGCAGAAGGCAAAGCGTCTTTATTGGACATAACTCTTTGTACTGCCAACTCTTGAATTTGGGTCCTGGGCTGCAGCTTCGTGTGTTCCTGTTTTCCTGCTCCTCGGTGATTCCTGCATTCCAGTGTTTGTTTACCAACGGCTTGACTACGGAACGGTTTGACCAACGCTTTTGCCTTTCTGGACTTTGAAGCTTTAATAACTCTGTGCTTGAACAACTCCTTGCTTTGGGACTTCGTTTTTCCATCTTCTGTGACTGTGTTTTTGTGCTATACCAACTTTCAAGTGAATTGCTTAACTTTGAGTTTAATCCGGATTATAAGGCAGCGCTATAATCCGGGTTATATTTTTGTTTCTGGTATCACTTTATTTTTGATGCCAAATTACTTCTGGGACTCTTTGCACTGAAGTTAAGTGCTTTGAAAGACTATTTTTGTACAAAAAGCTGTGTTTTGAACTCTTATCTTGTGTTTGGCTCTAATTAAGACTTCTGGGTCCTGACATTCACTCAGTTCCTTCACAGTGGACTGACATCAAACCCTCCTACTGCCAGCAGGAAGAACCTACTGTTGAATCAGGTGGACCCTCTGTTTGAATCAAAGAATAACTGAGTTGCTGGCTATTTATTGATCCTACAGACCACCCTGACATCAGCTGACTCCTAATGCACTCCTGGAGAACTACAATACCATCACCCTTGAGCTCCAG
Organism: Anolis sagrei ordinatus; assembly: GCF_025583915.1. Lineage (NCBI taxonomy): Eukaryota > Metazoa > Chordata > Lepidosauria > Squamata > Anolidae > Anolis > Anolis sagrei. The sequence goes on from NW_026847549.1 coordinate 127,155,353, forward strand.
AAGCATTTAAATTGCAGCAACCCTGCACCCTGGAAACAACACTATTCCAGACACTGGTTTGACAAAGAATGAGTCAATCCAAAAAAACAAAGCAAACAAAAAAGCAATCACTTGCTACCATCTATCAAACTTATATATACAGCACTACATCAATAGCTATGCAGGACCTTCTCCAACAGAAGAGATGCTGTAGTAGTAGTAGTAGTAGTAGTAGTAGTAGTAGTAATGATTATAATAATAATAATAATTTATTTCAACCGACCCTCTCTCCCCAAGAGGACTCAGGGCAGCTTCCAAAACCAAAATGTCAAACATTCGATGCCATGTGCAGTGACAAGATAAAACAAACAAACAAACCAATTAAATTAAACAGATTAAAATACACAAATAAAACAACATTGGCTAAAACATCTGCAAGCAACTATAAACAACGGTTGGCTCGCAAGAAAAGGACCTTTTCCTTGGTTACCCCAAGACTGTGAAACGATCTGCTGAAAGAGCTCCAAGAGCTAAATGAACTGTCAGAATTGAAAAAACCATTTAAAGACCTATCTCTTCTGGCAGGCACACCCAGATAGTTTTTAAACATAAATTTTAAATGCGTGTCTTTTGTTTAATCTCTGTTTTGTGTATTTTAATACATATTTTATAGAATTACATTTTAATATGTATCTTTTATTAAAAAATACCCTTTAATCTGTGAATTTGTGGTATTTTTACAATGTTTATGTGTTTGAATTATTCTGTAAGCCACGAGAAGTGGGTAAGAAAATAATAATAATAATAATAATAATAATAATAATAATAATAATAATGTGCCGTCACACCCAGATCCTATAAAAATAAAACTAAGATGTGTTTCTTTCTCTGGGCAGACTGCGGGGGTCTTTCTTTAGAAGCTTGAGCTTCCCAGCAACTGAGGCTACTACGGGTTTTGAACACCAAAACAGAATATTTTTTTCTCAAAGTCCTTGCAGACTTGGCACAGCTTGTCAAAGTTACAAACAAAACAGTCAATTGGTGAAACCATAGAGATGATCTTTCTTTCTCTTTTCTTCAGTTACTGAGGTAACTCTTCCCCAAAAGGTAGAAAATATCTTGGGATCCTTTCACCCTAACCATGAGCAGCTATGGTTTAAAAAACAGGTTTTTCCCTATCTATAGCTCAAAGTTAGCTTTGGAGATGAAGTACTGCTCAATAATATTCAATAACTTTTCTATATCTCAGTTGCTATCTATAACTCAATTGCTATCTATCTCAATTAGCTTCTTTATCTATATAACTCAATCACTCAATCAACTCAGTCCTTACCTTTACTCAATTACTGTAGTATCTCAATTACTCAATCAAGACTCAATTCTTTCCTTTACTCAATTGTACTTACAGTGATTTTTTTTCAGAGCTCTCTGACTGGCCTTAAAGCACATCTGAGGCTTTTCTCTAAAACTGAAGGAGGCAGGGGAGATTCCAAAATGGAGATCTCAAGCCCAGGAAAAAGGGCGGTCTCTAAACCCAAAGAGATACTTTCCTAAACCAATAGCTGCAAAAGGGCCTGCAGGCTGGCTTTGCAGACTCTGATACTGTTTAACTTCTATGGTGTTGCTAGGACTGTAGTAGCCCTGGGAAAATGCAAAAGAACACTATCCCATGCAACTAAAAATTAATGCAAACTATGCTCCTGGAAGATGGAACAAATAATAATAATAATAATAATAATAATAATAATAATAATAATAATAATAGCTTTTTTGTTGTAACTTTTTTCTGTTTCCCACAGATCTTTCCAGAATGCATTTGTAGCTGGTTTTTATGGTTTTTCATTTTTTCACAACCACAAACCAGTAAAGGTGGTCCTAGTGGTGATCGGCACACTGGGTGCAGTGCCTGAAGACCTTGGCCTGCATTTAAACACAATTGGCACTGACAAAACTACCATCTGCCAGCTGCAAAAGGCCACCTTACTGGGATCTGCATGCATTATTCGCCAATACATCACACAGTCCTAGACACTTGGGGCCCGATGTGTGATTTAATACAATAGCCAGCAGAGTGATCTTGTTTGTTGTGGACTCATCTTGTTGTGTTTCAAATAATAATGAAAGCCATGAAAAACAATGCCATGGCTCATTCAAGCATGTCATAAAATGGAATTAGCCAGCTTCTGGCATATCACATCAAGAGCCCAAAGCTATGACCAACCCACGGAAGGACCCAAGGCACAACCCTATATCTCAGAATATCAAGGCAGAAAATCCCACAATATCTGCTTCGAACTGGGTTATCTGTGTCCACACTCAGATAATGTGGGATTTTCTGCCTTGTTATTCTGGGATCTAGAGCTGTGTGGAAGGGAACTGAGTCACATTAACTTCAAAGTGGATTTCAGTTTATTAATTTCAACTTGATATTTGATTCGGACATAATTTGTCAAATATTCATAAATGACACTGGCAAATTGAAGATTTGTTTTTAAAAAGCGCTTGCATGTTTTCCCCCTTATATGTGTGAAAATAAAAGTGTTGTATGTTTTTTTGGAAGAGAGGATCATTAACAGAATCAAGCACTTTTAATACAAGCAGTTAAGAGGCTTCTCTGTACTTGGATATATGTTTGTGTGACTTGATGTACATGTTACTTTTCAGAAACTCTAAATGTAACCTAATGCTCAAAAAAGTGCCATCTTTTTGTCCCTAGGAAGTTGCCATGGAAAAGCCTGAGAAAGATATTTTATATGTGTGAGGAAAACTCAAGACAGCATGGAATGTGTAAGCAAGGAAAAGAAATTGAATAGAGCACCTGGAGAGAGTGTGATAAAAGCCACCAACTAGAGAAGAAATGGAAGATGGAACTATAGCTAATCCCCCCAAAACATCAGTCATCGAGGAGAGAATGACAGGGTGAGACCTTGCACCACATTCCAACCTAGAACTATGCAGGAAAAGATCAATCTCAGACCCTAAGTAGGTATCTGTGGATAAGTAAATATTCTATTCTCATGTATTTCAGGGGGTTTTGTTTTGATATTTAAATTGTATAGTTAACTGAACCATTCCTCCTCAATGTATTGTTGAAGACTTTCATGGCCAGAATCACTGGGTTGTTGTAGGTTTTTTCGGGGTATATGGCCATTGTCTAGAGGCAAAGTCTAGAGGAAAAGTGTTCTCGCCATACATCAAGGGAACCACTGACCGCATAGGGAAGCTGATGAGGAAACACAACATTCAAACTATCTACATACCCACCAAGAAAATCCAACAAATGCTACGTTCAGCAAAGGACAAGAGGGATCCTCTCACTTGTGCAGGAGTCTACCGTGTACCATGCAGTTGTGGACAAGTCTACATAGGGACCACCAAATGCAGCATTGCCCAAACACGAATCTAGGAACGTGAAAGGCACTACAGACTACTTCAACCAGGGAAATCAGCCATAGCAGAGCACCTGATGAACCAACCTGGACACAGCATTTTATTTGAGAACACAGAAATGTTGGACCACTCTCACAACCACGATGTCAGACTACACAGAGAAGCCATTGAAATCCACAAGCATATGGACAATTTCAACAGAAAGGAGGAAACCATGAAAATGAACAAAATCTGGCTATCATACTAAAAAAAACTCTAAAATTACAACAGCACAACAACAGAGAGGAAACAAACAAGGACATATAATCACCTCTCAACAAAAGTTTGCTCCAGGTACTGCCAGGCAATCAAATTCTTCTGAACATGAAGTTCTTCTGAACATGAAGTTCTTCTGAACATGAGGAAGAACTTCCTGACTGTGAGAGCTGTTCAGCAGTAGAACTCTCTGCCCCAGAGTGTGGTGGAGGCTCCTTCTTTGGAAGCTTTTAAACAGAGGTTGGATGGCCATCTGTCAGGGGTGATTTGAATGCAATATTCCTGCTTCTTGGCAAGGGGTTGAACTGGATGGCCCATGAGGTCTCTTTCAACTCTTTAATTCTATGATTCTATGAAATGCTAATCAAGGTGATCAGTTGAAACATTCATACCTAGCTCCAGCAGACAAGAGCCCTTTGTCTCACCCTGGTCATTCCACAGATATATAAACCTCTTTTTCCTAGTTCCAACAGACCTCACTACCTCTGAGGATGCTTGCCATAGATGCAGGCGAAACGTCAGGAGAGAATGCCTCTAGACCATGGCCATATAGCCCGAAAAAACCTACAACAACATTCCTCCTCATCTTTTTCCTTCTTGTCCTCATCATATATTCTTGCTAGTACATCTCTTTGACTTTCATTCATTTTTAAAATACCATTTTAAAAACATAATAGTGCTATTGGGGAATAAATAAAATGCAAAACCGCTACATATAACTGAATTACTTACATTTTTAATGTTTAGGTAGAATAAATAATCGTTCCATAGAGAGCAATCCCTTGCAAGTTCCAGTAGACATGTTTGTACATATTTCTGCATAAAAGTGGTACTTTTAACAACTGCTTGGGTTTTCTTTTTAAAAACAAACAAACACAAAGATCAATTTATCTAAGATCCAACAAATTTCTGATTTCTGTTATTCGCCAAGAGCTTTATAGCCACAGGAGCAACTCTTGATGAAACCAAAAACTGTTGTATTAATATAATGCATAATGTACACTACATTATGTGTGAATAAAATTAACAGGATACACATGAGCAATCTGGATACAGTAATTGTAATGTGAAAAACAACCTGTGTACAGCTTGACCATCTGTGCTTATATGTACAAACAGCATTCAAGTTGAAAGTAGCATATAAACTGACTTTAATTTTGAAGTATCCAAATAATATTTCTTCTAACAAGAATATTTAAAGGGTTCTTTTAACTGCTTTGCTAGATTATTCAAGTATCCTTTCAGAGCCTTGAATAACAACAGAATAGATTAATATGCCCTTGGTGTTTGGAGGTTGCTGGGAGCTTTAATCCAAAATGTAACTTTTTGAAGCTCTGCTTCAAGTCTCTGTTTTCTTTGTGAAATCATCCTACCCCTCTTGAAAGTTAAAAGTTTCAAAATGGAAAATTACCTCCAAAAACGGGGTGGGGTGTCAGGCCAAGGACTAGCTGATTTTAAAGCAAAACCCATTATTTCTTCATTAGAAACCCAACAGAATAGTCCGCATTCAATATAAGCTATTTCTCAAAGAAAAATGCTAAAAATCGTTTCCCTGACCAAGCCATGAGTGGTGTAGCTAAATTTAAAGGGGCTTCAGATTTACACACACTTGGATTTTCTTGCCCTCTAATGCGAAAGAAAAGTCTAAATAAGCAAGAAATCAGGCTCTGGATGAAGGGTAGCTTTTACTTGAGGAATCCATTTCTCCTTCAGTGCAGATTCTCTGCTTTTGCTTAGAAATCTCTGGAATGTCTGGGATGTCTCTGGGATATGTGGAACATCTCTGGAATATCCATTTGCTTTGCCCCTCTCTCTATATGTAACCTGTTACTAACTTGAGGGCTGTCTTCTGGAGTGAAGGAAACACCTCTGAGTTGTGCAAAATCACTTTAATGTTATTCTATGGGGAGTTCAAAGAAAAAGGCTCAATGTATTTAATGTGACACATACAGAAAAAAGGATCAGTGTGCAAAGGGGTAGATGGAAATGTGGCCTCTGATTTCTTTCCCTTCCACGAAGCCATATAACCCAGGATATCAAGGCAGATAATCCACAATATCTGCTTTGAACTGGGTTATCTGAGTCCACACTGCTGTATAACCCAGAGTGCTTCCACACAGCCCTTTATCTCAGGAGCATCTGTGTTTAAATAATGTGGATATTCTTGGGCACCTATCCACACCCACCCCAGAAAGTGCGTGCTTTCTGGAGTGGGTGTCCAAATGTTCTTTTGGGACTGGCCCAGAAGAACATCTGGAGACCCCACCCTCTCCCCCAAAGCCCCCAAACCTCTTTTAATAGTAAGAACAACTTATGTGGCCTCCATTACAGTGTTGCCGGAACTCTCCTGGCACATAGAAATGAGGTGCCAGAAGAGTGGGGGGGGGGTAGGAAAATCACTCTTCCCCCCTCACTCTCCTGGCATGTCATTTCTATGTGCCGGGAGAGCTCTAGCAACATTGTAATGGAGGCTGGGTAAGTTGATTTTAAAAGGGGGTTGGGTGCTTTGGGGGAGGGGTGGGATTCCCATAGTTTTCTGGACTAATTTAGTCTGAAAAACTGTGGGAATGATGTCTGGGCTGCAGTCCAGACACCAGATTTATCACATGCCTTCCAAGAAGGTGAGGAAAAAGCCCACTATCTAATTAATTTGCTACAAACCAGAGTTTTCCTAGTTTGTGTTGAATTAATTGCGAGTTGGCCAGAACATCATCTGGACAGCCCCCTTTTTATTGCAGAAGTTTTCACAATAAAGGTGTTGTCTGGATGCACCCTCTGTTTAAAGAAGACAATGTGAGTTTTTATACAGCTGTGTGGAAGGGGCTTTAGATGTTCCTGTGATCAAACAATGGGGTTACAACATATGGGACAAAGCCAATCAAATATAAAGTGTGCCATTTTGAATCTATTTGGCAAGGCATCTGTTCATTACAAGTAAACAAGAAAGTTAAGCTCTGTTTGCTCTCTTCGATGCAACAATGAGATCATTTTCTTGTCAGCAGGAGGGAGGGAGTTTCAAAGGAAAAATCCAATTTGTACTTTTAAAATGAGGCCAGGATCCAGGGGATAACTACCAGCTTCTTCTTTAAACTATGGCAAAAAGCATCTCTCTTCCTAAAAGCTGGCTTGCAAGTCATATTGAGCACAGCTTATAGCATGTGTGTTGTGTCTAGATAAAGCTGAACCTCACACATATGTCCTTGGTTTTCCAGTACTTCTTCCCTCTATTTTCTTTCCCGTCATTTTTACCTATCCAGAATTAGTGAGTGCAAAATGTTGAAGGGTTGGAGGAACAAAGCAGGTGTGCTCCCAGGATATCCATGATTGCCCATCCCCTGAGGACTCTAGACCAGTGGTTCTCAACCTGGGGTCCCCAGATGTTTTTGGACTTCAACTCCCAGAAATCCTAACAGCTGATAAACTGGCTGGGTTTCCTGGGAGTTGTAGGCCAAAACACCTGGGGACCCACAGGTTGAGAACCACTGCTCTAGACTATGGATGAGCAACCTGTGGCACTATTGTTGTTGTGTCTGATGTTTTTCCAGAGCTAATTTTATCCTTCTGAAACAGACAAAAAAACAAACAGAAAATTGGCAATTTTGATTGGTAATACTAGGATCTGTCTATCGAGAAACACCCCAAATATAGATAGATTTTCCTGAAACCATCTTTACTGATCTTTACAACTGAAGAAACAAAAATTGGGAGGAATTAAAGAAGAATGGGAATGTCCTTCATCACATCCCGCCTTCTCAAAACAGCAAGTTTTTAATTGCAGAATCAGTTAATGATATAGGAAAAAGTGAAGTCAAAAGCAAAGAACCAGAGATTGTCACAATTACTTCTACCTGCTTAAGTGTGCTTTGATATACAGTGAGCGGATACATGCAATGTTCAATTGCTTTTTTCATATGTATCTTTTATAGAAATATATTAGAGCTGGGCGGTTTCGTTCGTTAATTTTGTAATTCGTTAATTATTCGTTATTTTTTTCTATTACAAAATGATATTGAAATATATTTTCAAACCCAGAAGTGTTTTTCAATACCGAAACGGCATCCTCCATCTTTTTTACGAGCTTCCGCCCATTTCGGAAATGACGTTTAAGGATGGAGGATGCTGGGTGCGCCGGGAGCCAATCCGGCGCTCCCAAGCACCATGTCTCATTCTGATTGGGCGGGCTGCCCTTTAAAAGCGGCTCCGCATGGCCGCATTGCTCATTGCTGGGAAGGCGAGGAGACGGGAGGTGCGGGAGGCTTGCTTGGCTGCTTGCTTGCTTGCTTGCATTCATTCATTGCTGTGTGTTGGGACTCGGGAGAGCGAGGGCGGTTTAAGGAGCTGGGAGCAGCGGGGAGGCATTGCTTGCTGCTCTGCCTGTGTGTGTGTTTGTCCCTGTTTCACCCAGTTGTTGTGGCTGTTTTTGCTAAATATTTCTTTTATTCTTAAAAAAAAATCAAAAAATATTCTAAAAAAAGAAAAAAAACCTGTGTGCCTGTGTGTGTGTTTGTCCCTGTTTCACCCAGTTGTTGTGGCTGTTTTTGCCCCACTACAGGGCAATCATTTTGTTTATTTTCTATTTTTAAACTTTTTCTGCTAAATATTTCTTTTATTCTTAAAAAAAATTAAAAAAATATTCTAAAAAAAAAAGAAAAAAAACCCTTTGGCTTTGGTGAAACAAAAGCTGTTTCACCCAGTTGTTGTGGCTGTTTTTGCCCCACTACAGGGCTAGCATTTTGTTAATTTTCTATTTTTAAACTTTTTCTGCTAAATATTTCTTTTATTATTTAGAAAAATTAAAAAAATATTCAAAAAAAGAAAAAAAACATTTCTCTTTGGTGAAACAAAAGCTGTTTCACCCAGTTGTTGTGGCTGTTTTTGCCCCACTACAGGGCTAGCATTTTGTTAATTTTCTATTTTTAAACTTTTTCTGCTAAATATTTCTTTTATTATTAAAAAAATTAAAAAATATTCCAAAAAAAAAGAAAAAAAATTCTCTTTGGTGAAACAAAAGCTGTTTCACCCAGTTGTTGTGGGTCCGCCATCTTAACGAATCGATTCATTAATAATAACGAAATTTCATAAATATCAAACTTTTTTTAAAAAAAATTCGGAAATCGTTTAAATAACGAAATGCAAAAACCCCCAAAAAACGAATCGATTTTAGAAACAAAATTTTCCGTTGTTACCCAGGCCTAAAATATATATATATGAACAATATTTGTGTGTTTTGACTATGCTGTGACTTACCTCGAGAAAAGGTGGGTAAGAAATATTATTAGTATTGTTATTGTGATCTCTTTCCACTCTATAATCCTATGATTTTATGGGTTCTGGAACAGGTTTGACGCCACATTCTGTGGTGAATGTAATAATCATTTTTTCAGGTCTCAAATCTGCTCCAGGCATGCCAATCTCATCATCCACACAGCAAAACCAAATTTGCCCCAACTGGTTCCAAACCAACCTAAGTGGTCAGTGTAGATGTGCTCTTGAAAGTTCCTGTTCATTGAGTCACTATAAAGTGGGAGAAATCCGAAAACAGCATAGCTCCAGAGTCTGCAGAAGCAGCGTCTTTAGCCAAACTGGTCCAGGAAGAGAGAAGTCCACAGTCACGAGAAGCCAATCCGGGTGAAAAACACACAAACTATCAGAAGGTCCAACGCCGAATATGAAACAGGCAGCAGCAAGTCTACAAGAGTCTTTCCCAATATCCAGCACATAAACACACATCAACACCTTGCCTTCTGCAAAGACCTCTCATCCCTGAATCCACTTTTATCTACAAATCAGTATCAGAAGATGAACTGACCACCGCCCCATCACTATCCCCACAGCTGCTCCCAGCTCTTCATGTGAATTCCCTTGACTCTCCCTCCAATTCCTCCATCTCCTGTCAAGACTTAGATCCCCCCAAGACTCAGTTGGATCCCCTAATTGTCAATCTTCACCCCCAGAGAATCCCATAAAGATATCACTAGTTGTTGGCTCCTCACAAATAGCTTGCACTTCTCTTATCTTAGTCCAATCCATGGTGTCACCTTCTTCTCCTTCACTCATTGACCCATCGTCCCCAGAGAATCCCTCAAACGACTCCTCATCTATAGGTGCTGTAAGTATGTCCTGGATCCTCTTTCTCTGCTGCTCATCATCAGATTCCTGCTCTTGAGTAACCCTTGTTCCCCTTCTGGCACCCATACTACTCTCTGCAACATTATCATCCCCAGAAAATCCCTCAAATGACTCCTCATCTATAGGTGCTGTATGTCCTGGATCCTCTTTCTCTGCTGCTCATCATCAGATTCCTGCTCCTGAGTAACCCTTTTCCCCTTTCTGGCAACCATACGACTGTTTGTAACGTTACTCACAGGCTCTACTACAACAACAGCAGGCGATATGTATTCTCAGATAACTTCTTTAAAATATCCAAGTAGTGTATCTTGGAAGAGATTCACAGAATATCTCTTCAGTTGACTAGATGTTATAATAATATAATGAAGCACAAGAAATCAGAGTATCAACCTTGTCATTGCAATTCCTCATGCCCTGTCTATTGTCTCCTGGATTCACAAGTGAAGTTGCTGCATTTCCCAGGCACATTGCCATAGGCTAAAAGTTTTTGAAGGAGTACACTCACAAATGTGTCAGATGAAATAACAATATGTCATGAAGAACATTGGCCTTAAATACTCCTAGAAGACTAACCTTCCTAGTGTCATGGGGCCTTCTGGTTTCTCTTTAATTATTCAAGCAACATTATTTATTGATTTGATTTCTTAAATGTTTTGTCCCATTTTCCCATCAGCTCATGTATCTAATAGCAATTGCACTAAAACAATCAATTACCATAAAACAATACAATGCTAAGTTTTAAAAAATGAAAATAAGATGAATTAAACATTAGGCAAATCAGTAAACTACCAGTTAATTATAACTAATAAGAACACGTTTCTAGAACAGCTTTGTAGATTGTTTTGCAGGTCATTTCAAAAAGTGTTTGAAAACTGAATTAGGGGTATATCAGTCAGTATCCCATTCAATGGCAGAATAGATTAGTATGCCATCTGGCAACTTTCACTGAGTGGAAGTGAAAAGAAGCTCACATGGCAGAGATGTAGAATGAGGGAATTTGACTTGGGAAATACAGCAGCTAACTACTGTGGCTTGTCTTCACACTAGTAATGATATTCACAGGCTATTGGTGATACAGGCTGAGATCCTAGGGGACCCAGGCAGAGTATAAAGTTCTACCAGCATACTTTTGCTCAGAGCAAGGAAGTCAACATTTGTTTTTTCTTCTTCTTCCCAGCTTACAATGGCAACCTAGTCACCTGATTAACTGTTCCGTTTGCAGGGCAACATTCTGTTGTTCAGCTACCACTGCATATCTATGGGAAAGGTGATTTGGATTAAACCCATCCTTCCTAGTATGACTCCAAGTCTTGCCACCAGCATATTCTCATTCACTTGACGTTGTGAAATAAATAAGCATTTCTTGAGCCAACAATGTGATGTGGTGGCAAAAAAAGCCTATGGGATTTTGGCCTGCACCAAGAGGAGCATAGTGTCTAGATCTAGGGAAGTAATGCTACCCCTCTATTCCGCCTTGGTTAGACCACACCTGGAATATTGTGTCCAATTCTGGGCACCACAATTCAAGAGAGATATTGACAAGCTGGAATGTGTCCAGAGGAGGGTGACTAAAATGATCAAGGGTCTGGAGAACAAGCCCTATGAGGAGAGGCTTAAGGAGCTGGGCATGTTTAGCCTGAAGAAGAGAAGGCTAAACATGAGAGGAGATATGATAGCCATGTATAAATATGTGAGAGGAAGCCACAGGGAGGAGGGAGCAAGCTTGTTTTCTGCTTCCTTGGAGACTAGGACTCGGAACAATGGCTTCAAACTACAAGAGAGGAGATTCCATCTGAACATTAGGAAGAACTTCCTGACTGTGAGAGCCGTTCAGCAGTGGAACTCTCTGCCCCAGAGTGTGGTGGAGGGAGGCTCCTTCTTTGGAATCTTTGAAACAGAGGCTGGATGGCCATTTGTCAGGGGTGATTTGAATGCAATATTCCTGCTTCTTGGCAGGGGGTTGGACTGGATGGCCCATGAGGTCTCTTCCAACTCTTTGATTCTATGATTCTTGAATTGTTAAAATCGGTTGAGATTCATTAGCTTTGAAGAAGTAATGTAATATTCTACATGCCGTCTGTGTTGTGGATTTGACGAGGATATGCAGAATATCAAACTTCCTAAGTTTTGTAAGAGGTCATTCATCACATCCATCCTTTTCAAAACAGCAAGGTTTTTTTAATTGCAGAATCAACTAATGATATCGGAAAAAGGTGAAGTCAAAAGCAAAGAATCAAAGATTGGCACAATTACTTCAACCTACTCAAGAGGACTTTGATATACAGTGAGGGGATATCATGCAATGTTCAATTGCTTTTTTCAAAGCTAATGAAGCCCAATAGATTCTCGCAATCTGAGAAACATCTGCTTTTTTCACAACATCAGTTGAATGAGGAGTTGCTGGTTCATTAGAACTTTATGTTCTTCATGCTTCAAGAACTCTCTAAAATATAAAAGATGTGTATTGAAAAGGCAGATGTTATCATTACCGGCAGCCATGGAATTTGTATAATGTCATTCCTGGCGACCATTAGACATCTATAGTTTGACAAAGGCAAAAAAATGTATTTTCATTCACTGTAGAAGCTGCATTGCATACCAGAAGACAAAATAAAAATTATAGCTAAACAGCAAAATAAAATGCAACATAAACATAGCAATCAACTACTTCAAATAAATAAGCATCTATCAAATTCTAATCTCCAAGTTGATTCTGATGCAAGTAAAGCCTTTATGTAAATCAGCAGAAACTGAGTAAAGTATCCTGCATCCTCCAAACTGGGTCAGAAGGAGGTTCAGTTTAAAAGAGAGCATCCCACAATTCTAAAGGGTAGTGATCCAGATCTTGATCCTGCTTTGGACTTCATATCTCATAAGTCTTAGCCAAGATTGTAAGAGTTGTGTGAAACCTTTAAAGTACATCAGAGCAGCGTAATGTTAGTGATACATACCTTTTTTTGGATGGGGCCCAGGGTTGATTCTCTAGCTCTTTCAACTCCATCCAAAACCAAACTCCAAATAGCTTTCAACCCAAAGTAGATTTCAAGGGATGAATGTTGCTGTTAGGGAGACAATTCAGTGGATGATATTGCAGCTAACTGGGCTCCTACTGCAAGGATGGTACTCTTGTTTATTCCCCCTCCCAAGCTGAAATCAACTATTTTATTCTCTGAATTGTCTTCTTCTCTCTGTTTGAATAAAAAAAATGCCTTCATATGTTGACAAAGAGATCAGAGAAGGGGTCAACCTAGTTGCTTGTGAAGTGAATTTCACAGGCTAGGAGCAGCCACAGATAAGGGTCTCTAATACGTCTTCATCAGACATGACTGGGTGATAGCCCATCCAATAATCTTAAGCTTACTTGGCTTCATAAAGTAGAAGGGAATGCTTAGGAGCAATAATGTCCACTGCCCTAACTATTTCATTATTCCAGAAATCAGCCAAGTTTTGTGGTGTTATCAGCCAAAGCAGCAGGAAACTTCTCAAGAGCCACCAGGAATCTATCCAGATCTATAAGACTTCTGGAGAGGATATATTATTCATTCCACTTCAACACCTACAGAGGATCCAGGTTCCAGTGAATCTAAACCCCACCAGGTAATGATCGGTCTAAGTAACCAGGGCTATAGAAAAATCTTATCTACGTATTAAACTTCAGGATGATGATAATAATATAATAATTATTTTTATACCCCAGCTCCATCTCCCTAAGGGATTCGGGGTGGCTTACATGGGGCCAAGCCCAAACAACAGAGTTAAAACATATCACATTCGAATGCATAGCATCAATCAATTTAGAACAACATAAGACAACATTATAACAATATATAAAACAAGCATCAAAACCAACAACTAAAGCATAATTCAAGTCTCAATATGGATAGTGCACAACAATTAGAGGATATTTACTTATTTATTTATTTATAAATGTATATGCTACCTTTCTCACCCTGAAGGGGACTCAGGGTGGCTTACAAGTTATATGTACATACATTATATTATATTATTAGCATAGCACAATATTTGTATTATATATTACTATATTGTACTATACCACTATACTGTAATATTATTAGTAATATTACATGTAACATAAAATATAAAATTATTATATTTTATTATTATATTGTATTAGGGCTCGTGAGTAAAGTGCATAGGTTGTATAGCAGCATTACGGATAGAGCAATATAAAAAGGATCATACTAACTTTGGATACAAAAGTAGTAAAGTGCATGGACAAGATTTTGATCCTAGCTGGCGCCAGTTATCAAGGGAATTGTCTAGTCAAACTCACAGCAGAACATCCACATCTTTAGTTCTTTGCAAAAGGTAGATGGGGAGGGTACTAGCCTAATCTCCCTGGGGAGGAAGTTCCAGAGTCGGGGGACAACAATCGAGAAGGCCTTTTCTCTCATCCCCACTAGCATGCCTATGACAGAGGTGGAAGTGAGAGAAGGTAGTAGCCTAATACCATCATCAGATAAGACTCTCCCTCTGCCCGCCCCAAGGACTCCATATCACATTTACCATCCCCCAAGAAAGCTCAGGACATGTTTTTTTTTACCCTCCCCATATTGTATCCAATCTGTACCTAAATAACTTTGTGCCTGGTGGGATGGGGGGGAGCAGGGAGGGTTTAAAAGGAAGGGCTGAAATGCTATGGAGAGAGAATTGTGGGGGGGGGGAGAGAAGGGATCTACATTGTTAATTGTAGCAATAATATGTTTCATGCTTATGTCTATGCTTGATGTTTTTATAGTTTTAATGGTTATTTTCTACAGTTATATGATATTGATTTGGATATGTGATATTTTTGTATATATGTGAGGCATTGAATTTGCCATTTATTATTATTATTATGTTGTAACCCGCTTTGAGTCCTCCCAGGGGTGAGAATAGCAGTATAGAAATTATATATATATATATATATATATATATATATATATATATATATATCCTACTAGCTGTCCCCTGCCACGCGTTGCTGTGGCCCAGTCTGGTGATCTGGAAAATAAAGTAATGAGAAAGTGTTGGTTTCTAATATATGTAATTCCTTTATGCTTGTGAGTAAACAGTATTTCTTGTTGTTTCTTTGTCAGTGTTGATGTGGAGATTGTCTGGTTTGCCTACTCTGGAATACGCAACATATCATAGTCCTTCTTTAAGGGTCTCTTTCAAATCTATGATACTATATCTGTGTGTGTGTGTGTATGTGAATCATATCTATCTCTATTTATAACTGGATGGCTCTTTGTCAGGAGGGCTCTGATTACATTTTCTTGCCCTGGGGAAGAGAGTTGGACTGGGTGGCCTTAAGTATTTTCTGTTGGTCATGGGGGTTCTGTGTGGGAAGTTTGCCCCATTTCTATCATTTGTGGGTTTCAGAATGCTCTTTAATTGTAGTGAACTATAAATCCCAGTAAGTACAAATCCCAAATCTGCACAAAACAACACTGAACACTTAGGTTGCCATAGAAAGGACTACAACTCCCAAACTCAAGGTCAACGCCCACCAAACCCTTCCAGTGTGTTCTGTTGGTCATGGGAGTCCTGTATGCCATGTTTGGTTGAATTCCATCATTGGTGGAGTTCAGAATGCCCTTTGATTGTAGGTGAACTATAAATCCCAGCAACTACAACTCCCAAATGTCAAGGTCTATTTCCCCCAAACTCCATCTGTGTTCATATTTGGGCATATGGAATATTCGTGCCAAGTTTGGTCCAGATCCATCATTGTTTGAGTCCACAGTGCTCTCTGGATGTGGGTGAACTATAATTCCCAAACTCAAGGTCAATGTCCACCAGACCTTTCCAGTTTTTTCTGTTGGTCATGGGAGCCCTGTGTGCTCAGTTTGGCCCAATTGCATCATTGGTGGAGTTAAGAATGCTCTTTGATTGTAGGTAAACTATAAATCCCAGCAACAACACTTCCCAAATGACAAAATCAATTTTTTTTGAGTGGAGGACATAAATTGGACTGTTAGGTGTCTTGTGTCCAAATTTGGTGTCAATTCCCCCAGTGGTTTTTGAGTTCTGATGGCAGCACGAACTAACATTACATTTTTATTTATATAGATTTGCATTAGTCAATTATTGTCAATACATACCAGTTCAATTTTGAACAGATGGCTACAGCAATCCACTTCTTATCTGAATGGTTAGCAACAACAGCACTGTCAGAAAGCAGCGGTATTTGAAAATAAGAATCCATGTTAGGGACAAGAGGGAACTGAAGAGGCTCGCTTGAGATTGACCTTTCTCATATGGATGCTACTTGCAAAATCTCAGTTGGTTTGTCACCTTTTCCAACTTCTCAGCCTTATGCATGTACAGTTGGTCTCAAATGGGTTGCTGTAGGCAAGAAGGACAGATGAAAGAGTGAACTTCTCATTGAAATAATGGAACCTGTCTGTCATTTGCTAGTGTCAAAAGAGTGAGTCATTAGAAAGTGAGGCACTGAAAGGCAGTGGTTAGCCTGTACAGGATTAATGTATTGTTGAAGGCTTTCATGGCCGGAATCACTGGGTTGTTGTAGTTTTTTTTCGGGCTATACGGCCATGGTCTAAAGGCATTCTCTCCTGTCGTTTCGCCTTCATCTATGGCAAGCATCCTCAGAGGTATCCTCACTACCTCACATAGATGCAGGTGAAACATCAGGAGAGAATGCCTCTAGACCATGGCCATATACCCCGAAAAAAACTACAACAACCCATTGTACAAGATTGTTTTCAAAGTTTTCTTTTTGCTGTACATATTATATAATTGCAAAGGTTCATTTTAGTTTTATTGTTGTACATTACCTACAAATGTTGTGTATGGTAAGCAGTGCATATATATTTTTACATAAAATAAATAAAGTGAGGTGCCAAGATCCTTTTGAAGCTGCATTAATAGTAAACGGGAACACTCAATGCGAGTCCATTATACTGAAATGTTTTACTTCTTTAGCCAGTTCCTTGGATTCTGGTATCAGTTGCCAGTGGTTTGTGTTTGCCAAGATTAGATTACTAAACCCCAGCTGAGTCCCATTTGTGCTCTGCTTGGTGCCCTGCAAGATCTCAGTTTGGCAACTGTATAGAACAATGCAGTGCTATTAGTGTTATATTGAAAACTTTTGTTTTTTTTGACAAAGCAGTGCATTGTGTGCAAAACCACTGTAAATGCACTAGATCAAGAGAAATGAAACAACAATCTCATTAGTTCTCAACATCTTTTTTCTAAAAAAGAAAGACAGGTCCCATTAAAATATCATTAAAATCACATTTTAAACTTTTGATTAATAAATGTTTCAATTAATTACCCAATTAATCAATTAATGCTTCCACTTCAAGGCTATAATCGTATACGTGAATGATAATTTAGAATATCTTATCATTTGTCTTGGTAATTTATGATTCAAGATGTTCTTGGAATCATAAAATTATATGTCTGGAAATTATCTGAAAATTCAGGTAATTAAAAGCCTTGTTCTTTGGGGTGCTGCACACAGCACAAATTACAAATGTTTCAAAATTGATTGGAACTTTCACTAGTTCAGCAATTCTGCACATTATAGCTAAGCAAAGCATGCACATGTTAGAAAGGGGATATTTGCTTAAAGCAAGGAAATGGCAGCAGTGAAGTGTAATCCTGGCCTTGTACAAAATGGCAAGGATCTCCCCCCTCCCTCCTCGGAAGTTGTATCAAATTTGTTAAATTCATGGTCCATGCCTTAGTCACCTCCAGATTGGGCTACTGTAATGCGCTCTACGTGGGGCTGCCCTTGAAAACGGCTCAGAAATTTCAGTTGGTCCAATGGCCCCGGCCAGGTTGTTAACTGGTGGTCCTTTCAGGGAGCAGTCAACTGGTTTAAGGAGCTCCACTGGCTGCCGTTCATTTTCCAGTCCCAATTCAAGATGCAGGTTCTTACCTACAAAGCCCTGGACAGTTTGGGACCCGCCTACCTGTGTGACTGCATTTCTGTGTACGAACCCACACAATCTCTTCGATCATCTGGAGAGGCCCAGTTCGCGCTCCCACCTCTATCGCAGGCCGATTGGTGGGGATGAGGGAGAGGGCCTTCTCAGTGGTGGCCCCTCAACTCTGGAACTCACTTCCCAAGGATATCAGGCATGCCCCAACTCTTTAGCAGGAGACTAAAAATGTGGTTGTTCCAGTGTGCTTTCCCAGAATAATGAACTCTCAGCATTATGTCCTCTAAACGCACTTTACACTGATTTAGGATTGCTTGTACGCTCTCACCAATGCCCCTTCTCTCCTATCTTGTTCATGCCTAGCATTATTTTTTAATCTTTAATTACATTTGGCCCAGCCATAGATTTTATATGTGTGTTGTATTACTATCATTGTTTATTGCTTTTTTTGTTTATGAGTTTTATTTTAATTGTTTTTATTGTTGTGGTTATTGCTTGTATTGATGTATTGTGGGCTCGGCCTCATGTAAGCTGCACCGAGTCCCTTGGGGAGATGATAGGGGGTACAAATAAAGTATTATTATTATTATTATTATTATTATTATTATTATTATTATTTCCGAAATATGCAGGAAAGGTGTGTGTGTATGGGGGGGGGGGGTGGTGGTTAAAAATTGAAAGGCTCAACAATCTTTTTTGTAAATTTTCTGTACCATTTGGATGTCCCAAGGTCAGCAAGTTTTACCCCCAACAGCTTTAAAAATGAGGGAGATAGGGGCCCCTGAAGTTTCCAAATTATAGTAATTTAAATATACACATGCGTGAATGTCGGTTTCAACAGAATTTGAACAGAAAGAAGAAATCATGAAAATGAACAAAATTTGGCTACTAGTATTAAAATAAACTCTAAAATTATAACAGTAAATAAAGAACAAAACTCAAACACAGGGGAACTCCAGAGAAGAAACAAATGGAAACAGTTAATCACCTCTCAACAAAGAATTCCCCCAAGCAGTAACAAGGCATGCCTAAAAACTGTCAGGCCATCAAATGCTAATCAAGGTGGCCAATTGAAACATTCACACCTACCTCCGACAGACAAGAGTTCTTTTTCCCTGGACTTTCCACAGATATATAAACCCAACTTTCCTAGTTTCCAACAGACCTCACAACCTCTGAGGATGTCTGCAGGCGAAACGTCAGGACAGAATGCTTCTAGAACATGGCCATGAAAGCCTTCAACAATACACTGAAAAATAAATACTTTTTATGATGATGCCAAGAGCCCAACAGAGTTTATAGCACTCAGACAACACAGCAGTCCAACCATTACAGTTGTAAAAAAAAAATCCACACAGCATTTGTGTGCTGGGAAATCACAAAATATAGAACTTCCACAAGTATTGGTACACAATTGCTTCAATCATAGAATCATAGAATCAAAGAGTTGGAAGAGACCTCATGGGCCATCCAGTCCAACCCCCTGCCAAGAAGCAGGAATATTGCATTCAAATCACCCCTGACAGCTGGCCATCCAGCCTCTGTTTAAAAGCTTCCAAAGAAAGAGCCTCCACCACACTCCAGGGCAGAGAGTTCCACTGCTGAACAGCTCTCACAGTCAGGAAGTTCTTTCTCATGTTCAGATGGAATCTCCTTTCTTGTAGTTTGAAGCCATTGTTCTTCATCCTAGTCTCCAGAGCAACAGAAAACAAGCTTGCTCCATCCTCCCTATAACTTCCTCTCTCATATTTATACATGGCTATCATGTCTCCTCTCAGCCTTCTCTTCTGAAGGCTAAACATGCCCAGCTCCTTAAGCCGCTCCTCATAGGGCTTGTTCTCCAGACCCTTGATCATTTTAGTCATTCTCCTCTGGACACATTCCAGCTTGTCAATATCAATATCTCTCTTGAATTGTGGTGCCCAGAATTGGACACAATATTCCAGGTGTGGTCTAACCAAAGCGGAATAGAGGGGTAGCATGACTTCCCTAGATCTAGACACTATGCTCCTATTGATGCAGGCCAAAATCCCATTGGCTTTTTTTGCTGCCACATCACATTGTTGGCTCATGTTTAACTTGTTGTCCACAAGGACTCCAAGATCTTTTTCACACATACTCCTCTCGAGCCAGGTGCCCCCCATTCTGTATCTTTGCATTTCGTTTTTTCTGCCTACAATGGGAGCAAGCCGTTCTAATACAGATCAGAGAGAAGGCAGAAAATCTGGTTTGTCTTTCAAATTATCTGTGGGGAATAGGGCTGGGCGGTTTCGTTCGTTAATTTCGTAATTCGTTATTGATTCGTATTTAAATTAGCTTACGATCCGATATTGAACCATTCAGGAGCAACTAAAAATCGAAATGAATTTTTCAATTCATTTCGTAATTGTTTTGAAATCGTTTCGAAATCGTTTCGAAATCGTTTTGAAATTGTTAAGTTATTATTTCCGTATGTCTGGTGCAAGTTTTATAGTTGTTGTTTGTTTTATCAGTGATAAAAAAATAAATTATCACACCAACAGTCAACAACAGAGGGAGAGGGAAGCTTCAGAAGTTCCCCCTGTCCCATTTGGAGGTTTTTTTAGCGTATTGCGCAATCGCGTCCGCATTAACGAATCGATTCGTAATTGTTTTGTAATTGTTTCGTAATTGTTTCGTAATTTCCGAAACTTCGTATATTTCGAACTTTTTTAAAGAAAAAATTTGGAATTCTTTTAAAAAACGAAACACAAAAACCCCCTAAAAACGAATCGAGTTTAGAAACAATTTTTTCCGTGGTTGCCCAGCCCTAGTGGGGAATACTCCATGACAATTCTAGCTTTAGTAAGTAATTTTAGCTTGTGGTGTTCTTGATGTATTGGAAACACTTTTTTCTGTTTGAGAATTGTAAATAAAAGTTGTTGTTTTGAGAAAAGCCAGTAAAATTTAGTCATGCTGGTGAAATGCCCCAGGAAGGCTCCATATTTTATAAGTTTAGCAAACTACTTACTGTTATGTACAATATAATAGACGTGAATAGTATTTCTAAAATCTCAGTACACTATTAGAACACAAAGATTATCTCTGTGCTCTTTTCTCTTTAAATAAACCTCCACCTCATTTCTGATCCCCCCTCAAAATAATTTCATCTCCAATTCCATGTTCTAATTTGCCTTACTGTTTTTATAACATAAAAATGGTATTGAAACTATTAATAAAAGTCTTGCTTCCTACACATACTTGTACAAATATACTTTTCTGTCGGTTAAAATAATCATAAAAACGTTTTCATATATTATCTGAGCTGTTCCTTTCTGCCTTGATACTATAGTAATGAAAGAATACAGTGTTCTCCTAAACATGTCTACCCAGGGATAAATCGGAAATCCCACTGAATATGAACAAGACTTACTTCTCAGTGAGAACATAGACTTGCACTTTATGTCTCTTGCTAGTTTTCCTTTTAGAAAACCCTTTCTCTATATTTATAGCAATATTGTTCCCATCATCTCTTTTTAAAAAATAATTTGTCATGTGTTATTTGGGTTCAAAAACATATATTGCTTCTGGCATTGCAATCACTGTTTTTGGCTTCCTTGTTTTATTGTAATAGTACGGTCATTTTCAATAAGATCTCACATGTTTCTGACTTTTCCATCCTAATCTTTTAGGAGTACCTTTTCTGAATAATTTTCCTCATCTCTTGAAAAAATAACGTGACGTTTTAATCCTGGTTACTTTAAAAATGTTGACTTTCTCATTCCTTCTCTTTGTTCTAATACACTGGTGATATTTTACGTATACCAAACATAACATGCATTGCCAAGAAACAATGACTTTAGGCAGAATATATGCTAAAGGTTACATCTATGATAAGTGAAATCCATTTTTAAACTTGGGGAATAAATGACAGTTCTATATGTTAGAAAGAACTGGCTTCCAACTAAAACTGTATGAAACAAGGGCCCAGGGTTCTCAGAATTTTACTTGTAGTTGGGACTATTTTATTGTACCAGGAGTGACTTGAGAAACTGCAATTCTCTTCTGGTGTGAGAGAATTGGCTGTCTGCAAGGACATTGCCCAGGAGACACCCAGATGTTTTGATGTTTTGCCATCCTTGTGGGAGGCTTTTCTCATGCCCCCGCATGGGGAGCTGGAGTTGACAGAAGGAGTTCATCCACACTCTCCCCAGATTCGAACCTCCAATCTGTCGGTCTTCAGTCCTGCTGGCACAAGGGTTTGATCCATTGCACCACAGGTGGCTCCTGATAGTGCTATTAACTGCATACCAATTTAGGATTGCATGATGTGTGATACTAAGGGTCTTGACTGTGATAAAAATGGATCGGCCACGTTGTCAGGATGCCTGACCACAGGCTCCCAAAGCAGTTGCTCTACTCTGAACTCAAGAATGGAAAACAGAACACTGGAGGGCAGGAAAAGAGATTTAAAGATGGGCACAAGCCAACCTTAAAAACTCTAGCATAGACACTGAGAACTGGAAAGCCCTTGAGTGCTCCAGCTAAAGGTCAGCTGTGACCAGCAGTGCTGCAGAATTTGAAGAGGCATGAATGGAGGGTGAAAGAGAGAAACATGCCAAGGGAAAGGCGTATCAAGCCAATCCCGACCAAGACCGCCTTCCACCTTCCACCAATGCCCTCACTGTGGGAGAAGATGCAGATCAAGAATAGGGCTCCAAAGTCACCTACGGACCCACCAGTATACTGTCCTTGGAAGACTATCCTACTCGGACAACAAGGGATCACCTAAGTAAGTAAGTGATTGATGTGTGATACTAAGAGCCTTGACTGTGATAAAAATGGAGAGCTGTTAGCAGAGGCAGCCATAGGTAATTTTCAACAGTAAGCAAACAGTATTTTACCACACACACCCCCAATCATTGATATATATTTTCTGTTGGTCATGGGAGTTCTGTGTGCCATATTTGGTTCAATTCCATCATTGGTGGAGTTCAGAACACTTTTTGATTTTTGGTGAACTATATATCCCAGTAACTACAACTCACATATGTCAAGGTCTATTGTCCCCCAAGAGCGCCCCTGGGCAAAATCAACTATACTGCGAATGCTTACTTTGCATAATGGGTTGAGCCGCCCCTGGCAGTTAGGCAAATGAGAAAAAAATTGTTGAGGTTCTCTAATGACCATTTCCATTTTAAGTGCATTTGCACCATCTTGCCTGCTATTCCCTGCCCTCCTCCAAATGCATAAGAACATAAGAAGACACCTGCGGGATCAAAAAAGTGTGTACTTTTTCTTATCCTCTAATTTTTTTTATGCAGATGCATTTTCCCCTGAATGTATGTATGCACAGATATAAAATACATCTGCTTTTGAAATGGGCATGTTTTATTAAAGTGTCTTTATCTGTATTTTTAAGGAACACTTTTCAAACATGCTCATTTATCAAATACACTTTGGGTGTTCGGGTGTATGAATCAGAATGCTGGCTTATGAATATATTGCTTTTCAATTGCAAATTATGTTTGTTTCCAGGAAATATAAAATGGATACATTTTGGACAAAAATGACCTGAAAAAGATTTCTCACCCATTTTTAGAGATGCACTTTGTTTCCTTGGAGTTATGTGTCTTTGGTAGGAGATGAAGTAGGAAGAGCTTCTGCAACTTCTACAAACAATCTCCTATATCTTAACTAGCAAAAGCTTGTGGCTCTAAAATCAGTGGGACCAAGAATCCACGCTTGCGTTTTGGTTTATATTTTACAAGGGTTATGCAAGGTTCTGAACTCTTCCCTCAAAGTAGGTTGAGCACTTTGGATATTGCCATTAAAGTCTGGAGATCGAGGCTTTATACTTGATTTAGCCAAAATGTCTATAAATCCATTGATGTTTAAACCCATCAACCTCCACTTAACACAGCGAAGATAGCATTGAGATGAATACTTCTATCAAGGGGTTGAAGTACATAAGCAGAGAGCTTTTTAGAGAAGTTATTTTCTAGGCTGTTTATGATTAAACATTAGGAAAAGCTTCTTGGCATTAAGAGTTATTCAACAGGGAATGGAGCAGACAACCTCAAAAGTTAGTGGATTCTCTTTCCCTTCCCTAAAATAATTTTAGCCACAATAATTTCAGCCTGTCCTCAAAGGGGAATTGCTCCCTTGATAATTTTGATAATTCCCTTGATAATTTTTATTTCCTTTTTCCAGCACAGCGCCATCCCTTTTGGCGTGTGAGAACCAGCACTATACAATCTATTTCCGATATGGTTGCATCACATATTTTTATGAATTTGGCAGTTTGTATGACACTGGGAATTTTTTCAATATCTTATCTATGGAATTTGCCTTTCTCTCTCAACAGTTAGATCAGCATTTTCATCAAGTAATTTACCACGATTCTTAGTTGGGAGTTACTAGTTCATATAATATTGTTGCATTTGTGAAGTTTATTGGTTTCTTTGGGATGTCTGCCAATATACATCTGCTTTTGCTCACCTTGGAAACCACAGCCTGGAGAGATCATTCTGAATCTCTATGCAATTTCTTTTTGTGCCCCCCCCCCCAATTTCATCAGCAAGCTTGACAACCCAACTATAACTCCAGATCATATATGAATGTGTAAAAAAAGAAAGGTCTCAGTACCATTATGAGCCATGATTATTTATTTTTGCCCATTTCCTGTTTTTTAACTAGTTTGTGACCCATACAATGACTTTTGCTCTTATCCCATGTCTATTAAGTTCACTCAGGAGGAATTTCTTCAAAAGCCTTTTACAACTCAAAGTAAGCAGTGTTTACAGTACTAATCATTTTCCAATATTATTGCAAAGAACTCCAAAAGATTAAATAATGTAGAAGGCACTTTGATTCTTTTTCAGATGGGCTTGTTTTGCTCTATTCTTGTCAGGTATATTTTTACTCTCACCTTCCACCAATTGACTGTATCTGGAACAGACATTAAGCTAACTAGCCTTCAGTTATCCAGCTCTTTCCATCCCCAATTCCTTCCTAAAATTGATGTTACATTGGTTATTCTTCAGTCCTCTGCTGCAGAGGCCGATTTCAGGGAGTTGTCACATATTTCATTATGTAGATATACATTATAATATGGGCACATTTTGGATGTTCTCCTGAACGCACTGGTGATCCTGGAAGCTCAGGTTTCTGCAGTGGCCAAGGGTGCTTTTGCACATTTAATTTTTGTGTGCCATTTGCACCCATTCCTTGAGACATTGAAGCTAGCCATGATGTTACATACCTTAATGACATCCCATTTTGATTACTGCAGTGTTCTCTATCTGGGACTGTATTTGAAGTTTTTGGAAAGTTAGCTGATCCAATGAGCGGTGGTCAGATTCTTGACCAAATCTGGATGCAGGTAGCACACAACTTCCTGTTGCAACAGATCAACTGGCAACCAGCTTGTTTATAGGCCATTGGTTCTCAACCTATGCGTCCCAGATGTTTTGGTCTTCAACACTCAGACATCTTAACAGCTGGTAAACAGCTGGGCTCTCTGGGAGTTTTTGGCCAAAACACCTGGAGACCCACAGGTTGAGAACCACTATTATAGGCACAATTCAAGCCATATAGGTCCAGGCTTTGGGGTAGATTGTATCTCCTTGTTTTAGCATGCCCAGGTTCTGAGATCATCAGCAGATGATCTTCTCTCAGTCCCACCACCATTGCAAGTACAGTTGATGGGAATATGAGAGGGCCTTCTCGGTGGCTTCCCTGAGGCTTTAGAACTCTCTTGTTAAGGAAGTCTGAAGGAGTCCCTTCATGTTGTCCTTCCGATGACAGGCTAAAACATTTATATTCATCCAGGCTTTTAAAAATGAAAGTTTTTATGAGTAAGGAGTGGGGAGTAGCTGTAAGGTATTTTATTTCAACTGTTTTTAAGTGTTTTTAACTGACTTCAATATTTAATTCTATTTTAATATTTGTATGTTGTTGAATTTTAAATTTCATTTTAAAATGCTGTGAGCCACTTTGCATCCTGGTCAAGAGATAAAAGTGGAATAACAACACAGCCCGATAAAAAATGATTCTTTTGAGTGTCTTGGTTTTTAGTTCTGTTCTTGGGGTTATTTTGTGTGCTCATTCAGAAAATTGTATTGGATAGACTGCAGCAGTTCTAGTTTCGACATATGTTCGAATTTATAACGGAAAGTTTGTCATCATTAATCTGTGCTTTTGCTATGAAATAAGTAGATTTTCATGTAGTACACTTTTCTTTTAATGTTTAATATGTTTCCTTCATGTTTAGAAGAAATTAATTTAAATGCTACATTAAAATATCCTGATCTTATATGGGCGAACAGAGTGAAGAGTGATTTATGACATATTTTCCCAAACAGGATCTGAAAGGGGAAAACTGGTGTCATGTTTGGAACCAGCAAGTCAAATATACCCAAAAACAGACCTAATATTTGAAGTACCAAAATGTGTGTTAACGAATATAGTAGAAGTAGTAGCAGGAGTAATAACATTATTACTATTACTATTGGAGAGATAGGGAAGGAGATAAATAAAGTATTATTATTATTATTATTATTAGTAGTAGTAGTAGTAGTAGTATTGACATAGGATCATGAATATAATCAAAGTCCACCTGAGAATTCACTATTGGCTTGCTCCTACTGTATTTATTCTGTCAATTCTCCTTATTGATGCACATCTCACAATGTATATGACTTGCATATGCCTTTGAACTGTGGTGCTGGAGGAACGTTCTGAGAGTGCCTTGGACTGCAAGAAGATCCAACCAGTCCATACTTCAGGAATAAAGCCTGACTGCTCATTGGAGGGAAGGATATTAGAGACAAAATTGAAGTACTTTGGCCACATCATGAGGAGACAGGAAAGCTTAGAGAAAATAATTATGTTTGGTAAAATGGAAGGAAAAAGGAAGAGTGGCTGACCAAGTGACTGGATTGACCTTGAAGGAGCTGGAGGTGGTGACGGCCAACAGGGAGCTCTGGCGTGGGCTGGTCCATGAGGTCACGAAGAGTCGGAAATGACTGAACGAATGAACAACAACAACAACAATGCCAAAACCTATTAATTATTACTTCTGCTTCCTCCTCCTTTTCCTCTTCTCCTCCTCTTCCCTCCCTCTTTCCTTTTCTTTCTTTCTTTCTTTCTTTCTTTCTTTCTTTCTTTCTCTGTGTCTTTTAAAAACATTGTGATCTTCCTGAATGTCTTCCTTTTTAAATTTATCTGAGTGGAGAAGCTGAACAAAATAATGCACTGGCATCTGAACCATCCCTTGCAGATTCCTATGAAGTGACAATTTAAAATAATTATTTTGAGAAAGCAGTCCTGACTTGAGAGATGCAGGTTCTGTATAAGGACTAATCCATTTATTTTGGGCATGAAGCATACAGAGAACAAAATACATCCACTTCAAAAGCATTTTTAGAATGCTGCATTTGTACATGCTCAGAATAATTTCATGTTCATTTATTTATTTTTTATTTGGGGAAGGGGTGACATGGCTTATTCTTAAGAGGTTGACAAATGTCAAAACTTTCCACTTTAGTGGTTTACAATGATAGCAAAGTGGCATTACATCTTTGCAAAGATCAGTTTCCTTGACAACGGGAAACACACAGTTCATTTCAGCGTTGAGAAGAAAGAAAGAGTAATTTAGTGTGTTGTGTGTTTGTGTGTTTATTCCAAAACCTAATGTCATCCATAATACCTGCAAACATTATCATGTTTGGCTATACTGATTATAGAGCTTTTTATAAAGTCTAGAACCAATCATTGTCAAATAACAACAATTTTTAATCATTCATGTGATGTATCTCAGGTGCTTGAAGTCAAATTATCAAATGTTTTTATAGATGTATGACTTAGACTACCCTACTGCATTCAAGGAGCAGAATTAAGAAATCTAAACTGTTTGTCATGTGGGAATTTCAAAGAAAATTTTATCACAGGTTTTTCTCATTTTCCCAGAAGCACTTGGGTCAACAAACATGAATTTTACCAATGTTATTCTCCCAATTATTCTATAAACTGTGTTAGGTTGAGAGAGAGTTGCTGAGAGATAGTTTTTACTCTTAAAACTAAATACGGGTTTCTTGGAGAATTGCCCACATTGCATGAGGGAAGTATGCTTATTTTAGAATGGACTTTAACTTTTTGTTTGTAGAGAAATTGATATGATGGAGAGAGGCCAATGTGCCAATATTTTACTGATTCAATAACCTAAACTGTATTCCCAACCAATACTTGAGGACGTCAAATACCCAACTTTATATTTTGGTATACAGTATATGATTTACTGATATTGTTTACCCTGCATTGCCTATGGTCTTGACTTCAGTTACTGATGGCTAATATTTTGGAAAGCCAAACTTAAGAATATGTTGCTTCAGAGCATGGTGGGATCTCTGAAGGCTTTTAAACAGCCTCTTCATAACTGCCCTTCCAAATCTTAGTCTTCTTCCAATTTCCTAACTACAATTTCCATTCTGATTAATGCTGATCCAAGATATGTGGAATCTTGAACTATTTGAACTATTTAAATGTACCTTCACTGTTGACCTTAAAGTTATGTACATAAACCCTGATCATTATTTTTGGTTTCTTGTCACTTTATCAAAGCGGGAAATTTCTTTTCAAGCATGGAGAGGAACTGGTTTTATCACATGAGTTAAGCTACTTCTGGCTGTCATGGTTGAAAAGAGGCAGAAGTGTCCTGAAAGGAGGCTGTCGTGGTTGAAAAGAGGCAGAAGTGTCCTGAAAGGAGGGCACTCCGGCAATCTGACCGCATCACATTAAGATATTTCCCTGTTCTAGGACACTTCAACCTCTTTTCAAGCATGAAGAGGCATGAAGCTCATCACATGTTCCAGAGTTGAAAAGGAGCATAAATGTCCCAAAAGGAGGAACTCTGAACACGGGCCAGCAATCGTATTATGTGCTTCTATGTCTTATCACACTTTACTCCCATGTTTACAACTGAAAAACAGGTGTGATGGGAATCATCAAAAGTTGCCCATCTGGTTTCATTGCCCAACCATAAGCAGTCTCTTGTATTCTATGGGCTTTGAAGCAGAACCATAGGATCGCATGGAAAGGTAACCTATGCTTTCCCCTCTCAATGTGATGAGGTGGTTAGTGTAAACCTGCCTTTGCACTTTCTTCCTTGACTTTCTTCAGTTATTGTTTCAAGCGCTGAGTTCCTTTCTCCAATTTTCTCATGTCCTCCCTCTGAGTCTAAGACAGGGTGATAAAGTGCAGACCAGCATGACTCTCTAGCCAATTGGAAACAGTTCTATTTCTCTGTTTTATTATTTATTTATTTATTTATTTATTTGACCAGTCATATGACCATTTCAAAATACAACACGAGTAAAAAACAAGGCAAAAAGGTGAGGACAGCAGCTGACCTCCTATTTACAGTCAGAGTCCTATTTTCCTGGTTCTTTTTTCAGAAACTGTGCTCTTTCCTTGATAGCTTTCAGAATAAAAAGGCTTACCCTGATTATGGTGGATCTTTCCAGTCCTTACAAGAGGAATGTCAGAAAATCATTTCTGTTGGGGGACCTCCAGTTGGATAATATTGGATGTAAATATCTGTCTCGCAATTCAGTATATGCTGGACAGTCAATCAAGAAATGTTCGATATCTTCAACATAGAATCTCTCACTTCTTGGAATGCTACAGTAATGCCCGGTTTGCATCACAATACCGAGTTGTTCAAACCTAGCCCTAGTATATATTCTTCTTAAGGATAACGGAAGTGGAATAGTTAAATAGTGTTCTAAATGAATATTCCTTTTTTGGGAAGCTAAAAACCTTGTGGCAGAAGACCTACCTATGCTTGC
This sequence comes from Anolis sagrei ordinatus, assembly GCF_025583915.1. Classification (NCBI taxonomy): domain Eukaryota; kingdom Metazoa; phylum Chordata; class Lepidosauria; order Squamata; family Anolidae; genus Anolis; species Anolis sagrei. Next base: position 127,184,826 of record NW_026847549.1, read on the forward strand.
TAGGTCCAATTCAGCATAGATATCTCAAGTGCATTGCATGAGCACTTGTTTTGGCTTAGGATCTAGATCGTTCAGAAATTGTAAAGGCAGGCTGTTCTCTGTATTATTGTTATATTGATGATTTTCTCCTAATGTCTTATTGAAGATTTGCATTACATCCTTTGACTGCTTTTGCTACATCTCTCCTTCTTATAAATACCACCCCAGATTTTCATTTACTGAGTAAAACACTGTATAATTATCTGACACAAAATGTCCCATTCCTATATTTACCTTAGCTCACTAACTCCAACCACTGCAATGTTTATATATTTTGTTTCTTGTTTTATAATGTCTGGATTCCCCTGATTCATTTTCTCATAGTTTAGGTTCCTATAATATGTATCATACAACTTTGGAGTTTCCTTTCACCTCCGAGCATATCAACAGCTAAACATTCTTTCACATTGAGTCCAGTTGTGTCAATAGCCACAGCACTATTCAAAGCGGTTCTGCTCTGCCCCAGTAGCCATCTTAATTCGGAGTCTTATTTTCTGACTCTATCTCAATGGAGATGTATTTTAAAATGTTTGTTACTGAAACCATGTAGAAAGGGGCTGTACTGCATTATTTTCCAAACAGAAAATGTTGTTTCCTGTGCAAAACAATCACAACATTTCTACACAACATAAGCCCTGAATTGTGAATGCTGAAATTACTTGTGGCTACCTCCAAAAAGAGACTTAGTGAAGAATTATATTTCTAAATCATATCTTACTCTCATTTTGCAGATTAGAAAAGTAATTCTCCTTGGTCTCCAGTGAGAAAAAGGCCCAATGAAACTGTGCTGATGGAGTCTCCCAACACCCTTGAATATCCGCTGCTATTTCTTGTGCAAAAACATTATTTTCTGTTTCTAAAACACACTTCCTATGCAGGAAAAACATGTTTATATCTCACAAACATATTCTACCAAAGAAAATCCCAAAGTCTCATGGCTGTTCTCCATTTTATCAATAGGAAGTCTCAAGTGTTCAAAAATCCTTTTTTAATTGAGGACACAAATATTAGCAAATATTCTTCACATCCCTAGCAGCATATATAACACATATTTAACATTCAAATTGTATGTTATTCCATAAAAATGCAATGTAATTTAGCCATAAAATGTAGTGAATAAACTTTGAAAGAACACAATTAGTTCTGAATCTATTATTTACAGAGATACTTTATCTAATGATCACTGGAGAGAAAAACATTTAGTCCAAGAGGTAAAAGTACTGAATAAAAAATTCAGCAGAGCATTAAAACACTGAACTCTTCAATTATAGAACAACACATATATATTCATTTCACTGAACACATTTCAAAACCTTGACTCATACTAATCTTTGAGTTTTTAAAATTAGTATGACAATTGCTACCCAAAAGTGAGGACCTCTTACAAATATATGAGTCATCCAAACTACTGTGTTTATTTCGAGTTATGTTTTCTTTAAACAGCATCACTGTATAATTTCTTTAGCTAAGGAGCAAATTTGATTCAATCTGAATAATAAATTTAAAATACCAATTTTTCAGGCTTTCTTTCATGCTTCATAGCATAATAAATGTTTTGCAAGGCAAGTGGTTTTGCTTTTCTGCAATAAAACTGCTGATACATAGTACAACAGAAGTTGTCATTGTATGTGCCATCCAACATCTTTTATTCTAAATTTATATACTGCTTCCCTGCTCCAAGATCCTCAAGTAATACACAATACTATGGCTAGATGATAGATAATAGAGGCAGATATATATTTATTTATTTATTTATTTATTTATTTATTTAAACATTTATATTTCTGCCCTTCTCACCCACGAAACGAAACCGCCCAGCCCTAATATATACGGCAAACATCCAATGCCGGGACATAAAACTATAAATATACATAAACATTAACATCACTTATATCTACTTTAAAATCAGCTGTTTTAAACCATCTCAAGACACCATGATGGCCCTGGTCAGCAGAGTATGTTTCCTATTATTGCCACAATGCACTGCCCCAAAGGCTTGGTCCCACACCCAGGTCTTTGCCATCTTTCTGAAGGACAGGAGGAAGGAGGCTGATTTGTCTCACCAGGAAGGGAGTTCCATAGCTAGGGGGCAATCACTGAGAAGGCCCTTTCTCTCATCCTTGCCAAACATGCTTGTGATGGCGGCAGGACTGAGAGCAAGGCCTCTCCAGAAGATTTCAGTCTTAGGTAGATACTAGATAGGTAGATAGAAAAAGACAATCAAAATCAGTTTTAAAGTGAAGACAATTTTCAGCATCCAGGCACATCTTAATACCTCTCAACAGAACATTTTCCCAGGCTCAGCCAGGCCTTCAAATGCTAATGAAGGTGGTCAGCTGAAACATTCACACCTAGCTTCAGCAGAGAGATCTTTGCCCCACCCCAGTCATTCCACAGATATATAAACCCATTTTCCTATTTCCAACAGACCTCACTACCTCTGAAGATGCTTGCTATAGATGCAGGCGAAACGTCAGGAGAAATGCCTCTAGAAAATGGCCCTATAGCCCGAAAAAACCTACAAGAACCTAATTTTCAGCATCACTGGATACTAAATAAGAATGAACCTAAGTTGGCTGTTATTGGAAGGAAATTCTGTAACTGAGGTACTACTACAGAACAGGCCTTATTTCATATACTCACCAATCTAGCCTTTTAGGATGGTGGTTGGGGATTCTTTCCATAGGTACTGAAATCAAGAACCAGATCATCAATTTCTATTGATGAATCTTTTTCCATTTGTGTATTGGAAGGAGGTTGATCATTCCTCCCATCACATCCTACACTCATGAGTCTCTTTTTAGAGAGAGAAAGCACTTTGAGTCCCCTTCGAGAGAGATAAAGCAGGGCAATAATAATAATAATAATAATAATAATAATAATAATAATAATAATCACAACCAACATTATCATCATCTCTAGAAAATGTTCTGGAACACTGGGAAGCTTTCTTCAGCCAGTTGTTTTGCAATGCAGAGGACTATGACAGGTTGGAAGGGGAAGAAAGTTCTTTCATTATGATATTTGGAGGCTAGCATGATGTTAAATGAAGACCAAATATACAATTTTATGTTAGTTACTGTGCAGAAGTCATTGTTATTATGTTTGTGTTTAACTGTTAGAGTATGTATTTGTGTTTGTAACTAGCTAAAACTGGAGTCATCTGGTTTGAATCCACAGTGAGCGTTGCCAAGGAGACGAGGCTGGCTAGCTCATGAGAGGGAGAAGTGGGCGGAGCCAAGCAGGAAAAGTTATGTGCGTTTTTAAAAAAAGCAGGAGAGAGGCTTGGAAAGGCCTGAGAGAGAGGCTTGTGTGTGAGCGGCTGGTGTTTTTTCTAGTCTAGGAGGGCTGAAGAAAGAAACCTGGCCAGATTTTTTAGTCAAAGAAAACTAAAGGAAGCCTAGTTAAGATCCCTAGTTAAGGAAGGACTAGAGATCAGAGATTTGATCGAGTGAAGATCAAATTGAAAGGCTATTTATAGTAGTGAAACATTGTTCACTAGAGAGCTTCACCTCAGTGAAAGTTAGCCACAAGCTGTGTTATCTGGAAGAGTGGACTGTATTATAAACCACGTGATATTCAAAGTTCCATAAGTTATTTAACAGCCTGCAACCATAAGCTTTGTACACAATAAACTTGTTATCTTTTGTTGAAAACCGTCTCATCTCAACTAATCTGCGTCTGTAGAGCCAGATCTCATCGGTGGTGCCTCAAATACCTCACGTTGGTGGCAGTTACCTTGATTTACAAATAATAATTGGCCTCCTCCATAATATACTCTTCTACCCAATTGTGGCCTGAGGTAAATTCCCTCCATAACATCCACATCTGTACAATTGGTGACAGCGGTGGGGATCTTCAAAGATAAAATCCCTATACCCTGTCCATCGCCGTGTTCACATCTTCCCAGTTACAATCAGACTAAACTGAATAATTGTACATAAAATAAACTTTGTGTACTGGCTTGGATACAGAGATCAATGAATGGGAAGAATTTCATGGAAACAGATTTTAAGTCTTTTTCTCATTTCCCTTCCCACAATTCCTTTTATGCCTAAAAATGTCTCTTCCAACAGTTGACAATCTCTGTTGGACAAGACAAATATCACAAAACCATCAGCAACATTGTATATCCCTCATGAAGACAATGATCCACTAATCAGCTTTCAATGCCAAGAAAAGAATCTTAAGGGAACTCAAATGAGAGATGTCCGTATGAATGCCAATATGGTTATTGAATGATTTATAGTATTCTACAAGACAATTACATAAGCCGAGAAAAACATCTTGTACATGCAGTAAAAATGTATACTTGGTAAAATATTTAAAGAACATGAAGAAATGTGATGTGCCTAGGAATGCAAATAAGCATTGGGAAAATCTGCCAGATGTTGCTCAGAATAAAAAAGGGAATAAAGTTTGAGTACCAAGGTAAATGACACTATTACTTAATTACCTTTTTAGAATAAAAATTAAGTGTGATTTTAAAATATTGTTTCTCTCCATGAAATGTAATTTTGAGAGCATTTTCCAAAGAACAATGGGGTATGGTGTTTTCGTTTACTATGTTGCCCTCTTATGTCCCATGCTATTATTGTCATTGTTTTTAATTGTGTGGTAGGAAGTAGCTACAATGGGTGAATGGAAAGTATGGTAGACAGCAAAGAAACAAGTGTGGGAGGAGTAGGAAGGGGAAGTCTACAGCATGTTGCTTCATGATACAAAGGTGAAGGAAAATCAGCCTGTGCAGAAAATGAAAAGAGGAGAGTCTGGATGTGTAAGTGAGATGGAGGAGACAAGTTGGGAGAGAAGAAATGGAGGAAGAGACTTGTAGGAAGATCCAGCAGCAAGAATTGAAAGTGGAGAAGCTACACTACAGAGGAAAAGGACAAAACATATTGGTCAAAGGGATAGACAAATGGAGAAGGACAAGACAGAATGGAGAGATGAGGGGAAGAGAGTACAGAATACTGGAGAAGGATAGCAATGAAGAGTCACATTGACACCATGGATGAATCAGTAGAGATGACAAAGAATTTGAAGGAGTCTAACTATTATTCTATATCTGTTTTGTGAAAAGATTTCTGACAATTGTTCTTGTGGAATACTGTTGATGCTGGGGGTGTAGCTGTTCTGTGGAGATCGCTGATGTGAAAATGAGAGACACATTAGAAGTGGCCCTGAAGAACAAGTGTGCCAAATTTCAGAATGAAGGGAGCAGCAATGCATTTGAAGGGGAGTTCAATTACTCTGTGGGAGAGGATCCACTTCCACTGTTCTACACCAACCCAATATATCACTTTGTCATTTCCTACATGGCCTGGCTGGTCATTCTTTCCCCCCAAGATTTCTGCACTTTGACAAAAATTCATTAGGATTCATCTCCAAGGATCACTTTCTGTATGTCATCTTTTGAAAATAATAATACAACATTGGATTTCCGAAAACAATTTTTTTCCAAACTCTGCTATATATTCACATGCATCTGCAGACATTGACCTAATTCCAGTAAAGGGAGTTTCCCCACAAAAAGTAACATATTTGGGGGGGGGGGTAATCAGAAAAAAACACATTTTCTTTCTTTTTTTTCTCCTCCCCCAAATATTTAAAAGCAAAAGCATTTAGGAAATTATATTATAAATGTGTGACATACTGTATGAGGCAACAAGAGAAGAATCCTTGTGACTTTATAGGAGCTTATATGAACTTAGCAAAGGTTTGTTCACAGCTTTTGTTAAATATTTCAGGAAAACAAGAATATAATCATATAACTATGTGTTGTTAAAGGCTTTCATGGCTAGAATCACTGGGTTGCTGTGAATTTTTCATGCTGTATGGTCATGCTCCAGTATCATTCTTTCCAGATGTTTTGTCTGCATCTCTGACAAACGTCAGAGGTCTGTGGTTGCTACATGGTTGCAGCACTTCAGCATTCTGCACAGCCTTCAGACATTTCCTGGTGCAGAGTTGATGTAACTTCTCTTAGTCACTTGAAGTTTGAGTTCCTATATCAGAAAAAGGCAGAATAAAAATAAAGTAAGTAAATAAATAAATAAATAACAATTATATATTTGATAATGTTGTTAGTTTACCAAAAGACGAAGTGGGGAAATTCAATGATGTAGCAGAAGGAAGTAGAAGGCTGATGGAGACATGCATTCATTCCACTTCATCACACGGGGGACTGCAAGCATTGTAAGATGCTTGTAGCACAGTTAATCTACAGAGGCCATCACATGATGCAGGCTGACTTCTGATGTGGCTCTGCAGAACAACTGTGGCACAATCATCATATGATGCTGCACCCAGAACACTGGAGACTTCCCTTGTTTCATAAGGAACAATGGGGCCAGTGCGGGGAGGATCCATATGGCAAAGCTTCCCCACAAGTGATGGGGAAGCGTAGCTGAGGACGAAACAGGATGCGACGCACTGGGATTGCCCCAGTGCCCTGCTAATTTGCTATGGAAGCTGGCAAATCACCCCACTGCAACTCATCAATATGATGAAGTCCTTTATCATGATCCAAATGGTGAAATCCATCCAATGCAGTGGTTCTCAACCTGTGAGTGCCCAGGTGTTTTGGTCTACAACTCACAGAAATCCCAGCCAGTTTACCAGCTGTTAGAATTTCTGGGAGTTGAAGGTCAAAACATCTAGGGACACACAGGTTGAGAACCACTGTTCTAATGGATCATTCTGCTCCCCTTTTGAACATTTGGTGAATCTGAAATGGTGCTGAAAACATCTCTCTCCCATCATATCATCTCTAATTTCCTGCCCAAACCTCTTGAAGAGTTGAGTGGGGTACTGGTTCTCCCATTTTGTTTTATTCCTGCAATGATATTTTTCCTGTCCTAACAGCTTAGTCCTGCGACTTTAAGTGTTGTAACAGGCTATTGGTGCTGCAATATTGTTTACCCCAACTCATCTCCTGTATATTGTGAAGTTGTATAGCTTTCCTGGCATCTTCTCCCACTTCAAAATATTTCCATACAATGCCCTACCTTTTCTGAGACCATCCAGACTGTAGCATGGAGGATTGTGGTGTTTCAGAATAACATAGTTAGACATCTCCTGTCCCAAGATTCAGTGGGATAAACAAAAGTTTCAGCTCATGGCAATGAAGCTCAGGTGTGTCTTGGATTTAGGGTGGGTTCTGGCAGGTATTTATGACTGCTGCAATAATGACATATACAACATGTGAATACATAGTAGTTGTGGATTCATAAATCTAGATTATAAATTCATAACTGCAGACCAGATTGCCAGCCAATATGAATAAATTGTAGTTAAGCAATATTCTCCCCATTTTCTTCATTGGCTATGTCTCACGGGGAATGCCCAGGAAAGTCACAGAGAATATCTACTTTTACTTATGATTGACCTGAAGTGTTTTAAAAGGAAATGTGTGGTTTAATTACATTTTCACCAATACATTAAAAGACTGCAGTGACAAAGAGTCAAGGGACTTCAATAGACATGCACTTACATTCAAACAAATAAAACAACCTTGGTTCTTTCAAAAGAGAGCATTGTTGTTCTGAATCAGTCCTGGCAGATGCCTGGCAATGAACTAAATTAACTGCTTCAAAGAAAAAAGGTTCTTTTTCCTTGACTGTTTTTTTTTCAAAGGACTTTACCACAATGCTGAAAGATATATTTGTTCATTCAGCTGAAGTCCGACATGTTCTTTGTTTCCTGGGGTAAAAAGAGAGCAAATTGTTCACAGCATGAAAAGGTAGCCAGAGTTGCCACGCTGGAATTTCAAAAAGAAAAATCTATAATGAGTTTGAAGCATCCTCAGGTAAAATATCTGAGAAATTTCAAGGGAAGCCTAAAGAGTTTTTATGAAAACTAGACAACCAAACTCTCAAGAGGCTTCCACACATTTCTGAGCTTAATGTATGCCACAACAACAACAGGAAGAAGCAAAAGAAAAAAAGGTTTTGTTTAAAACATTTGAACAGTTCCTTAATTCTCTTACAACTTTATCAGCAGCTCTTAATGCTCATGGCAGAATCATTTCTTTACTTTCTGTCTAGGACCTGATTATTCATTTAAAGCAAACCAGAATAAAGACGGTTAACAGTTACCTCTTACTGAAATGAGATAACCGCTAACACTCATGGGAAAGATGCACTCCCTCACTATTTGTGTGATGGTGAGGAAATGACAACAGGAGGCGGGCAGAGATGTTTGTGTATTTGGATAGCTTGCCTTCATGTCCCAAGACACCATTAAGCTGAACTCTAAGCTACACCTGATGAAATGTAGTCCATATGTCTTGCAAAGAAAGGGAGATAACGTGACATAGGTTTCTCATATAAGCCAGCTAAAGTTCTGATGGTTATATCATACCTTAAGTACCCCAGACAATTGCCTAACCCCAAAGTTATTTTAGGACAGCCTTTCCCAATGTGGTGCTCTTTAGATGAATTGGACTATAGTATAAAACTGTAAAAAAAATATTTATTTATCGTTATCAGGAATGAATGTATTTGAGAAAACACAACGTTTTAAAACTTAGTTTTCTATTAAATCTCCTTTGACCAGTAGCTGGCCATTTGAAGTGCCTCTGATGTTGCTATAAGAAGGTCCTCCATTGTGCATGTGGCAGGGCTCAGGTTGCATTGTAGTAGGTGGTCTGTGGTTTGCTCTTCTCCACACTCGCATGTTGTGCACTCCACTTTGTAGCCCTATTTCTTAAGGTTGGCTCTGCATCTCATGGTGCCAGAGCGTAGTCTGTTCAGCACCTTCCAAGTTGCCCAGTCTTTTGTGTGCACTAACTACACAGATAGCTATGAATGCAGAGAAAATATAAAGATGTCCTGTTACTATAAACTTCAGCAAAAAATACCAATTAGAATAATGATGAGAATTCCAAACTAACCAGTGTAGTACACAAGCATGGGAAACAAACACATAGGGACTATTTATAACAGTGTAACCAACATAATATTCATGTTAGAGTGTTATCAAAATAATTAGTTGGATCTTCCATAAGTTGTGTGAACCAAGTGATCTCCAGTTACATCACATTATAGCAAAGCCAGCTCATAACTATTTTCTGGGGAAATCTGTTTCTTTACCAATTATAGAGGGATTGTAATGAAGCTCAGAGAGAACAGGTGGTCCTCAATATAATGGAAAATGATACCATCATCCTAGCAGTCCTCGTGCTCCAGCTCTGCAAGGGTTGCTGACCAAATCAGAGCCTGATTCTGAGAACAGAAAATCAAAGCAAAATCATGGTCATAGAACAACAGCCTGTTTGTCACGAGCAGAGACGGCCCTAGGTAATTTTCAATGGTAAGCAAACAGTATTTAACCCCCCCCCCCCAACCAATCACTGATATATATTTTCTGTTCGTCATGGGAGTTCTGTGTGTCATATTTAGTTCAATTCCATCACTGGTGGAGTTCAGAATGCTCTTTGATTTTAGGTGAACTATACATCCCAGTAACTACAACTCGCATATGTCAAGGTCTATTTTCCCCCAAGAGCACCTCAAGAGTGCCCCTGGGCAAAATCAACAATACTGCAAATGCTTACTTTGCATAATGGGTTGAGCCACCCCTGGTCACGAGTAGACTCATTGAATCAACAGAATCATACAGTTGGAAGAGAGCACACAGGTCATCCAGTCCAACCTCCTGCCATGTAGGAAAATACATATATGTAAACTCACCAATCAATAATTACATAATGAAGTCTATCTTACTTGGGACTACTCATTAGGATTCAGGCCAAGAGTTATTTGATGTTTAGTTCCTTTTTTCTGTGTATGAATGAAGATTGTGGTGACATTCAGAGTAATTTGTGTAATTGACTTAGAATCATCACTCTTGGGTAGACCTTCTGTTTTCTCATTGATCATCTATCCCTTTCAGATAAAATAGCCTTAGAAAAGATGTAAAAGCATTCCTTTAGATACAATACATTAATTGACTGGATATATTTCTAATGTACTTTTTAAAGAAAAGTGATGGCCTAGAAATAGGGAGCCCTAAATAATTTAAAATGGAGCATGAAGCTGCACATTAATAACAAAGTAGCAGATTAAACTCTGAATACCTTCTTTTTCAGAAAGCCGGCCTTCAATTGCATTTTTCCTCTAAAAGGCTCCTTTAAAGAGTTTATTTAATGCAAGAACCATTTTTGTAAAATGGTCTGGGAATGTACAATTTAAATTGACCTATTTGCTCACCCTCTCTTCTGTGCTGCTATAGTGTCAGTATGAATATATCTGACTAGTAGACTCCCCATCTCTCAAACCACATTTAAAGCTGATAAACCAATGTGTTCAGGCTTCCAGAATGGCTAAATTTATTCAGAATTATTCAAAGGCTTAGCAAATTTATTTGCTTGTTTGTTTCTTTTAAACATTTCTATTCCATACTTTAGCTATAAAGTTTCCCATAATGACTTACAAGAATGACTGAAAATAAAGAATAGGCTTAAGATCTCAAAACCATGATCCAAAAGGGAAATGGGAGAGGAAGGTGTTTCTTTTTCAAAAAGAAAATCACTAAAATTCTCCATATATTGAGCTTTATAAACCATCAAACAAGGTAGAAAATGAATCAGTTAGTTGCATCTATTCCAATCGAATAATTAGCTAAATTTTCTTCATATTGAGGTCCTCTAGATATTTTAGACTATTGATCCCATCGGCTGCATCTAAAAAAAAGAATGGTTAAGGCTAATAGAAGTTGTGGTCTAAACCTTTAGTAGGTGCCAGGATTAGCCCCAAAGGCATGGGTTTGAATTGTTTTGATATTTGTGTGGTGCTGAATTGTGACCACCAGTTTTGTTTGGTTTTTCCTGGATAGGTGCCTCATATCCAGCAGTTACATGCAGGGATGTTCAATACTCCATGCTGGGAACAGCTACATTAGTTGTGATGTGGAAATTTGCATTTGGACCATTTCCCCCTAAACTCGTTTTATTCTACTTTTTTGACGATCAAGTTCTTAAGAATAATAATTCAAATAAACCCAGAAATATAAGAATACACTAGTTGAAAAATAATAATAATAGTTTTGCAAAATGAGTGATAAAAGGATGAGAAAGAAGATTTGATCTAAAAAAATAATCCTGAATGTTAGAGGAAAGAAAACTGAGAGATTTGTGCATTCCTATGTCAGGCTTCAGCACCTTGGACAGCTGCTTTAAAGTTTGAAATAAAACTCAGTGGGGATTCACTGCAATATTTATCCATAGTCCAACATTGACCACATATTTAGTAGGCTTGGGCAATCCATGGTTCTAAATGGTTCTAAAGTACTTACAAAACTAAAGTTCTGGTGGTGAAAATTTCAGAACTCTAACAAAACTTTCAAAATTTAATTATTATTTCATTATTGGTGATTTTAATGACAGAACCAATTAGGAACTGCCATTTATTATGAAATTTTGAGAGTTTTGTTAGAGTTCTGAAATTTTCACCACCAGAACTTGAGTTTTGTAAGTACTTTAGAACCATTTAGAACCATGGATTGCCCAAGTCTAATATTTAGCATTGTATCTAGCTTCCTGGTCATACTCTCTTGCATTCCTGTTTTTTTTCCTTTATATTGGACTGGCTGCATTTTGGACTTTGCTGTATATCACTTGGTAGTGTACCTGGCTACTGTACCTGGATTCTGTACCTGCTGAAGTGATTTCTGGACCAACTACCAACCACCTTCATGCTTGTACCATCATGTTGTCAAGATAACCCATAACTGACCCAGACTAGATGGAAAACTCAACAGTTCCTACACACCCAACACCTGGTTCCCTGGGCACATGTTTATTTGTGTTCTATATACACTTGGCATATTACACTGACAGAACTCATGGTCATTGTGCCTGGACACTTGCCTAAGGAGGTATGCTATATTCATTGTAAACACTAGTTCCCTATTCATTTGCAGTGCGTTGAAACACTTGTATAGGTCTGCTTCCCCCATTCCATGTTCATAATGATGACTATAACATTTCCAGAATGTCTAGGAAATTTTAAAAAAAGAAAAGAAGGGCAACACCATTGCACCTCTTTGTTCAGCCAAATATGTAAACCTCTGGTAGTGGTAAATGGGGCCTCAGCTTTGGTCTCTGACATCTCCTGAATCCATTACATTTCTGCCAATTTAAGTCAGGCTTCCTCTTCACATTACCTGACACCTTCAGAATCCAAAAGTCATGACATAAATCCTATTGTTAGACACAGTATGGAAGAGTCATTGTATTAAATGGTAGACTGGTGAGTCAACACATAGTTAACTCTCATTAATTTGATGAGTTTACTTTAGTTGGGACTAACAATGCAATTCAGGCCTCATATGTGTGACAACAAATTATATTTTTATTACACTAAAATTAACTGGCTGATTATGGAATAAAATGTTCTTGCGGGATAGAAAAGAAAATATATTGCATGCTGGAGGATTATCCTAATTTTCACCTCCGCTCTGATACACCAGAGGGCATTTGCTTACATCAAGGAGGTACGTGAAGCAGGAGTTCCCACTGGGAAGGTTGGGGTAAAAAATCATAAGTTATTAGCTTTGTATATCAGGCCTCCCAATGCTTTTCTGTTGTATTTAATGCAGATCTTTGTATTTTTAGAAACACTTATTCACAGGGAATTAGGCATCCAATGGAGTGGGTTAGCAGAGGGAGAAATGACAGATGGCAATGGACTAACTCCAACTTTTCATTACTGCCGTGAAACCCTCAAGACTTTTCCATTGCAACTATTCTAATGAGGAGATTGTGTGTCTATGGACTCTTAAGCATGTAGGGAAAGGTTCAGGTTGTAGTTCTTTAAATGGAAGAAAATTCACTTCTCAGAGTTATACTTGCAGAAAGCATTAAGGAGATAGAAGAGATATATTTATGCTAAATGTTTTAAACAGTATTTTATGATTGTCTTATCTGTTTACAATTGTGGAGGCATTAAATTGTTGCCAATTGTGAACTGCCCTGAGTCACTCCTGGGCTGAGGAAGACGGTATATAAATGTGGTAAAGAAAGAAAGAAAGAAAGAAAGAAAGAAAGAAAGAAAGAAAGAAAGAAAGAAAGATCAAAAACAATACTCATAATAAAGAAGCACTACATGTCAATCCTGCTCTCCCATTAGGTTAGATGTCCACAAAGCTCCCTCCAAAGCTGCCACATCAGGACAAGGTGGGAATGGAGTATGGAGTATTCTAGATATTATTGAACTGAAATATCTAACTGGCACAACCAAAAAATGGCACTGGGTGGGGACGAATGCTAAAAATCAAATTACACCTGGATTGTTATACTTCACTTAACTATATTTTAGGATAAAGGCATTGTGCTGTAGTTGCAGTCAACACTGTCAACTAGCGATATAATTATTTCTTCTCAAAGGTAGTAATGATCATTTTTAGCCCTTTTTCACCTGCTGTGAGAAAACCTTGAAAAAATATACTGTTTGTAAACATTATTCGCAATTTGGGACTCATTACCTACAAATCCCTGAACGGTATGGGACCTGCCTACCTGCGTGACCGCATTTCTGTGTACGAACCCACATGATCTCTTCGATCATCTGGAGAGGCCCTTCTCGCACTCCCACCTCCATTGCAGGCGCGATTGGAGGGGACGAGGGAGAGGGCCTTCTCGGTGGTGGCTCCCCGACTCTGGAACTCACTCCCCAAGGCTATCATAGAATCATAGAATCAAAGAGTTGGAAGAGACCTCATGGGCCATCCAGTCCAGCCCCCTGCCAAGATGCAGGAATATTGCATTCAAATCACCCCTGACAGATGGCCATCCAGCCTCTGTTTAAAAGCTTCCAAAGAAGGAGCCTCCACCCCACTCCGGGGCAGAGAGTTCCACTGCTGAACGGCTCTCACAGTCAGGAAGTTCTTCCTCATGTTCAGATGGAATCTCCTTTTGTAGTTTGAAGCCATTGTTCCGCGTCCTAGTCTCCAAGGAAGCAGAAAACAAGCTTGCTCCCTCCTCCCTGTGGCTTCCTCTCACATATTTATACATGGCTATCATATCTCCTCTCAGCTTTCTTTTCTTCAGGCTAAACATGCCCAGCTCCTTAAGCCGCTCCTCATAGGGCTTGTTCTCCAGACCCTTGATCATTTGAGTCGCCTTCCTCCAGACACATTCCAGCTTGTCAATATCTCTCTTGAATTGTGGTGCCCAGAATTGGACACAATATTCCAGGTGTGGTCTAACCAAAGCGGAATAGAGGGGTAGCATTACTTCCCTAGATCTAGACACTATGCTCTTATTGATGCAGGCCAAAATCCCATTGGCTTTTTTGCCGCCACATCACATTGTTGGCTCATGTTTAACTTGTTGTCCACGAGGACTCCAAGATCTTTTTCACAAGTACTGCTATTGAGCCAGGCACCCCCCCACCCCCATTCTGTCTCTTTGCATTTTATTTTTTTCTGCCTAAGTGGAGTATCTTGCATTTGTCCTGTTGAACTTCATTTTGTTAGTTTTGGCCCATCTCTCTAATCTGTCAAGATCGTTTTGAATCCTGCTCCTGTCCTCTGGAGTATTGGCTATCCCTCCCAATTTGGTGTCGTCTGCAAACTTGATGATCCTGCCTTTTAACCCTTCATCTAAGTCATTAATAAAGATGTTGAACAGGACCGGGCCCAGGACGGAACCCTGCGGCACTCCGCTCGTCACTTCTTTCCAGGATGAAGAGGAAGCATTGGTGAGCACCCTCTGAGTTCGTCCATTTAACCAATTACAGATCCACCTCACCGTAGTTTTGCCTAGCCCACATTGGACTAGTTTCCTTGCCAGAAGGTCATGGGGGACCTTGTCGAAGGCCTTACTGAAATCCAGGTACGCTACATCCACGGCATTCCCCGCATCTACCCAGCTTGTAACTCTATCAGGCATGCCCCAACTCTGGCAGTCTTTAGGAGGAGCCTGAAAACGTGATTGTTCCAGTGTGCCTTCCCAGAATAAGGAAACTCCCAGCAATATGCCCTCTAAATGCACTTTATTATTGATCTAGGAGTGTCTGCACGCCCCATCCCTCTCTGAAAACTCTATCCTAGTTCATATTTCACCTGTTCATGCTCAGCATTATTCTTAAATTTTAATTATTACATTTGGCCCAGCCATAGGTTTTTAAATGTTATTGTGTTATTGTCGATGTTTACCGCCTATTTTTTGTTTATGAGCTTTATTTTATTGTTTTGCATTACTGCTGTTTTTTTTTTTTTGCTGATATATTGTGGGCCTCATGTGAGCCGCACTGAGTCCCTTGGGGAGATGGTAGCGGGGTATAAATAAAGTTATTATTATTATTATTATTATTATTATTATTATTCTGTACAGAATTTGTATTTATGTATTTATTTCATACATTTATATCCTGTCCTTCTCACCCCACGAGTGGAGGAATGGGGACTCAGGGCAGCTCAAAATCAGAAACCATTAAATGCCAAACAAACAGTAGTAATAAAATCACAATCAAAACATTAGTTAAAAACAGCAAATTATAAACATCCATTTAAAAGTTAAACAAATCCAAATTAATTGTGTTACTTTGCACAGTAAACAGCATTTCCTACATAGACAACACATTTCCTGCACACAATATAGCAGAATGATTCTAAGGATTCTAGGACAGGAGTGGGAATCATATGGCCTTCCATATGTTGCTGAACTGCAATTCCCTGCAGACCTATCCAGGAAAGTCAATTGTGAGAAATATTGAGAGTTGCAATCTAGTCACAGTAGGAGAGCCACATTATCTCCACTCTCATTTGGAATTTTTCTCATAGTTTTTGGAGATGTCACTGTATTCGTTGGTTGCAACATAAAAAGGGAAAAGGACGGAGGATTAAAAAGGACTACGTGATTTATATTTTAGAATGTGCTTTCATAGATATCACTTCATTTCTCTGGATATTATGCAGATTCTTTGAATGCAAAGCCTTACAAGCATTATTCCTATGAGCATTTGTGGGGCACCTAATATAGAAAGGAATTTAAGCATCTTCAAGTGTTAGAAGTCACCTACATGAATTTCCTAGCCAAGAAACAGCTTCGAAGAGGTGATTCTGACTTTGGGAAGCCGCTCCTCCTTGCTTGTCTTCTGCCTTTTAAATCAATCATCTACTCATTTTTCCTTGTTGTGTATGCTTGCACAAGCAAATTGCAAAAAAAAAAAAAAAGTCAACTGAGAAAAGAGGCAAGAAATCTCATGGCTGCCATTACTTATGTATTCATGTAATTCATATTCCACCTTTCCCTCAGTACAGGATCCTAGGCAACTCATAAAATACCTAATGTGTTGTGTCAACATCTTTAGGCTTCCTGTCTTGTCAAGAATTAGGAACCTAATGAGATTGCTTTCCATCCTACCCAATTTATCCATATGAACTTTGATAGTCAACTGGGGCTATTGAAACATGTACCCAGAAAAATGTGAATAGAATTACAACCCTAAGTAGGCTGGTGTCAGATATTGGGACTGCTACTGTACATCTAGCACACACAATGAGAACACTTATACTTTTGGAAGAATGGAAATTCATGTAAATTTACAACTGGCCAACATTTTCATTTTTGTCTTTAAAATATGTTACACTTGAGCTTGGTTCCAACGAAGGAGTGGGCAACCTGGTGGCAAATAATGCAGAGTTCTTAATTTAGTAAAAGTATACAAAATGTCATTATTTATTGCTCTGGTAGCTGCTTCTTTAATTTCTTTTCCTTCTCATCACAAATTACATTACAAATATTGATATTCTGGTTGTTGTCCTAAATGAAATACAATAAAATGACACTGTTTCTCTCCTCCTCCCCACCCCCTTAACTTTCCCTATTGATTTCCCATTCTCTGGGTAGGAAACACATCTTCTCAAAACATACAGTGGAACCTCTGTAAGCATACCAACTTAAGAGCATTTTAAGAGCTATCACTCAGCCCAGGTTTTGCTTTGACATAAGAGCAGAATTTTGAGTTAAGAGCTAGAGGGACCACTAGCACGAGATGTCATATGTTCTGCAGTTGATGGTTGGTGATGGAAGGGTTAATGTGAGTATCAATTCTAGAGGGTTTGGTAATCTGTAAGTGGGAGTTCATGGGTGAAAGCAATTAGGGGTGGAGGTGTGCAGGAGATGGGTTGCAGCTGGGTGTTACTGGATTTAAGGAGCTAACCTTGAGACTGATCTTTGGGAGAAAAGTATTTGTTGCATTTTGGTGGTGGAATGCTGCTGGTTTTTCCCCCAGGTCTGTTGGATTTTTCAGTGTCCTGACCTGTCTCCTGTAATCCTAGAACCTTGAACCTTTGGACTGGCTTTTGACTACAGTATAGACTCTTGATCCCTGGCCTTTGTTTATTGAACTCTCGGCATTTGACCATTGGACTGGACCCTTTTGACTACGAAATTATTTTTGCTAACAGTTTTTGTTTATTCTGTAGCTCTGTGCTATCTTTGTGTTTTATATTTTGGACTATATAAACAGTCATCAAGTAAGTGCTGGTTTAATTAAACTGTTTGATAAAACTGGGAGTTTGATTCATCTCTACCTAAACAAGGTAGAGCCCTGGCAACGTGACACGAGAGTGCAGGGCTTTAGGGCTATAAGGGAGCCTATGTGCCTCGTGCCTCTTTACCACTTTGGAAGATTGCTGTCTTCTTTGAGGAACTTTGGGTTAGTTGATTTTGCATCATTTATATTCCTGGTATGATTGGCTTAATGGAAAGAGAGCGGGAGAGAGAGAGCAAGAGAGGGAGGGAGGCTGGAATGAGGACAGTATGAAGAAAATGATGTTTCTGCCTCTTCACTTTGTGCTTTATACTTCCTTGCCACAATTTTGTGTTCCTAAGATTATAAATTTGATTTTTCTTTTGTTATCGCTCCATGTGAATGTGCATTTATACATTATTTGTTATTTATAAAGTATATTTTCTTATTTAAAAACACGTAATGAAAATGGGGGGTTTCAGGTGGACAGAATGGATTTATAGCATTTCAATGCATATCAATGTTTTGGGTTAGGAGCTCAGCCACAGAACAAATTAAACTTTTTACTCAAGGTATCACTGTATATAATACATATCTTCCTAAATTGTGCCTCTAGAACCCTCTAGCTAGCCATTACATCTACATAATATTAAGGTGAGGTTTCTTCCTGCTTCCAAATGATTCTTTAATCTGCTTCTTTAATCATGATGTTCTCATGCTTATGAGTACCAATGGCTTCTTGTATCAGTGGGGCTTTATGAATAATATGAAAAGGAGGCCTTTGATGTTATCACAGATTTCAAGAGACTGACAATTGGCTCCTTTTGAGCTACATAAGCTGTGAAGTGCAGGTCTCAATCAGCTGCTAGCACCAGCCTTTGCTTCTTTGCATTTTAGACTTTCTGTGCATCATTCCTGAAATGGCACAATGAATTTTCAATGAAACAGTAGCCCAAATTCTCCATTGTCTTTGAACATTCCTCAAAGGCAACAGTCACCATTGTCTTTGAAACCACCCACACTGCAGAATTATAGCAGTTTGACATCACTAGCTCTATCCTATAGATTCCTGGGATGTGTAGTTTGTTGTGGTACTACAGATATCAGACTGTGAAGAACATTTCCCCCCAGAAAATGCAAGTCCCAGAATTCCATAACATTTAGCCACAGCAGTTAATGTGGTGTCCAGCTGCTAAAATTCTGCAGTGTATAGGTGAAAATAAAGAATATATTCACCTATTATCCAACTTGGGTGGGAACCGTTCTCTTTCAGCTGGAAATATAGCCTTGGAGAGTTATTTATTATTATTTATTAACTTTATTTATAGCTCACTAACATCTCCCGAAGAACTCGGTGTGGCTTACAAAGGCCAAGGCCCTCAATAAAACAACAGCATAACAAATACAACATTAAAACTCATAAAGCAAAACAATAAACATTAAAGCAATAACAATAAAACATTAAAACAATGACACCATGACGCATTTAAAACTAAAGGCCGGGCCAAATGTAATGAATAAAATTAAAAGTGCTGGACATGACAGGTGAAATGTAAAGGATTTTAGAGGTAGCTGCGATGTGCAGACAATTTTAAATCTCTAACAAAGTGCATTTGGGACATGATGCTAGGAGTTTCCTGTTCTGGAAAGGCACACTGGAACAGCCAGGTCTTCAAGCTCTTCTTAAAGACTGCCAATGTTGGGGCTTGTCTGATGTCCTTGGGGAGAGAGTTCCAGAGTGAGGGGGCTACCACAGAGAAGGCCCTGTCCCTCGTCCCCACCAAATGCGCTTGTGATGCAGGTGGGATCGTGAGCAGGGCCTCTCCAGATGATCGGAGGGATCGTGTGGGTTCATATACAGAGATGCAGTCACGCAGGTAGGCGGGTCCCAAACCGTTTAGGGCTTTGTAGGTAAGCACCTGCACCTTGAATTGGGACCGGAAAATGAATGGCAGCCAATGGAGCTCCTTAAACAGGAGGGTTGACCTCTCTCTGTAAGGAGCACCAGTTCTGACCATAGCAACATGATCTGTGTGCATTTCAACAAATATTGCCAATCGTCCATTGCGTTAGCCTTTTGGACACTCAACATTGCAGTTTAGTTTTGGCAGTTTTTGACAATCAACAAAAAATACAAATTGGCTTGCAATGTTGCTGTCTGATTTTCTGTTTTACAAGTTAAAGAATAAAAATTGCCCCAAACAGAAATTTTGGTCTCCAAGATGCTGTAACAAATAATGTCCCCTATTCCTCTTGGCAAAGTGTACTGTGCTCAAAGCCACACATATTATTTTGGCAAGTGGAGCAAGACAAAAACCCCACAGTCCCCTCACTACATCTTTAGCCAGATTCCAAATGCATTTGCAGCAGTAAAAGAAATACAGCAACAATAAATAAAGTTTTCTTGATACTCAAAACTTGCTCCTTGAGGGAGTCACCTAATTCCCTTTGTTAAAAGAACCAGCCCTGAGAAACAACATTTTTATAATACATTTCAAGAGTTTATAGTACTTCTGAAGTGCTCTTGTCAAATTTACAATAACTAAGCTACATCAGCATCATTATTCCTGCATTAGATATGGAGGAGGCTAAATTGTACTGGGTAGCTTAAAGTTGCTTCTTAGCAAATTTTAAGATGGAAACTGAATTGTGGACTTACTATCTCATTGTTTTCTTTCACCGCATGAGACCAAACCTTTAGCGTTGCAGAGAGTTCATACCCAGACACTTTATATTTACTGTGTCCAACAAAGTTTTAAGCTATTGCAGTATCAGGAATTTGAGGAATGAAAGAAAATTTCATAAGGAAGCAGATCTAATTTTGTGGGCAGCCCACTCATGGTCTTCCTTCTTATATCTATAACACAAGAGTCTTGTGCAGGTACAGCTGTACCAGGAGCTCCAATTTTGTTTGCTTTGCATTTAATGTTTTTTGCTGTCCTAAGTTTCAGGGACTCTGCAGACAGGTGGCTTCTTATGGCTGCAATCATAGGGCAAGCCACCTGTCAATTATAGTTAGGTTCCCTGGTCCCACCCCCTTTTGGGTTTTTGGGGGGAATGGGAGCCTTTTTGGGTTCAGTCCACACAGAGAAGCTTCCATGCAGGACATAATATCAAGAGCTCCTGTAGAAAGCTTCGTCTTCTACAGCTTGGCCGGGGTTATACAGCCCACAGCTTGGCCGGGGAGAAAGGTCCGTGGCTTGGCCGGGGTTATACAGCCCACAGCTTGGCCGAGGATCATACAGCCTTATAGCTCCTTTGCTGAAGGACTTCAGCCAGCCATCACAGAAACCTGAACTCCTTTTTCCCTGGAAGTCTACAAAGCTCTGCTTGGTAAGGGTCTCTCGCAGAAGCCAGAAGCAGTTGGTACCGGGTGTAGGGGCTCCACATCAACAGAGGCAAAGAAAGACTGCCCAGAACAGAAGTTAAGGATTTCCCCATTAGTTACAGTTAAGAAGATAGTGCCTGTTCCCTGTGGACAAGTTTGAGAAAGAGCCTATAGACTGTTAAGAAAGCCTTGAAATACCTGTTTGTTTTCCTTAATAAAGAACATTGTTGAACCTTTAAGCAATCTAAAGATTCTGTGTTTTAAGGAAATCCAAAGGCCTTTAATCTGAGGCAGTCCCGGCGTCCCGTTGGGCACACAGAATTTGTGTCCTGTCTACAGTCTGATGTACAGGCCCAGCGTGCAACAGCACAAGTCTAGTCATTCTTGATATAATTGTGTAGAAACGTTTCCATTTACCAATTGGATACCCAAGAAGTTACACCTAACAATTCAATTGTGGTCTGGTGGCCTGACACATCAGACTGTTGTGTAGTTAGTAAACTATATATTTAACTGCTAACTATCTATCTGAAGATCCCCGCGTGGCACAGTGGGTTAAAGTGCTGAGCTCCATGCAGTCATGCTGGCCACATGAGATGTCTATGGACAATGCCGGCTCTTCGGCTTAGAAATTGAGCTGAGCACCACATCCCTAAATTGGGCATGACTGGACTTAATCTCAGGGGAAAACCTTTATCTTTACCTATCTATCTGAAGTGTTTATAACTAGTTATTTCTGAGCACTTATCTGAAATTAAATGTCTGTTATACATGCAACATAGCGTAATAAACATAAAATTAAAAATGGATAAACATAGGAAAGAACTATATTTTATAAGAGGCATGGGTTTGCTGCTAAAATATATAACATGGCATCATCCCACTTCAGGTTCCCCACCATTCGTCTATTTCATAAGCAGAAATGAAATTACAACCATGAAGATATTACTAGCTAGGAGAAGAGATGTCAGATTGCTGTCTTCAGTTGGGTTGTACAATTAAAACATTGGGATTACATTTGTCTTCATTACTGAAAGCCTTGTTCGTTTTGTATTTCATTTCTTAAAAGCTAGCTTTTTCATATTTCATTAATTCACATTTCATTTTTCTTGGTATTCACATTTATCTTCAGGTGTTCTGACCCCCCCCCCCCCTTCACATTTTTAAATATAGATTCTACACTGCTCAATGGAGTTTAAGACTTGAACAAGCGAAATCACCCCCAGGACTCATGGTTTGGTTAGTCTGCTCTTCACAACAATTCAATTGCTGGTGGTGTGGGTGATGGTGGTAGTGTCAGAGGACCATCTAGCTGTTCCCCAGAGCAAGATGCAAGCCAATACTATCTTGATTCAGTGGAGCTCAATGAATTGTCAATCTCTGAAACAGCAAAAAAAAAACCTCACCATATGCAGGTCTAAGGTGGTCTTATGCTTGTATGTCACTAACAGGAGAATGGCCATAAGTATAACAAATAAATCAATAAATATATAAATAAATATAATTAGTCACCCTATTGGCAATTTCCATGTTGTTTCTGAAAGAAATCACTGCAACAAATTGTCCACTTGCTTGTGTACTTCGATGGCTTCTCTGTGTAGTCTGACATGGTAGTTGTTGAAATGGTCCAGCATTTCTGTGTTCTCAAATAATATGCTGTGTCCAGGTTAGTTCATTAGGTGTTCTGCTATGGCTGACTTCTCTGGTTGAATTAGTCTGCAGTGCCTTTCATGTTCCAAGCAAGTGGGCAATTTCAACAGAAAGGGAGAAACCATGAAAATGAACAAAATCTGGCTACCAGTATTAAAAAATTCTAAAATCAGGACCGTAAATAAAGATCAACTCTCAAAAAGCAGGGGAATTCCAGACATGAATCAATCAAGGCCAGCTAACACCTCCCAACAAAGGATTCCCCCAGGCAGCAACCAGCCATGCTTTGAAGTTACAAGGCCATTAAATGCTAATCGAAGTGGTCTTTGCAACATTCATACGTGCCTCAAGTAGGCAAGCGTTCTTTCTTCCACCCAGGATATTCCACAGATATATAAACCTCACTTGCCTAGTTTTCAACAGACCCCTCAATCTCTGAGGAAGCCTGCCATAGATGTGGGAGAAAATGCTCTTGGAACATGGTCATACAGCCCGGAAAGCTCACAGCAAACCAATTTGTTTGGTCTTATATTCTTGACAGAGTTTCACTTTCAACCTAATTCAGGATAGTTGACATCTCCCCTTACTACAAAAATTATCCTTTTTACCTAGATATTCTTATGGCCTCATCACAAAGACCAGGCAAAAAAGGAGAGGGGCAGCAGGGTGAACCCACTGCCCCACATGCAGCTCCTTCTCAACAATGCTTTTCCCATCTCATGGGGGAAGTGTCACCCACCCGGCAAGGCCCTATGCTGGCTCCAATGGAGCCAGCACAACACGGGAAGCCTCTCGGGTTGTGGGGAAAGCATCCAGCAATGCTTTCACCCTGGTTGAGGGTGGGGCAACCGCCAGAAGTCTCACAAAATTGTGTGATGGCCAGCATGTGGCTCCATCCATTAGATGGGGTGAAAGCATCCCAGAACACTAAATTTCCCTTGTCTGATGAGGTCCTCAAACTGGCATCCAGGATTTAAGTCATAGATGCCTTCACATCTTTTTCTATGAGTCACTTTACCCCAAATGTCTATTTCGTTTGTTTGAGAACTTATCTTCTCAGAGACATCCCAAGTGTACTCCTCATCTAGGTCACTATGCACCACTCTCTTAAATAAAACCTCATTTTTTCTAATATGCTGAAGAGTATATGGATGAGCTTCAAGTTGTCGGACCTTCTTTTCCAACATAGCAACCAGCTTGAACTTGCTGCTTGTGTAGCTAGCTACCCACATCATCTGGAAAGAACACAAACATACGACAGCATTGCAAATGATTGCAGCAGCTCCCTCACAATCCATATTCAGTTATCTAAAATGGACACTAAAATGGAAATCCAAACCTCCCCCTTTAAAATTCCTCTGTTAAAACCCCACACAACACACACATTGGCTTTCCTTTTTGCCAAGTTCTTGTTTGCTGTGCTTCAAGGACTGGAATGTCCTGTGACCCTAAATCACAGGCCCTACAGATGTTGTTCAACTGCAACTTGCCCTAAACGGTTTGGGACCATCCTACCTGCGTGACCGTATCTCCATTTATGAACCCACACACACTCTTCGTTCATCCGGAGAGGCCCTGCTCGTGATCCTGCCAGCGTCGCAGGCGCGTTTGGTGGGGACGCGAGACAGGGCCTTTTCTGTGGTGGCCCCCTGACTCTGGAGCACCCTCCCAAAAGATCTTAGACGGGCCTCTACATTGGCAGTCTTCAGAAAGAACTTGAAGACCTGGCTGTTCTGATGTGCCTTTCCAGAATAGGAAAACTCCAATAACAAGTCCCAGAAGCACTTTATTAGAATTAAGATTGCTGCACACTGCACACTGCACTTACCTTATAATCCTTACATATCACCTGTCACATCAGCACTTTTAATCCTGTACCCATTACTCTGGCCCGGCCCAGTTTTATTGTGTCTTGGTGTATTGTTTATTGCTTGTTGTTTAATATTGCTTTAATTGTTTTTATTTTGCTTTAGGTTTTGTATTGTTATGTTGTGTTTTGTGGCCTTGGCCTTTGTAAGCCGCATCGAGTCCTTTGGGAGATGCTAGCGGGGTACAAATAAAGATAATAATCATCATCATCATCATCATCATGATCATCATCATCATCATCATTGGCTAAACTGGGTAGGGGCCAAAGACTGTCAGGGAAGCTGCAAAATCCCCATGTCTGCTCTAAACCTTTTGTAGAAAACTGGCACTTATGTTTCAGATGTCTTCAGGTATAAATAGTTTCCACTTAAGGCAAAACAATTTCAATTTCAATTTGATATGTGCGCTTACCTTGTGATGAGAGACCCTAACCTCCCACCTTGTTTTAGGTTTCAAACCCTTAAGGGCATACAGTCACACTAATGAATTATTCAAACTCCCTGGAACATTACCATTTCTCACCAGTAACAACCAATAATTTTATTCCACTTAAAATCCAGAGGAATCATACTTTTGATGGCCTTTCCCCTTTTTTCTGCTACCACAACTCTCTCTTATACCACAGTTCTTTTTTTCCCTTTCTTTCTCTCTCATTTGGTCTCTTTGGAATAGTATCTTTCCAGCTTGTTACGAACAGGAAGCACATATAATGATGATTTTAATGATAAGCCTATCTTTGAACTGGATGAAGAAGGATTGCTTTCAGATTGCTTTTCCGTTTGTTACTGCTGTTGCCAACGAAAAAAGAAAAGAAGAAAAGGATATATAACCATGGATTTATGAATCATGAGCACAAGTGATGCTATTTGCCTTGAACTTGTCACAGTTTGGATGGCTATGAGCATTGTTGACCCTCTGCTTTTATTGATGCTGCCATTTAATAAGCTGTTTCCAGCAAAAGCTTTTGGGATTTATGTTGGCTATTTAGTGTGATGTTGGCATCTTGTCTTATACCTTTTGGATGAAAGTGTATCTTACATCTGTATCCAAGTGAGTAATAGGGAAGCCAAAGGAGGTCATGAACAAGTGCATACATAGAGCAATTGTCAAGTAGTGGATTGTACATCATCTAGCAAAGCTCCAGCTGTAAAGATTCAGCCCCTCCATGTTGGTACAGTTAGTGTCATTAATAAAGCTGTATCATTAGGTCAATAGTTTGTGGTGTGGATGTAGGGTTGAAATAGTCATTCATACAGCTTCAGTGATACACTTGAAACATAAATGTTGCCTGAGATTATAGTTATGAAGAAAGGAAATAAATGTATCTATTTACATATCTGAAGATGCACTCAGGCCTTTGTACTAATAAACAGCAAACCTAATTTAACTAATTTATGGCGCCATAAAAAAATCTTCCAGCAGTGTAGAGAAGAATGAGGAAATACTCCATCAAAGGACTTGGTGTCACAATGGATGATGAAGTGGCAGCTCCCCCTGTGGCTGGAATCCAGCTGGAATTTAGCATATTCTCATGAAGCCGGAAAAAGCTTGGGCACAGCTGGAATGTTAAATTGCCTCTGAGTCTGTCTTTATATGTTGTATGTCTAACTGGCATTGAGTGTTTGCCATGTATATGTGCACTGTAATCTGCCCTGAGTTCCCTGCGAGGTGAGAAGGACGGAATATAAATACTGCAAATAAATAAATGAATAAATAAATAAATACATGGAAATAGCTGATTTTTTTAAAAAATATCCTGTGTTGTGATATTCTACACAGTGTCTTGGGAAAAAAAATAGAGTAAGCAAACAATCATGCAAATGGCTTCAAATTCATGGTCTTTAATATGACTAGTATTGTTATAGAAGGAGAAGCAGGCTTTAAAAGGTTACAAGTCCCAAAATCCCCTGGCCAGATGGGTCACAAGCAGAATGGGACAACCTTAAAATTCTCCTCTATGTTCCCATGATATTCACTCCAGAAAATATGTCTTGCTCAGAATTTTCACACCATCTCATAACTGGGCACTAACTACATTTAGAGTAGCTTCAGATAATATATAATCTACCTTGAGTTGCTAGACCTATTTTTAATGCTAGTATATATGGTGTGCTTGGATTTTAAGTTATGTGGGAGGACGCCCGGATGATTTGATGTTTTTATCTTCCTTGTGGGAGGCTTCTCTCATGTCCCCACATGAGGAGCTGGAGCTGATAGAGGGAGCTCATCCGCCTCTCCCTGGATTCGAACCTGTGACCTGTCGGTCTTCAGTACTGCCGGCACAGGGGTTTAACCCACTGCTCCCGTTCTAAATACTGAGATACAGAAGAAAATCAAACTGAAGGATTGGCACATTGTACATGAGGAATTTGAATGTATAGTAGCTCTTAAAGGTCTGACTTTGAATTGTTTTTTGTTCAGCCATTTTGTGGTTATCTCTATTTTCCTCCTTGAAGCCCTCCTCTTTCTCATCTAGGAAAATACAACATGGACCCTTCCCTTCTGGAAATAGCCATTCTTGTTGAATTTGACTGTCATTAATGGTGGGAAAGTTTGTTTCAGCTTGTTTTCAAAGAATTTGCCAAAAATTGCAAATAAACTCAGTTTAAATTGAAAGCAATTGAAGTTTTAAAAGTCCAAATGTTCAAGACAAGAATTGGTAATTGTTCTATAGCTACTTTCTATTACCTTTTGCATTAAAAATAGTAAATCCAGAAGTCAGTTCAAATATGGGCATTTCTACATAAAGACAGCAATTGGCATTAGCGGTGTGCAAAGCTTCAGACCTCTCTTTTGTAATTTGGCAAATCATATGTTTTGGTAATGTGAATTTCTGAATTACTAACTAAGAAGGGACTCTCCAAAGCATTTACAAATCAAAGCAACAGCCTCCAAAGCTTTCAGAGAGATTGGTAAAGATTTTTTTGTTTTGGAGCTTTTTTTTCAATGTCACATACTCTGTCATCCATAATTGTCTGGGGTGAAAGAAGGTGGGAACTGATTGACACGGGCAGCTACAAGTTGCCTGCTTTGAGGGTTGGCCATTGGCATCCACTGCTGTTTTAGCATTACAATGCACCTGAATGCATGGTTCAGGGAAGGGAAAGATTCTATGATAAAGATAGCACTTGTTCACAGGTGAGTTTGATCACAGGGTGTTCTGTGGTCCAGAAGGTGTGAACGTCCCTGCAGGGCCTTCTGCCAGTGGCTCCCACTTCCTGAGGCAAGAGAGCCTCACTGCCACCTCCTCCTCTGTCGGTGGTTTCTCCTGAGGCCAATGCTCCTTTTTGAGGTAAAAATGTGTGTGACCATATATGGATGAGGCTGTGAGAGGAAACAATGGTTGGTGGGAGAAGGGAGATAGGGTGGTCTAGTAGCCCCTTCCTCCTCACTATCAGCCCCCCCCAACATCTATGTATCTTACTCCAAACTTATATTTTCCAAATTTCCACTCTCTCCCCAAACTTTACAACTCTTATCTTCCCCTCAGTTCTCTTAAAACTGCAGCCTCATTCTTCTGGCGCATTCTGGGAAATGTAGTTTGGGAATGTGAGAACCTCTGTAGCAGAATATTCAGGCCTCACCTTAAACTACATTTCCTAGAATTCTGTTCATGCCAGAAGAATGGGGCTGCCCATGTTAAAGCCTCAGTGTGTTAATTGCATGTGCTTAAATTGAAAAAAAAATCTTAGAAATAAGTGGATAGACTGGTTGTCCTGAAACTTGGCTCTGTCCATGTTGTCTCACAATTTAAGGGGATACCTCTTGTAGTTTTTTAAAATAATTTTTAATTTACTTTTTTAAAAAAATCCTAAAAATAATTAGATGAACTAATTTTTCTGTAACTTTCCAGAATTAATGCCCTGCTTATGTTGTTAGATTGGGCAGAAATTCAAGGGGATACCTCTTATAGTACTTTAATAATTATTTATGATTTTTTATTTTAAAAAATCCTTAAAATCAGCGGATGACCAAAATGTTCTGAAACTTGGCAAGCTTAAGGTTGTAAATGTTGCCTACAAGTATATTAAGTTTCATCCTGATACCAATAATAATGACAGAGAAACAAACGTCAAAATTTTCCCCATTGCCGCCAATGGAAAAAATGTTAACGAAGCAATTACGAAGCTTCGGAGGAGATTCAGAATACCAGTTGGAACAAGACCAGTCAGAATCTTTACAAAATGAAGTGGGGTCACCCATATCTCTGAAATGAATTACTAATCAGATTTCAGCCATTTCATACACCTCTAATTAGCAGGAATGTGAAATAGCAACCATAGTCCAGCAATTATTTTTCAGATTAATTGGCACAGTTAACCTACTGGAAAAAAAACATAACAACTACAGCGCTAACATAATATGAAATGAGGAGGAGAGATGAACAAGAGCAATTTCAATTAGAAAAGCTGAAACTAAAATATGTGTCTGAATCTATTGTGTTGGTGAATGATGTTTATATGAAACAGACTGAAAGGGAGAATGGCAAAGTAAGCCAGTGAAATAGTAAAATCCCAAGCACAAATAGGTATTTCAGATAGTAAATGTCCCATATTATGGATTCCGGTCTTGTAGGGTTTTTTTTATCTCAGACATTTCTGACTTATAGGCTAGTTTAATATTGCAAATGGAATGCGCATTCCCCGTGGTAAGTCCATGGGTTTTATCTACAGGCTGGCATACCATAGTGCTAACTGTATCCAGCAAACTGACTTCAATCAGCCTAACATTTCTAGATAAAACTTTAATTTCAAATTGTATGCAGTGGACAGCATGTGATAGACCTGAGCGGTTAGTACCCTTCTGAACGTGGCAGCTTCTGTCTTGGGAGCAATAATTTAGTAATATGAGGGTTTGGTTGAAAGAAGCTAAATGTGATCTAATTCTTACTTATCTAAGTATTTACCGTTTGATTCATCTTTATTATTTCTGCAATATTTTAAATTTTTATAATGCTATCAAAGATTATTTTGAATCATTTATAGCTAATGTAACTATTGGTTTGATTACTTTGTGTTGATTTATTACTTCTATTTCATCTCTTCATTCTGCACAATATTTGATTATGCTTTATCCATTTATTCCCTCTTATCTCATCAAAATAGAAATAAGCCAGAAGGCAAAAAACTCATAAGATCAGAACCTGGGATCCCATAGTAATGCAACACATGTATAAGAGTCCATTATGCAAGTGGTGTTACTTTCTTTGTATGCCTCAAGAGATGTGGGGAAACTGCTAACTCAAAGTCTCCTGTTCCTCAAATGTCTGTCTTTGCCAGTACACTCGTATTAAGGGGAGAAAGCACAATGAGAAGGGTGGCTAGGACAATTGATTATGCCACTGCATAGGTGACTGTCAAAGGGCAGTTGTACACTGACAAAAGTAGGGTTGAGCTGAAACCCCAGAAGTTGGATGGATGCCACTTGGTGATTCTATTGTAGTGTTTCTCAGCATGAGGGTCCCCTGAGTTGGGACCCCTGGGGAGGTCACGAGGAGGTGTCAGAGGGGTCGCCAAAGACCATAAGAAAACACAGTATTTTTATTTATTCTGTTGGTCATGGGGTTTTGTGTGGGAAGTTTTGCCCAATTTGGTGGGGTTCAGAATGCTCTTTGATTGTAGGTGAACTATAAATCCCAGTAACTACAATTCCCAAATGTCAAGATCTATTTTCCTCAAACTTCACCAGTGTTCACATTCAGGTGTATTGAGTATTTGTGCCATGTTTGGTCCAGATCCATCATTGATTCACAGTGCTCTCTGGATGTAGGTGAACTACAACTCCAAAACTCAAGGTCAAACCCTTCCAATATTTTCTGTTGGTCATGGAGTTCTGTGTGCCAAGTTTGATTCAATTCCATCATTGGTAGAGTTCAGAATGCTCTTTGATTGCAGGTTAACTATAAACCCCAGCAACTACAACTCCCAAATGACAAAAGCAATCCCCCCAACCCCACCAGTATTCAAATTAGGGCGTATTGGGTATTTGTGCCAAATTTGGTCCAGTGAATGAAAATATTATTTATTTTATTTATTTAAAACATTTATATTCTGCCCTTCTCACCCCGAAGGGGACTCAGGGCGGAGCACAGCATATATACGACAAAATACATCCTGCATGTCAGATATTTACATTACAATCCATAACATAGCAAAATTACAGTTATGAAGTAGCAACGAAAATATTTTTATGGTGGAGGGTCACCACAACATAAGGAACTGTATTAAGGGGTTGTGGTATTAGGAAGGTTGAGAATCACTGTTTTCTGTGGACTTCCTGAGCTGTCTTGGCAGCAACAGGGAATCCTCATTGCCCCGCCACTCTGAATATGGTCTGGCACTGTTGGGCAGGGCCGCTAAAGGAGACACTCTTCCCCCCATATTGTGGCTAGCTGCAGGCACGACATCACATTTATCTGGATTTCTGGAGCAGTCACCAAAGTGGTGGGTGGTGATGGGATGCCCCCATCACCCCACAGCAAGTCAGCAGCCTGGCACATAAAGCAGCTTACCCGTGTTTGAGCTGAATTAGCCACTGTGTGCTGTTTAGCCACCATGGGACTGATTCACCTGCACATCAAACAAAGCAGTCAGTGTAGATGTGTCCACAGAAACCTTTCCCATAGTACTTTGATCTCATGAATCCCTTAGGTTTTAATTATTTTATTGCTTTTATATATTATTATATTACACTTGCCGTCCCCTGCCACACATTGCTGTGGCCCACATGAGGGTTCTGTGTGGGACGTTTGGCCCAATTCTATTGTTGGTGGGGTTCAGAATGCTCTGTGATTGTAGGTGAACTGTAAATCCCAGCAACTACAACTCCCAAAAGTCAAAATTCTATTTTCCCCAAACTCCACCAATGTTCACATTTGGGCATATTGAGTATTCGTGTAGAGTTTAGTCCAGATCCATCATTGTTTGAGTCCACAGTGATCTCTGGATGTAGGTGAACTACAACTCAAAAACCAAAGGACACTGCCCATCAAATTCTTCCAGTATTTTCTGTTGGTCATGGGAGACCTGTGTGCCAAGTTTGGTCCAATTCCATCATTGGTGGGGTTCAGAATGTTCTTTGATTGGAGGTGAACTATAAATCCCAGCAACTATAACTCCCAAATGACAAAATCATTTTTTTTAGTGAAGGACATACATTGGCCTGATAGGTGTCTTGTGTCCAAATTTGGTGTCAATTCGTCCAGTGGTTTTTGAGTTCTGTTCATCCCACAAACGAACATTACATTTTTATTTATATAGATGTGATGTTTTGACTGTATTTTATTTTGTGGGGCATTGATTGCCAGCTGTGAACTGCCCTGAGTCACCTCCGGGCTGAGAGGGGCAGTATACAAATGTAGTAAATAAATAAATAGTAAATAAATTAGGGTGAGACATCTGCAAAATAGATATCGCGGAGTTTGCAGCCTTCTGCTACTGCAAGTTTTTGGTCTTCTATTTTCTGTTTTCTTCACTGCTACTATACCTCCCTTTTGCTTTTTGCTCTAATTTAGGCTATTACCTATAGCTATCTAGCAGAAGTAAGTCATTAAATGAAGCATCCCAGGATCCTGAAGAAGGATGCAGACATTAAAGTTGAAGTGGTATCAGTCTGAAAAAAAAAAAATCAAATAGCCTAGGTTATTTTGTTTTATTCTCTTCCTCGCCTTGAAACAGCAAAAATAAGTTTTGAACACCTGACAGATTTGCAGGGTGGAATCCAGTTTTGTCTAGATATCCCCTTCCTATCTATAGAAGAATTGAAATTCACTACCACTACTAGCATTTAGATTGGTATTTCTCTCTCTCTCTCTCTCTCTCTCTCTCTATATATATATATATATATATATGTAATCCTAAATGATCCTACTGCACACATGATGGATCAAGTACATCACCCTCCCCAATATTAGTAAAGTACTTACTCCCATCATGCATAACTTCTGGATGGTTAATTAGGGCTGAGGAGAAATTGAATTCAACAATATCTGGAGAGCCTCAGGTTTGCCACTAAAGCCCATTCACATACTCATTAAATGAAGCATCCAAGGATCCTGAATTATTAATTATTAATCAGTTTTAACTGTCATTAATCCAATACTGTACAAATAACAAATACTGTACTGGGATTGTAGCACCGGAGCACTCTAGCTGAGAATTGTAAATGTTTCTTCCTAGACTGTCAAACCAGGAACAATGGCAGTTAAAGTGGGACAATAGTGCTCAAATTCTGACGTGTGAATGGGCCATTGATGTACTTTCTTATGCTATCTTAAAGGAAACATCAAAACAATGCTTAGCATCCATGCATGGATTAACAATGATTTCATATTAGATTTAAGTTATGTGAAATAGTACTTTAGTCAATGGATTTCATCTGGTAGCCCATCCCCATGTTCTAATAGTTTTTTTTATTTCTCTTTGTGCAGTTTATAAGTAAAAGAGAAAGGTGGGATAATCTTCTGGAAGAGATCCGACAGCTAAATTTAAGATTCAACTTAAGACCCATCTCTTCCAACAGGCCTATCCAATAAAGTTTAGCTCGTGAATTTTAACCTGCATTTTAACTCAGTGTATCTTATATTTCAATAGTGTTTTATCTCTGTTTAACTATGTATTATCATTATTGCTATTATTATTCTTATTACTTGTATTGACTCAGTCTGTTAATCCATCTACTCTTTGCAGGTGTACATCTTTAACCACCATTTCTCAATGCTATGGAATCCTGGGATTTGTACTTTGCTGAGGCACTAGCGCTATTTAGCTGAGAAGACTACATATCTTTGTTTTTGTTTATTCATTCAGTTGCTTCCAACTCTTCATGACCTCCTGGACCAGCCTGTGCCAGAACTCCCTGTTGGCCATCACCACTCCCAGCTCCTTCAAGGTCAAGCCAGCCACTTCAAGGATAATATCCATCCATCTTACCCTTGGTCAGTCCCTCTTCCTTTTTCTTTCTATTTTCCCCAGCATCATTATCTTCTCCAAGCTTTCCTGTTTTCTCATTTTGTGGCCAAAGTACTTCATCTCTAATATTTTTCCCTCCAGTGAACAGCCGGGCATTATTTCCTGGAGTATGGACTGGTTTGATCTTCTTGCGGTCCAAGACATTCTCAGAATTTTCCTCCAACACCACAGTTCAAAAGCATCTATCTTCCTTTGCTCAGTCTTCCTTATGGTCCAGCTCTCGCATCCACTGGTTACTGCAGGGAATACTATTGATTTAATTAAATATCGTATAAAACTGCAAATCACATAATTGCATAGCATCAAGCTATGGCAATTAAAGTGGAGTCAAAGTGCATAAATTCTGTGCATTGCCAAGCCATAGTTCTCGGAAGTTTAAGGCAGAATGATACCAAATATCCCTTTTTTTTCTACAGCTTCCAAAATGAGAAAAGTTGTGGTATGAGGAGGGTGGAATGGTGGCAGTCTTCTCATTGAGCACAAGCACCTGGAGTAAGGAAGAGTAGAGATCAGGACAGCATGGGTAGATCTTGGCAACAGTTGCTAAGGGGACTAGGATGCTTTTTTAAATAAAAGATAAAAACAGTAAAAACAGGAAAATGAAAGAGATGTGAAGCTGGTGAGAAAGTATGGTGGCATCAAAAAGGACGTTTCAGCTTTATCTGGGGATCAAAATCAATACACAACCTTGAATTCAAGTTATATGTTATTCCAATTGTGAGCCCTAAATAAACTTATAAAGTTGGATT
This sequence comes from Anolis sagrei ordinatus, assembly GCF_025583915.1. Lineage (NCBI taxonomy): Eukaryota > Metazoa > Chordata > Lepidosauria > Squamata > Anolidae > Anolis > Anolis sagrei. The sequence continues at coordinate 127,218,910 of NW_026847549.1, forward strand.
TAAAAAAAAATCGAAATAAAGCCTTTAGGGCAGGTTTTCTTCAAAAATAAACAAAGACAAACTCTTCTATCTGGGTAGCTTTCAGGTGTCACCTCAAAAAGCAAAGTGATGGAGCTAGAGAAATCCAGTTTTGTGTGATGGAAGCAGACATATCTACTACAAGGCAGTTCGGATTGTAGCAAGTAGAAAAGTGTGCTGTTTGAGGCGGGATGTTCCGTCTTTAGTAACTCCTTGGAAAGATTTCCTATACACAAGTAAACAATTCCTGGGTTTGGTCTCTTTGGACAGCTCTTGAAATTATATGAGATGAGAAATTTTCCTTTCCATTGTCTCTGCCTTTTCCAGTGAAGTCTGGGGGCGGGGGTGTTACATTGTCCTGTTTGTTCTATTGGGTTTTGGCTTGAGCACAAGAATTCTCAGCTTTCCCATCAGGATCATATTCATCAGTAGAAAACCCCACCTGCATTCACAATTCTTGCTCTCTATGGACCCATCCAGACAGGCCCAAAACCAGGACCTCTCTTGATTTTACAGGAGGTATCCAAACACCACTTCTGGAAAAACTGAATGAATTCAAAACAAATCATGGCAAATGGGGACTCACCTATGGGTTTTCCTGGTTTGTTCCAAATTAATTAGACACCTAGTAGCATCCAAGCCTTCCTGAAAGCCCTGGGATTAATGGAGTATTGGGTCTGTGGGGATTCACTTCCAGATAATCTTAGGACTACATGAGGGGGATTTGCCATCCCAAACCTTTTGGAATCCTGGAGACCAAAGGTCTGGAATTGCACCCCCACCCGACCTCCATTTCCCCCTAAAAATAATACAAACTTCAGAGGACAGCTTTGGTGACTGCAAGATGTAATTTGTTGTCATCAGTTCTTTTGGATGAGAGGTATAAAAAGTGGAATTTCCAAAAATGTTTGTTCTTCTGACTTGATCTCTGTTGAAACATTTCATCATTCTTTGTTTGCTTGCCCCAAATATGATAATATATGGATGAAATACAAGAATTCAATTTTTTCAGTGTTCTCAATGGCAAGAGTGTTATAAAATTCTGTATCTTCTGAACAACTCTGATGCATTATTTTGTGAAACTGTTGGAGATTTTGTCCTTGAGATTAGTAAATTTTAAGTATGGTTTCTTTTTATCTGTGATTTCCTATTGTAGTATATGCTAGTGTTGTACGCCAATTTTTTGCTGTATGCCAATAAAGGCTGTGTGTGTACTGCTAAAGGTAAACATGGGAAAAATCACAAATTCCCAGTCTACATATGAAAGCTTGTACTTCCATGTAACCTTGGATTGAAGAAAGGCAAACAAAAATTAAATTTGCAGTGCTTTCACTTGGGAGCCATTTTCTAATCATAGCTTCTTGGCTTCATCTCCATAGATTTTAAAATATAAAATGCTAACATCGACCATCTTGACTAATACATGTTTTATTTGGGTTAATGAAATAATGATTGTGAAGTCCTTGGCTCTCTTAATGCACTGTATAAATGATGTATATAATATGTATAAATGATGTATATACTTTTAATGGGTGATATTAGAACCTATCGACTGGTTGTGTCAGGGAAATGGAAATCCTCCAAATATTTGGAGTTTTACTGACAAGAGAATGATAAAAAGCATCAGAATTTTTCATTATTTTGTTTTAATGTGTGTTAATTCAAACTACTCCATTTAAAAAGCCTGGTGTGTAGCAGTTATAGATCTTTGATGTAGAGTTATAGACCTATATTCAGTAAGTCTATGTAGTCTTACTGTAAAACTATGTAAATGCCCTACTCTTCCTTGCAAACTCATCTTAGTAGCCAATAGCCATATTGAGTAAGGAGGTTTGTGCAGCTGCAAATTATGATATGAAAAAGATGCTGTTTCTGACCCTCTTTTACTAGTGAGCAAAGTTGTGACTATCAGAAGTGAGCAAGGTTGCAGCATCACTTGCTGGTGGGAAAGGGCTGCAGATGTAATAATGAAAGATATAAATAAACGAAGCTAATCATCATCATCATCATCACCATCATGCTTGTGCTCTAATCTGCAGCTGCATCAGCCTCCCTCATCTGATGACTGCTATGCATTAAGGTTAGTTGGACTGTTAATTACAGTCAACACTCAATGTTTATGAGGGTTCAGGGCACAGGAACCCTTTGAAAGTGGAAAAAGCCAAGAGGTGGGTGAGAGGGTGGAGAAATAACTATTAACATTGTGCCTGCATTTTGAAAATGGGGTTGCCCTGGGTGGGTAGGAAGGTGAGTCATCACCAACCTCCTGTGAACATACATACAGCAGCCCTGACCTCAAAAGGTAGGCATAGGGGAGTGATCCTTGCCACCATTTTGCCTGCTACCCAAAGATGGGACTGTCCTGTGAACATTCACACAGAAACTCCAGCTTTGAGAGGCAGGCAACATCAGTGATCTCTTGCCCCTTCCTCTCTCCACCCACCTCCCAAAGCATGGGCTGTTGTATCAATCAATCAAAAATAGTTTATTGTACGGGCCCAAGGCCATGACAAAAAGCACCACACACACACAATAGTACGCTGTTGTATAAGAGTGTTGTATAAATGTTCACAGGACAGCTCCATATTATGGAGGTGGATGCAGCAGTAGCAATTATCACTCCTCCCTTGGTTCATGAGCCCCAATATTGATCATATTCTTTACAGGGCGGAAAGAGTGTGCAAAGTTTAGCTAGTTAAGGAGTGAGTACAGGCTCATAAATAATTAAAAACCACTGATGTAAAACCCAAGAAAGTGGAGGGCCAAATGTAATAACATCAACGTAATTAAGTAACTGACGTAGAATATTGGAAACATTTTCATACTGTAAAGTTATTTTAATGAAATGGAGACACATATATTTGTAATCTCACCCACTCTATTCTGAACAGATCACTTAATCTGTCTACAATACCTGCCTGAATACCATCATAGTAACATTACATTGATATGTCACATTGCTATATAATGCAGGAATGTGTGTGTGTGTGTGTGTGCATAAAATGTCATATCATAGAATCATAGAATAATAGAATCAAAGAGTTGGAAGAGACCTCATGGGCCATCCAGTCCAACCCCCTGCCAAGAAACAGGAATATTGCATTCAAATCACCCCTGACAGATGGCCATCCAGCCTCTGGACTACTGTGACTTCCCAGATGTTGCTAGACTGCAACTCCTATCATCTTTAGCCAGTGCATAATCATATGCGCGATGTGATGGGAGTTTCAGTGCAATAAGGCTGGAAGATCACCATTGCCATCCTTGCTGTAGATATCCAGAGAGCCTGCTTGAGGGAACTCTCTACATTTATTTATTTATTTACTGCATTTATATCCTGCTCATCTCACCCCAAAGGGGACTCAGGGCGACTCACATCCATTTTAAAGCCCTACATGGTTTGAGTCCAGGTTACCTAAAGGCAGGCATGTAGCCGGGGGGGGGGGGGGGGGGGCTTCAGCCCCCCCCCCCCCCGAAATTCTCATGGTGGTTCACGAAAAGGCCTTACTGGTGCATTATTTAAACTGTTATGTTTATTCATATCATGATCTGATCACCATACTCAATATATCCCATATGCATGGGGGTATTGGGGTAAGGATACAAAAGGTTTGCTAGGCTAGACCCTCTTTCACTCAGACTCAGCCCCCCCCGAAACTCAGCCCCCCCGAAACCCCCCCACCCTCCCCCCCCCCCCGAAACGAAATCCTGGCTACGGGCCTGCCTAAAGGATCACCTTCTCCCATACAATCTGCCCCAAAACATTTCGGTGCATTGGGAGGCGGTTACTCCAACCAGCCAGAACCCCACTGTCCACCATCACCTAGAGGACCTTTTCATTGGCTGTCCCAAGACTGTTAAACAACCTGCTGGAAGAGCTCTGACAGCTAACTGGGCTGTCAAAAATTAAAAACTACCCAAAGACCTTTCTCTTCCGGTAGGCCTACCCAGCCAGTTTCAAAGCATGAATTTTAAACTTGTGTCCTTTGCTTAATCTCTGTTTTGTGTATTTTAATAAATATTTTATAGAAATACATATTAATATGGGTAATTTTGGCATTTTTACAATGTTTATGTATTTTAATTATTCTGTAACCCACCTCAAGCCTTGAGGAGAGGTGAGTAAAAAATATTATTATTGTTGTTGTTATTATTATTATTATTATTATTATTATTATTATTATTATTATTATTATTTGAAACACAACAAGATGAGTCCACAGCAGACAAGATCACTATGCTGGCCATTGTATTGGATCACACGTTGGACACTTCCCAAGTGTTTAGGACTGTGTGAGGTATCGGCGAATAATGTGTGCAGATCCCAGTAAGGTGGCCTGCTGCAGCTGGCAAATGGTAATTTTGTCAGCGCTTATTGTGTTTAAGTGCAGGCCAAGGTCTTTAGGTCTGCACGTTTACTGGCTTGTGCCAGAGACTTTGCAGTTCGATCTTTAAATCCTCATATCATGTCAGCTTTTCCAGTTGTTTCTCTTCAATCCTGCTGTCACCTGGGATTGCAACATTGACGATCCATACTCTGTTTTTTAACATGATCGTGAGGTCAGGAGTATTGTGCTCCAAAACTCTGTCTGTCTGAATTCGGAAGTCCCAGAGTAGTTTGACACGTTCATTTTCTGTAACCTTTTCAGGCTTGTGATCCCAGCAGTTCTTTGTCGCAGGCAGATGGTATTTGTGGCACAAGTTCCAATTAATCATCTGAGCAACGGTGTTATGCCTCTGCTTATAGTCTGTCTGTGCGATCTTCTTGCAGCAGCTGAGGAGTGATATATTGTTTCATCTGCTTCCTTGCAGAGTRTACATTTGGGATCTGTCACTGACTTTTCAATTCTGGCTTTGATAGCATTGGTTCTAATGGCTTGTTTTTGGGCTGCCAGAATCAGGCCCTCCGTCTCCTTTTTCAAAGTTCCATTTGTGAGCCACAGCCATGTTTTTTCTTTGTCAATTTGGCTCTCAATMTTCCCCAGGAACTSTCTATTATTGTATTGTCAAAGGCTTTCATGGCCGGAATCACTGGGTTGTTGTAGGTTTTTTCGGGCTATATGGCCATGGTCTAGAGGCATTATCTCCTAAKGTTTCGCCTGCATCTATGGCAAGCATCCTCAGAGATAGTGAGGTATGTTGGAACTAYGAAAAAGGGTTTATATATCTGTGGAATGACCAGGGTGGGACAAATAACTCTTGTCTGCTGGAGCTAGGTGTGAATGTTTCAACTGACCACCTTGATTAGCATATAATGGCTTSGCAGTGCCTGGAGCAATCTTTTGTTGAGGGATGATTAGATGTCCTTGTTTGTTTCCTRTCTGTTGTTGTGCTGTTGTAATTTTGGAGTTTTTAATACTGGTAGCCAGATTTTATTCATTTTCATGGTTTCCTCTTTTCTGTTGAAATTGTCCACATGCTTGTTTATTTCAATGGCTTCTCTGTGTAGTCTGACATGGTGGTTGTTGGTGTGGTCCAGGATTTCTGTGTTCTCAAATAAATTGCTGTGTCCAGGTTGGTTCATCAGGTGCTCTACTATGGCTGATTTCTCTGGTTGAAGTAGTCTGCAGTGCCTTTCATGTTCCTTGATTCGTGTTTGGGCACTGCGTTTGGTGGTCTATTATTATTATTATTATTATTATTATTATTATTATTATTATTATTACATCCATGTCGAAATATTTTATTTGAAGGTAACTGCCATTACATGTAAGTAAGTAATACTTAGGTGACTTTAATCAGTCAGAGCATTTTGTAGAGGCGCTTTAGATCCTGGCCTAGTTTGGAGATGCTTTGTCTTTTTTTCCATGTAGGTTTTTAAATACCTTTGTAGCACAAGGTATCGTCATCCCTCCTGCTGTGAAAAAAAAAGCAAACCAGGAAAGCTTGTCTAAAATAAAAGAAATATAAAATGAAGCAAGTTTCTGAATGTTCCTCTTATTCAAGATGTCTAGATACCTTCCTATCCTTAGGGAAGACATTACTATAATGTAATGTGATGTAAATGCCAGGTTATAGTTTCACTTGAAAGAAATGTCATTGAAAATAATCAAGAGTTGATAAGCAGTGGTAACATATAAGATATTTTTACCATAAGGTTGATCAAACTGGCGGCTGCTTCTTTCTCACAGACCTGTTTTAAGCACTAGCAATTTTGTTCTCTGACTTTTTTTTACTGGCTTTAATAATCCAAACAAACCTTATCATGGACAACATAATAACCAGTCTGATGAAAGAAAAGGATGACAAATTAATAGGCTTTCAGCAAGGACATACAATAACATTGTTTGCAAAGGATCTTTAAATGCCTAAAGTATTTTACCCCTTCTTCTTCTAATATGTCATGAGAAAATGTGATCAGTAGTTAATTGCACACCTTTTAAATGATGGAAACTATGCATGCCTTCTTCACTTTGCAACTGTAGTCAAAGGAGTAAAATATCAGATAGTTTCTCAGATTAAAGGATCACAGATAAATGTCCAGCAGAATAAGGTTTAAAGACACACATGGATGTATTACAGTATGTCTGATATATTTTTCATATTTTATGAATTCTTTTATGCTATGTTCAGTAACATAACAACATGGCACAACAACATGGATCTAAACTATAACCCTATAACTTTACAAAGAAAAAAAAGAAACAGGTCATTCACGGTGGAATGACATGCCAGAATTTAAAAATAATTGAAGACCTATTATCTCAATTTTTAACAATGAATTTTAAACTTATATCTTGTACTATATTTTAATCTTAAACCATTGTGCCGGCTGAACTTTTGACCTGAAGGTAGGTGGTTCAAATCCGCGAGACGTGGAGAGCTCCATCTGTCAGCTTCAGCTTCCCTTGCGGGGACATGAGAGAAGCCTCCCACAGGATGGTAACACATTGGAGTGTCTCCCGGGCAATATCTCTGCAGTCTGCGAATTCTCTCACACCAGAAGTGACTTGCAGTTTCTCAAGTCGCTTCTGACACGATAATTTTTGTTAATATAGGTATTTCATAAAAACATATTTTTATTTATTATTTATTTATGACATTCATAGCAGCTTACAAGTTATATGTACATACAATATAATATATTATTAGCATAGTATAATATTAGTATTATATATTACTATATTGTGTTGTTGTTCATTCGTTCAGTCGTCTCCGACTCTTCGTGACCTCATGGACCAGCCTACGCCAGAGC
>NW_026847549.1:127226346-127307207 GCF_025583915.1 Anolis sagrei ordinatus
GTACCACTAAACTGTAATATTATTAGTAATATTACATGTAATATAAAATATATAATTATTGTATTGTATTGGGTTGTTGTAGGTTTTTTCGGGCTATATGGTCATGTTCTAGAGCAGTAGTTCTCAACCTGGGGTCCCCAGATGTTTTTGGCCTACAACTCCCAGAAATCCCAGCCAGATTAGCAGCTGTTAGGATTTCTGGGAGTTGAAGGCCAAAACACCTGGGGACCCACAGGTTGAGAACCACTGTTCTTGAGTATGCCTCTAGAACATGGTCATATATCCTGGAAAAAATCCTACAACAACCCAGTGATTCCGGCCATGAAAGCCTTCAACAATACATTATATTGTACTATTATTAGTAGTATTATATTGTATTACACTGTAGTATTATTATCAATTTTATATGTGTATACAATATATTACAATATCAGCACAGTACAATATTAGTATTATATATTACTATATTGTTGCTGGGGGGGGGGGGGACGACTTCCAACTGATGACCCAGGAAACATGGTGGAACTCTGTCTTCCTGGCTCCCCTCCTTCACTCTGGCTCCAGAGTCTCAGTTGGTGATGTTATATATGTATTTTACTCAATGTTTTCTAATGATGTGTTGTGCCCTGCTTCAAGCCATGAAGAGAGGCAGGTAAGAAATAAATATTATTATTATTATTATTATTATTATTATTATTATTATTATTTATTCACATTGCATTTATGGAGAAATGAATGTCCTTTATAAGATGTCCCTTTTATACCAAACCTGTAAAATCACTTTTGGGGTGAGGTTTTTGAAGGGATAAAACTCTTCTAATTTTCCCCCCAGTTCTCTTCTCAGAGGAGAGTATCTACTTACAAGAAGAGGGAAAGTGAATGTTTCTTGATGAACAGCTCCGTTACTATAGAAAAATAGGTGGTAGCCAGCAATGCTTAATTTAAAAAGTAAATACTTCACAATAGGAAAGAATGTCCAAAAATATTTGAAAAGTTGCTCAAAAATGCATGTCTTGATCGCTGGGAAACACTTGACAAGGAAAACCCTGGACTTTGTAATTTATTTATTTATTTACTAGCCATGTCCTGCCACACATTGCTGTGGCCCAGTCTGTGTATATATGTTTTGTGTGGGTGTGTATGTGTGGTATATATATGTGTATATGTGTATAAGTGTGTGTTTGTGTTTATATATGTGGTTTTTGCATGTGTTGTAATTTTTTTTTGGCTTTTTAAGTCCCTTCTGCTGTGTTTTTCAATGTTTTTAGGAATGATGGTCATTCGTTGGCCTGATAGGTGTATTGTGTCCAAATTTGGTGTCAATTCAACCAGTGGTTTTTGAGTTATGTTAATCCCACAAGCGAACACTGCATTTTTTTAATATAGATTTATTTAAAGCATTTGTATCCCATCCTTCCCAACCCCTGAAGGGGATGGAGGATGGTTTACAATTGGCAGCCTTTGGGCTAAAAAGAGTGGGATAAAAATGCTGTAAATAAATCTATATAAATAAAAATGTAATGTTCGTTTGTGGGATTCACAGAACTCAAAAACCACTGGGGGAAGTGACACCGAATTTGGACACGATATACCTAACAACCCAATGTATGTCCTCCACTCAAAAAATTACATTTGTCATTTGGGAGTTGTAGTTGCTGGGATTTATAGTTCACCTACAATCAAAGAGCCTTCTGAACCCCACCAACGATGGAATTGAACCAAACTTGGCACACAGTTCTCCCATGACCAACAGAAAATACTGGAAGGGTTTGGTGGGCAGTGTCCTTTAGTTTTGGAGTTGTAGTTCACCTACATCCAGAGATCACTGTGGACTCAAACAATGATGAATCCTGGACCACACTCTACACAAATACTCAATATGCCCAAATGTGAACACTGGTGGAGTTTGGGGAAAATAGAGTCTTGACATCTGGGAGTTGTACTTGCTGAGATTTGTAGTTCACCTACAATCAAAGGGCATTCTGAACCCCACCAACAATAGAATTGGACCAGACCTCCCACACAGAACTCCCATGTGGGCCACAGCAACACATGGCAGGGGACGGCTAGTAAATAAATAAATAGATGCCGACAAAGAAACAGTTAGAGCACAATTAACATAAAACAGGTGAGCACCAATAAAAAACACATTTCAAAAGCAATAAAAATAAATTTGAATTATTGGTCCTTAAAATTACTAGTATCTTTTTAATTTTGGATTTATTAAGCACAGCATCCACACAGTTTTCTATTTATTTATTTGCAAAGGAACAGTGGAAAACAGTATTACAGCAGTATTATTTTCTAGAAAATGCTAATTTCTGTGCAAAAACACTACATCTACATTTTGTGCATGATCAGTCTCATACTGCAAATACTTTTCAAAACTGCAGAATTTTCAAAGACTCTTGCAATGAGAAGAAAAATGCCAAGATTACTCGCTGATTCCTTTGAAAACAATATTAGTGAAGAACAACATCTGTACTCTTGTTGGGAAGAAGAAATAACAACAGATTGCAAAATAATCTCACAAGACCCTATTTTGCTATGATACACAGGAGCAACATTTACATGCTGTCTTCTGTCAAACTGTACCAGTTGCTGAACAACTCGGCAGTCATCATATGGCACTTATCCACCCTGTGGCTTATGGCAGTACTTCTAGAATGCTTCTGAAGGGCCTTAACTATCTTCATTTGCATTAAGGTAGGATCGAAATGTTTCAAATCTGGGGAAAAGACCAAGAATAAATGATAGAACACATGGGTTGCATGCAGAAGGTCACAGATTTAGTGTCTAGCATTATCAGAAAAGCCTGCAACAACTTCTGTCTGAAAGTGTAGATGGTAACCTGCAGACAGTGTTGAGTGACAAAGACCAAGATAATGATTTTTAAGCTTTCATTTATTAAATATTTCCAATTTTAATTATTATTAATAATACTAACTTTATTTTTATACCCCGCGAACCATCTCCCCTAGGGGACTCAGGGCGGCTTAGAAGGGACACGCCCAAGATTACAATTAAAACGCACATGTAAAACACTTTAACCAATTAAAACATCAGATAAAACAAATAACAACACAATTGAAAGCAATATAAAAACAATACGGCTGAAAGAAACATAGCTGAGGTACCAATTCAATGAGTGCAATACATTTTTACAAGAGTGCAGGAAAGTGCAACAATATGGTTAACTGGGCAGGAAATACTGTCAACAATATGGTAAACTGGGCAGGAAATACTGTCATACTACATGTTAAGGTAGAACATATGCCAGTGTAAAGTGCAGGCCGGTGTAAAGTGCGGAACTTCAAGTAGGGACAAGAAAGTTACTGGTGAGCTGCTTAGTCAAAAGTGCACCGGAACATCCAGGTTTTTAGTTGACTATGAAAGGAGGAGAAGGTGGGAGCCTGTCTGATCTCCCTAGGGAGGGAGTTCCAGAGCCGGGGGCCACCACTGAGAAAGCTCTCTCCCTCGTCCCCATCAACCATGCATGTGACGGTGGGGGGAGAGAGAGCAGTGCCTCCCCAGAAGATCTCAAGGTACACACTGGTTCATAGGGGAAGGTGCAATCGCGAAGATAAGCAGGTACCAAACCGTTTAGGGCTTTATAGGTGATGACCTGCACCTTGAATTGGGATCAGAAACTTATTGGAAGCCAATGGAGCTGTTTAAACAGGAGGGTTGACCGCTCTCTGTAACTAGCTCCCATGAGTAGTCTGGCTGCTTATACTTACATTTTCACGTAAGTATAAAATAACCAAACAACCCAGTAGTATAGTCAGGCAGGGAAGTTGTGGCTGTGGGCACTCTCATCCACCCTATTTTGGGAAGCTCCTCCTTCCAAAACTGCCTATGACCCCGACTGTGGTCTATGGCATTGGCAATCAGCAGTGATCTGCCAACCTATTTTCATTGTAACCAATAAACAAGTTGTGGCCTTTGGTTACTCCAACACATTGTGTTTTTGTGTTTCTTGAAACTTCAGTGGGTGAAGGGTGGTCCCCCCTGCACATGCAATGTAACAAATATAGTACAATATATCATCTCATTGAAGGTAGAAAATGCCTTCAATCTAATTGTTAGTACCAACTAGAATAAATTCATTGACTCAGTGTGAACTCAGTAAAACAACACTTACATCATCATGGGTGATGTAGGTGGCCAAGTATGATTGTTTTCCAGCGGTAGAATCTTAGCAGTGGATCCATAAATGACTGTGAAGACCTATTCTGGATCCACACGGTCTTTCACATAGAGGACATAGATTTCTAGATGGAAGGTGATCATGACAAGGATTTGCTTGATGTGCCTTCCTCTTCAAAATCCATAGCACCGCTGGTAACAGCTGACCTCCAGTTACAATGCTTGAGTGTCAACAGTTGTTGTCCACCAACATTTCATTTTCTGATATTAAGTTGAGAATAAAGTAACTGCTTTGGGAAGGGCAACTGGACATTTGGACAATGTGGCCATTCCAGCAAAGTTGGTAATGGAACTCAGTAAATCCAACACTAGTGTAAGTTCTATTGATTCAGTATATCTATTCTAGCAAGGTCTAGCAATTTGTTTGAGACCAATGAAACTTGCCAATTAACATTTGGCTAGGAAAATGCCATCACCTGTACAAAATATGAAATGTAAGCCACAGTACAGTAAAAGAGAAACTGGGGTACATAATATGTGGGATTCTTTTTTGACTGAAACTATCCCAACATTTGATACAAAGTTCTCTTTGAAGAATGTTCAGTCAACCCCCAGCTTAAATTCAACCAGAGAGGGAGAAGATTGAGAATAGAAACTAATGCATTTCTCAATTCCTAGGAAACAATTATTCTTTCACTAGGGCAGGGGTCCTCAAACTAAGGCCCGGGGGTCGGATACAGCCCTCCAAGGTCATTCACCTGGCTCTCACTCATGGTCAACTTAAATCTGAAACAAAAGTACACAACAACAACAACAATCCCATCTCATCACCCAAAAGCAGGCCCACACTTCCCATTGAAATACTAATAAGTTTATAGTTGTTAAAATTGTTCTTCATTTTAATTATTGTATTTTAAAGTGTTTTTTACACTACAAATAAGATATGTGCAGTGTGCATAAGAATTCATTCATGTTTTTTTTTTTCAAATTATAATCCGGCCCTCCAACAGTTTGAGGGACTCTGACCTGGCCCTCTGTTTTAAAAGTTCGAGGATCCCTGCACTAGAGTATACTGAATTTTCCCAAGACTCTTTTCCATTGGGTACACCAGAGGAAGAAAGAATCAAATGGTCCCAAATATTTAGGATCTTGAAGGTTAAAAGTAGAATCTTCAACACAGTGTGGAAATACAGCCAGTGTAGAGGTTACATTACAGGTGTTTTTTGTGGTTTTTAAATCATCTGCAAACTACTGATAGGAAAAGTCTGTTTATACCCAAGCATATATTTGACTTCAGGGGACCAAACAGTATGCTTTGGATAGTCAACTTTTTAATTGCTGTTGGTTTGCTTTTTGAGAAATAGCATACCTTATAGGTATAGCACAAACAGATTAATTGTCTGAACTTTCTCTGTGCTAATCTCCTAAATTCCATGTGGGTGGCTGAAAATGTTTTTTCCCCAAAAATCCAACCCTTTGCCTTTGCAATGGAAATTAATGGGGAATGGCCGGAGATCTAGCTTATTGAATCTTGCTGACCAAATTCAGAATGACTTCAGTCCAGATTAACCTTAGTCATATTGAGTATTACTGAATATTGTAAGACTATTAATTAAGACTATTAACTCTTAATTTGGAAAGGCAGAATTATTGGACATCCATGTATAAGGTCACTGAAGATATAATCACTGGATGTATCCTCAGGCCATGAAAGCGGACATTGAAATGAGAGATTCTCAAGTGTTAAAACAGTTTAGTGGGGGAGTAATAAAGAACTAAGTGCTCCCATTAGTCTGTTAGTAATTATGACAGGAAAGCACAGTATATATTGTGGATGACATGCACATTCCACAAAATTATCCTGGAAGGTTTCTTGACAGTCAGACAAGATGGAACCACCTCAAAGCACTGCTTAAAGCAATGATTCTATGAAATCTGTGCAGACAGTGTCTTTGGGAAACTTCTTTGTCCTGTCATAGAAGTCTGAAGCCTGTCAAATTGGTTTTCAAGGATACTTTATAGAAAACATGTAGCTATTAAATTGTATCTCCTGTTAGAGGACATTTATTCTGCCTTATGGTTTCACATTGGCTTGTTCTTGTTAGTCTTAACTACCTTAGACTATTTTTCAGGTGTCTCATAATTTAAACACAGAGTAAAATCAAGCACATTGTAAATGTTTCAGTTTCAGTATCTCCATTTTTAAAAGATTGTCCCATTATGAATGGCTGCCCTAAGTGGTCATAAGGACAATTCAGCTTCGATTTATAATTCCCCTAGTGTTCTTTAGGAATAGTAGGATTTGACAGCACATTCCTATTCATCTTCATAGTAACTGCTGGGAAATGTGATGGTTGTCTGTAAAACTGTTTCTCTATTTAGCTCGATAACCACTTAAAGATATTAGCCACCTTCTTGTCTCAACAGAGTCACAAATCTTATTTCAAAGTATGTACAGTATGCAATGAATCAATATATTAAAAGCACTGTTTTTTAAGCAGTGATAAAAACCCTTCTTACTGCAATGCAATGCAATCCATGTCATACAGCTTTTACTTCTCATGTATGTTGTAGGGTTGTGCATTTGGGGTAAACCATGTATGTTGTAGGGTTGTGCATTTGGGGTAAACCCTGACCCGATCCGTGTCCTGGCTTTCAGTTGGGGTCCTGATCTGTTTTTGGGAGCCTTGTGAAATCGGGCAGCCAGATATCTGTTTTCGTCCTCTTGTGCCAAAAGATGTGTTTTCTATCAGCCCATTATGGGGGGGGGGGGTGCTTCCCACCCAGGCTCCCCTTTCCAGTGCTTGCTTTAAGGAGTCTTCTTCTTACCTGCTGTTTCTACTCTAGAGGAGGTGCTTCTGCATGCTACACACACCCTCCTTGGATAGAGAGTGAGTGTGTGATTATAGGCTCAGAGAGCCTGCCAGAAGACTGCATGTGTGGTGGAGAGTCCAAGTAGAGTGTGTTTGTCATGTGCCTGCACTTGTGAGGACCTGCAGCTGAGTGCCTCTTACTTTAGACTAAGAAGCACTTGGTTGCTGGCCCTGGCAGGCGTAGGTGCTCTGGGCCTGTACACCACACATGAACTCTCTTTCCAAGGAGAGAGAGTATGTGGCGTGTAGGAGCACCCATGCCTGCCGGGCCCTGCAGCTGAGTGATTTCTAATACTCTGTGAGTTTGAAAAGCAAGTCATGAGATGGGACCCACTCCTCCTCATCATCATCATCATCATAATCTTTAATTACTTATTAATCGCCCTCCATCCGAGATGCTCCTGGCGATTTACATTGCAGAAATTATACAGGATAAAACCCATACATACAAATATTAAAATTAACATGGGTCAAATGCTCTAGTAAAAAGCCAGGTCTTAAGTGCTAGGATAAAATGCCCTAAGTCACGCATGGCTCTCAAATAGGGAGGCAAGGAATTCCATAAGGCAGGGGCAGAAATAGAGAAGGCCCTGCGTCTGGTGCTTTCCAAGTGCACTTCCCTAGGACCCGGTATATAGAGCAAATCGCGTTGGGATGGTCGTGGCGACCTCCGATGATGGTAGAAGAAGAGACGGTCTCTCCATGACAATCAATTGGGAGCCAGTGTAGATGCCGCAGCACTGGTGTTATATGGCATTTCATGGGTGTTTTTGTGAGTAACCTGGCTGCAGCATTCTGGACAATACGGAGCTTTCGGGTCGTAGAAATAGGAAGGCCAACATACAAGGCGTTACAATAGTCCAGCCTAGATGTGACTGTGGCATGGATGACTGTTGCCAGAGCCTCATCCGACAGGTAAGGTGCCAGTTGCCTCACTTGTCATAGATGGAAAAAGGCCTGTTTGCTGGCAGCAGTGACCTGAGCCTCCATCATCAGCTGCGAATCCAAAACGACACCTAGGCTCTTAACAGTAGGCGATGGAGATAGAGCAGCGCCATCAAAGGTAGGTAACGGATGGGTCAGACTTATCGGGCAGCCATGCCACAGGATCTCAGTCTTTGCCGGATTCACCTTCAGTCTGCTAGCACGTAGCCAGTTCGACAAAGCTTCCAGGCATAAGGTGAAATTGTCAGGTATTGACGTTACTCCTGCATGCTTTTGTGTCGAGCTGATTTTTGTAGCAGGAGGGGCCTTCCTTTTCCGTGCTCCCAAAGAAACAAAACACACTAAAGGAACGAAGGAAATGGAAGAAACAAATTCCGCGCACCACTCTAGTATACTGTCAGTTTAGACATTTTTTTTTTTGGGGGGGGTGATAGATTTGTCAAAAAGATTTGTGCAAATCTTGATGTTCACTAGAAACTTACTAGGAGTTCCATTAGCCAGTGCGCCCCCCCCCCCCCCGCCATTTCTTATAATAGTACAACTCAGATTCAATCACAGAATTTGGATACAACCAAGAAGTCAAACTACTTTACTGTCATTTCAAGGCCAGACAAAAGAAAGTACATGTTCACACAATAAATAATTCATTTGTAAAATCGGCTGCCACAAGATGTGATGGCCACTGGCTTCGGTGGCTTTCAAAGAGGATTAAAGCCATTCATAAAGAATAAATCTGTCATTGGATGTAATGGTTCTATTTAACCTCTAGGGAATCAAATATGCCTAGTTGCTGAGGACGAGCTGATGGAATAGGTTGTTAATGTTAAGCCCCACTTCTAGGTTTCGCAGAGTCATTTTGTCTGCCTACTGTGTTATGCACTGGACCACAGAGAGGCTAGATCTGACCCACCAGGGCTCTAATTATGTTAAAAGCACTGCCCCTGAATCAAATGTGAGATCTTTTAACAGTTCAGGTTTTGTATATTAGGCCCCTTCTACACTGACTATTTAATGCAATTTGAAGGTACTTCAAACTGTAATGGCCAGACAACAGGCTCCCTCAAAATGCATTTATTTATTTACTTTTCTCCCACTTTTTTCCCATGGATGAGACTCAAAGCAGCGAAGGAAATCAATTAATATTCATCAATGCTCTGTGGTTTGTATAATCATCATATGGATCTCATACCAAACCAGTTTCAGGATTTCCTTTGTAATCATCTTTTTTTTTTTTTGTCATGTCAGGAGCGAGGAGTGACTTGAGAAACTGCAAGTTGCTTCTGGTGTGAGAGAATTGGCCATCTGCAAGGATGTTGCCCAGGGGACACCTGGATGATTTGATGTTTTTATCATCCTTGTGGGAGGCTTCTCTCATGTCCCCGCATGAGGAGCTGGAGCTGATAGAGGGAGCTCATCCGCCTCTCCCCGGATTTGAACCTGCGACCTGTCGGTCTTCAGTCCTGTTGGCACAGGGGTTTAACCCCTGTAATCATCTGCACAGTGAAAACACTTTCTTCAAGATTGGTGGGGACATGAATTAAATGGTCAGTGTGGATGGGGCCAAGTTGTTTTGGAAACTCAGACCCTGAAGTATTTTGTATCCTTGGCATTAGGGATTAGCATGACTCCGCTGAGAGTCCAGAGACTCTGAAGGATTGTTACTGTCAAGGCAGTTTCTAGATGCGGGGTCCAGCTTTGCCAGTTTACCATTTGGCTCTCCTCTATAGCAGTAATATATGATGTTGTATTTCCTCAAACACAAAGCCTAACATAACTGGATCATGACATAATACTACATGTTATGCAGCTACTGTGGGTCATATATTAGTACTACTATGGCTCCTATTCAGAAGTACTGCTTTCAATGTGCCATGGCTATGTTTATATTATCACATTTATATTATATGAAAAATGGTAAGGCGGTGTTATATTCCTTGCTATCTATGTCAAAGCTAGTCTTATGGATATCTGGTTTGTGATCCTATAGCAGTAGTGGCAAATGAGGATTGTATTCCAACTACAGGAAGGTCACAGCAATTAATTTAATGCAGTTATTAACATGTTATGGTATTTAGACTATATGTCTATAGGTAATGTGCGGCTGCAATATTATGTTAAGGCAGTGGTTCTCAACCTTCCTAATGCTGTGACCCCTTATACAGTTCTTTATGCTGTGGTGACCCCAAAACACAAAATTATTTTTGTTGCCACTTCATAACTGTAATTTTGTAACTGTTATGAATCATCATGTAAACATCTGAGATGCAGGATGTACTTTCATTCACTGGACCAAATTTGGCATAAATATCCGATACGCCTAAATTTGAATACTTGTGGGGTTGCGGGGATTAATTTTGTCATTTGGGAGCTGTAGTTGCTGGGATTTATAGTTCACCCACAATCAAAGATCATTCTGAACTCCACCAACGATGGAATTGAACCAAACTTGGCACACAGAACTCCCACGACCAACAGAAAATACTGGAAGGGTTTGGTGGACATTGACCTTGAATTTTGGAGTTGTACTTCACCTACATCAGAGAGCACTGTGGACTCAAACAATGATAAATCTGGACCAAACTTGGCACAAATACTCAATATGCCCAAATGTGAACTCTGGTGGTGTTTGGGGAAAATAGATTTGACATTTGGGAGTTGTAGTTACTGGGATGTATAATCAAAGAGCACCAACTTTAGAATTGGGCCAAACTTCTCACACAGAACCCTTATAACCAGCAGAAAAAAAACCTGTATTTTCTGATTGTCTTTGGTGGCCCCTTTGACTTCTTAACTACCTATATGGGAGGTAGTTAAGAAGTCAAAGAATAGATATAGGTAAAAAGAGAAAAGAAAAAAAGAAAGAAAAGAGAAAAAAAGAAGAAGAAAAGGAGGGATTTCCAATCATCTTTACCATGGTATTTTCTGTCCTAGTCTTAATTCTTTGTTTTGTTTTGCCGCCTGCTCCCCTTTTTTTCTTTCCTGGGAACAAATTCTCTTATATTCTTCAATTTCATTCAATTATCAATTTTATTTTTTCTCTTTTCATATAGTCTCTTCGTAAAGACCAGTCTATTGTTTTTCAATGTCCTTTTGCATGTTAGTTCAGTAATTGGGTTAAATTGTTCATGGACATTATGTCCAATATTTTAGACATCCATTGCTCTTTGGAAAGAATATCTTTTTTCTCTCTAGTGTGAGCATGATTTATTCTGGTCACCAAATTCTTCAACAATTCACAAATAAAAGAATGTATAAAATGTATCATAGTGTAGATTAAATGCCCATGATTAATAGTAGT
Source organism: Anolis sagrei ordinatus (assembly GCF_025583915.1). Taxonomy (NCBI): domain Eukaryota; kingdom Metazoa; phylum Chordata; class Lepidosauria; order Squamata; family Anolidae; genus Anolis; species Anolis sagrei. Next base: position 127,237,612 of record NW_026847549.1, read on the forward strand.
TCGAGAAAATTGAGTACTAAATTGATGCATTTAAACTAATGCAAATGTTTGTAGGTTTGTGTTATCCTGGTTGATAGGAAAATGGGGCAGGGATTGAGAGAGAGCAATGGAAGTACTACATATTTCTCATCTATATTTGAGATTGTCCAGTTGCATTCATGGTTATCAGATGCTGAATGTCCTGGAATACATGTTCTGAAGTCTTGACACATCATTTGTTATAATTCATACTTACTTCAGAAAATATGGAGACATGCATACTAAAACTATAGCCTTTGAAAGGAATGGTTAATTTCATAGGAAAACACCAGGCAAACATATTGCGTTTTCTTTCCCGCTAACATGTTGAAACATGAAAGGAATTGTGTCTGGCTTTACAAAAGATTTTGTCATACTAGCTTCTTCAAAGGGGAAGAGAATATACATCCTGTGTCACAAACAAACAACATAAGAGGTGTTCTTTCATTTATCACATAATGACCAATCAACTACACAGCAGCAAGTTACCTGAATAAAAAGAAAGCACTTTAAGAGCTTTCTAAAGCATGCTGTTTAACCTCATATGATTCTTATCGTATTGCTGTCTGGAACATCACAGCACGGCCTTATCAGTTTCTTTTGTGAAAAGGATACACTACTAATAGCTCGATTTAAACTTGGTGGCTTAAAAAATGGCTTTGCATTTGGAAGGCATTATCTATCTTTGTCAAAATGTATGCAGACATCCTCTCGGGCTTCACATGAGTCTGACCTAATGTGGAAGGGAGCAAGGGCCAGAGTTATCTGTCTTTCTTACTCCAAGATATTCTAAAAAGAGGTCAATATTAAGGGACAAAGGGCCTGCTGATAACATTACTGCAGAAGTATCATTTATTTCTCCTGTCCTTCAGCTGAATCATCACATTTGGCCAGAGCTAGGCAATTTAGCTCTGAGCTGAGGAGCCTTCTAATCAAGGTGAAAGAAGAAAGCGCAAAAGCTGGGTTGCAGCTAAACATCAAAAAAACCAAGATTATGACAACAAGAATGATTGACAACTGGAAAATAGAGGGAGAAAATGTGGAGGCCGTGACAGACTTTGTATTTCTAGGTGCAAAGATTACTGCAGATGCAGACTGTGGCCAGGAAATCAGAAGACGCTTACTTCTTGGGAGGAGAGCAATGTCCAATCTCGATAAAATAGTAGAAGAGTAGAGACATCAGACTGGCAACAAAGATCCATTGCCTAGTCAAAGCCATGGTCTTCCCTGTAGTCACCTACGGATGTGAGAGCTGGATCTTAGGGAAGGAAGGCTGAGCGAAGGAAGAGAGATGCTTTTGAGCTGTGGTGTTGGAGGAAAGTTCTGAGAGTGCCTTGGACTGCGAGAAGATCCAACCAGTCCATCCCAGGAAATAAAGCCCGACTGCTCATTGGAGGGAAGGATACTAGAGACAAAGTTGAAGTACTTTGGCCACATCATGAGGAGACAGCAAAGCCTAGAGAAGACAATGATGCTGGGGAAAGTGGAAGGAAAAGGAAGAGGGGCCGACCAAGGGCAAGATGGATGGATGGCATCCTTGAAGTGACTGGACTGACCTTGAAGGAGCTGGGGGTGGTGAGGGCCGACAGGGAGCTCTGGCGTGGGCTGGTCCATGAGGTCACGAAGAGTCGGAGACGACTGAACGAATGAACAATGAACAAGGCAATTTAGTGTCCTCAAAACATTTCAGACCACAACCTCCATAAGCATTTGACAGCATTGCTACTGATCTGGGATTGTGGAAGATGTAGTTGAAAACATTAGAAGACAACAGATTTCCTAGGTTGTCCATAACATGAATGGTTGAAAGCTCAGTTACAGAAGCTATGCTGAATTTCATAGGTTTGCCACCAGGCAACTTAGGGACAGACTGTAGGCAAAAGGAAAGATGCATGCATTGAATGTTGAAGGACTCTTGAACTTCCAGATTAGGTTGGCTGAAACTTTGGATAATTATTCAATGTAAACAATACTGAACAAGATGGCCCTGTAATTTAACTCAGTGTAAGGCAATATTCTCTGTCTTTTGTCTTCTGTCCTATTTTTCTAAAGTACTAGTGAAACTCATTTCCAAAGGAACATCTCGCTCTACCTGTTTTATTTTTAATGCACCGTGTTATTTTGTCTTGTAGTTTGAAACTCTCATAGTGCAGCACAACCAAGTTGTTTTTTTTTTCTAGTGAGTCATTGGCAAAAGGCAGGAACAATTTGTTATTGTGTGGTGTTTTAAAGACTATTTTAAGAGAACTTGTCTGCTTCATTTAATTGCATCCCCTTCTCCCTTTTGATTCTTGCACATCTTCTTCAAGCTTCTGGAAAGGGGGAAACCAAACAATGAAGTGCCATTTAGTAGATACTCACTGTGTCTTGATAAACAGATTGTTCATTCTCTTGAAATGATGTGTAAAGGCTACACGTAACTATTGAGCATTGAATACAGCCCCATTCAGATCCCTCTTAACAATTACCATGTATTAAAAAACCTATTGGCAATAATAGCCCACAAGCAGAATATTGAGTCCAAATTAATGGGCAGTGAAAATTAATCACCTATAGCTTATTCCAACTTGTAATTAATTCCTTGGCATTGTTCAATGTCATGATTTTATTGTTTATTTATTTTTAAATAGCTGTCTTGGCGGTGATGGCCATTTGACAGTGCTATCCAGTGGATCAGACTGGGAGAGAAAGTGGTAAGCTGCATTTACTAGGTCACAAGTTTAGAATCCAGTTTCAAATAGGAGATGACTACCATGAGTTAATGAGGCATAATTAGAATTAGCAAGGGCAACAGAGTGATTTAATGGTAGATGAGGGAGTATGAGTTCTCCAAACTGGACTATCTATTGCCTTTTCTTTCCATTAAATTGAGATAATAGGTTGTACTTTGGGTCCGCAAGTTATAAACATCTGACTTACATATGACTCCAAGCTACAAACTGGAATGAGGGTGAGATCACAGGAAATGAGAGGAAATCTACCCCTAGGAAGGAAAATTCATGCCTGTAAAACTTTTCATAGGGGAAAAGGCTTTATCACAATCCTTGTTTCCATATCAACCCAAAATGTTCATAATCCAATTGCCACAGGAACAGAAAGTGAAGCAAAGCAGGAGCACAGAAAGCAAAGCAAACATTGCTATCCAAAATGGAAACAAAATGACTGGAATTACACATTAAAATGGACCTGATCTGACTTACATACACATTCAATTTAAGAACAAAACTGCAGAACTTACCTTATTCATAATCCAGGGACTTCCTGTATTGGTTAAATGGGGTGGTAGACTCCAATTTTAGTTTTGCTAGATATTAGGTTTCAGCTTGCATCATGCCTTTACATTATAATATTAATAGGAACTGGATGTTAAGAATATTTGAATGTCCATTGCTTGGGTTGAAATCTGTATAGCAAGGAATTCTGTTTCTTCTGCTTATGAGTACCATTAGGGGTGTGCACAATTCCATTTGGTGATATAGGATTCAGGGAAATTCAGAGGTCTGGCAGCCAGGCAGGACCCAACCAAAGCTATATCTGAATGGATCATGAGGAGACAGATGTTTTGGCTAATGGGGCAATGGGCTGAGTGGCACTCTACCTCAGATGGAGGCCACAGCATGTGGGCAACCTCACAAATTAGTCAAAAATGGGCACCTGTCAGTGGCGGCTCCTCCATCCCTTCCCAAAGCCCCCCCCCCCCCTCCAGTGAAGCACCTGCTTGAGGCAAATAAGGCTGGAAAGAAATCAAGAGAGAGAAAGGTGGGAATGTTTTCCTAGAAATTCCTTCAGACAGGGCTCTGCTGGGAACTTGCTTTCTTAGCAGCACTTTGCGTGGCATGAATATTGAAAGAGTCTCTGAACTCCCTCCTGGAGCATAATGGGAGTTGAGGTTTCTCTCTCCCTCGGTTTCTCATGTTTCTTTTTCAGCCAATTAGAGGCCTGGTTGACTGTGTCCATTCTCCTCCCTTCTTGTAGCATATGCTAGTTGGAACTTCAATTTCCAGAACCCGCTTTTCTGGGTTTTTTTTTAAATGTTATGGTAAAAACTTAAAACACTTCCCAAAAGTTAGTGGATTGGTGAAATGTTCTGAAAATTAGTCAACATGGATTTATCAAAAACAAGTCATGCCAAACTAATCTGATCTCTTTTTTCGATAGAGTTCCTCTTCATCTTGGAAAGAAGTGACAAGTGGAGCTGCAGGGTTCCTTCCTGGGCCCGGTCCTGTTCAACATCTTTATAATGACTTAGATGAAGGGCTTAGAAGGCATGATCATCAAGTTTGCAGACGACACCAAATTGGGAGGGATAGCCAATACTCCAGAGGACAGGAGCAGGATTCAAAACGATCTTGACAGATTAGAGAGATGGGCCAAAACTAACAAAATGAAGTTCAAAAGTGACAAATGCAAGATACTCCACTTTGGCAGGAAAAACGAAATGCGGGAAGCCTGGCTCGAGAGCAGTACGTGTGAAAAAGATCTTGGAGTCCTCGTGGACAACAAGTTAAACATGAGCAAACAATGTGATGTGGCGGCAAAAAAAGCCAATGGGATTTTGGCCTGCATCAATAGGAGCATAGTGTCTAGATCTAGGGAAGTCATGCTACCCCTCTATTCTGCTTTGGTTAGACCACACCTGGAATATTGTCTCCAATTCTGGGCACCACAATTCAAGAGAGATATTGACAAGCTGGAATGTGTCCAGAGGAGGGCGACTAAAATGATCAAGGGTCTGGAGAACAAGCCCTATGAGGAGCGGCTTAAGGAGCTGGGCATGTTTAGCCTGAAGAAGAGAAGGCTGAGAGGAGATTTGATGGCCATGTATAAATATGTGAGAGGAAGCCACAGGGAGGAGGGAGCAAGCTTGTTTTCTGCTTCCATGGAGACTAGGACGCGGAACAAGGGCTTCAAACTACAAGAAAGGAGATTCCATCTGAACATGAGGAAGAACTTCCTGACTGTGAGAGCTGTTCAGCAGTGGAACTCTCTGCCCCGGAGTGTGGTGGAGGCTCCTTCTTTGGAAGCTTTTAAACAGAGGCTGGATGGCCATCTGTCAGGGGTGATTTGAATGCAATATTCCTGCTTCTTGGCAGGGGGTTGGACTGGATGGCCCATGGGGTCTCTTCCAACTCTTTGATTCTATGATTCTAATTGGCAGGTCTGCAGTTGTAAATGTAGTCTACAAGTGAAGCAAGTTCCATCTTGATAGGCCTAAAAATGACAGAAAAGCTGGCCTCTAATTTTCCCCATTGGGAGCTGAAAATGGAACAAAGATAATAGTTTTGGGGCATTGTGCACAACTCTAATTAGTAATTACCATATTTTCCATCTGTAAACTCTGCACTTTTGCCTGTGACCGAGCCCCATTTTGAATTTGGTAATGTAATTTTAGACATTCTTCTTGAAAGCCTTCCTCTTATAATGCATAAATTTCAACTTTGTGATTAGATCTGGGTAAGAAAATGAGTCCTTGCCATGCTATGGAAATATGATAAACAGGAAGTGCTGATGGGGATACTACCTGAGCAGACTCTTAATTATTGATTAATAGTAGAGGACCTCCAAATCATCAGATTGTATTATTGATAACACAGATTTTGGTTCAGTTGCCTTGAAGGCGACAGTGGCAGGGGGGGGGGGGGGGGGTCCCATTTTCATTCCAGGTGAACTGTGTCACCTTAGTCTATTTTTTAAATAATGGGGTGGTAGAAGGAAGGGATTCCTGTTTTTAGCTTTAAGAGAATTCTTAGGTAGTGCTGAGAAGACATAAAGCACTCTGTGACATTTCTACAATACATGCAGAAAAAGAGTTAAGTTACCTTTTTTTAAAGTGGCCAGGCAGGATTTTTTAAAAAGCCATTTGGTACCTTGAGGCACTGCAATGCTCCCCAGGTCATTTCCGATGCATTTTAAGTTCAAGTCTTAGAAATGTGACAGAGAGAAAAGAAGCTTTGTGATGTTTTCAAGCTCCTATGTATCATGTGAAAGTCCTGGAAAAATCTGTACCCACTATCTCATTTTTTAAAACCAGCTAATATTTTCCAATTACTCTTCACCACCCAATCTTCAGAGGCATTTTATTTCATAAAAGTTGGCAAACCACTGTAATCTCCCCCCACGTTTCATTCTGTGTGTGTCAAAGTCGCCTCAAAGTTTTCCATCACCAGCCATGAAGATCTATCTTGGGCATCTTCTGATTTGGTCCAACTGCTGTTTCTTCTTTGCCAATATTTTTAATTTACTCTGTTTGTAACATATTTCATAACTTACCTGATATACTCATATAGGTCTAGGAGACCCTAGATGCTGCAAAAATTCCCTGCATATTCAATCAACTTCCATCAAAGGTGCAATTATCTACTTATATCACACAGAAGAGACATAAATTATCAAGATTCTCCTGGAAAGTGAGGTCATCATTTACCATTTTTTCAACTAAAATAAACATGATTCTTTTCAGTTAGTGCCAATTGGCATTTATTGTCAGATACAATTCTGATTTGTAGGTGTCGTCCCATGTCAGTATTGGATGTGTCCAGCCAGGCCCATAGCCAGGATTTAGATTCAGGAGGGGGGGGGGCGCTGAATTTTTCAGGGGGGGTTTGGGGGGGCTGGGTTTCGGGGGGGGGGCTGAGTCTGAGTGAAAGAGGGTCTACCTAGCAAACCTTTTGTATCATTACCCCAATACCCCCATGCATATGGGATATATTGAGTATGGTGATCAGATCATGATATGAATAAACATAACAGTTTAAATAATGCACCAGTAAGGCCTTTTCGTGAACCACCATGAGAATTTCAGGGGGGGGGGGCTGAAGCCCCTCAAGCCCCCCCCCCCCCGGCTACATGCCTGTGTCCAGCTTATGCTTCATCAGGCTTAATGTCATTCCCCCAGCTTGTATTGCTAATTTTAAAAAAGGTTGAGCCAAACCATTCTGCTGCATGGATCACACCAATTAATAGTAGTCCAAGTCAATGTACACAGTACTCAAGGCCAGACATTTTGAAAACACACACAGAGCATCCCCTCTCCTCATCAATAAAAATACAAAAACAAGTTTAAGAAAGTATAAACATAATACTCTTTCATTATACCCAAATCCATTGCCTGAGATGCTGTTCCTTATAGTAGCATTAGCACCGATGACATGTATTTGACCCAATTTACATCTGCTGTCCAAGACAGGCAACAAAATCAACTTTATTGAGTACCTTAAATATTGAACTGAATGTTTCACTGGTCAAGTGGGTTTGTTTTAGTATGCAGTGTAAACAGGGAGAAAATCCTCACTGGCTTCCATTCTCTTCCCACCTGTTAACAAGCTCTCATTTTCCGTCGTGAGAAATGTGAAAAATGACATTTCTATGAAAGGCCAGCAATTTCAAGACATGGATTCCTCATTTAGAGATGTATTGCTGGAATGCAACCAATGTGAACTCTTCTGCTGACTTTCCCTGCTGTCTTCCTATTCCTTTCATCTGCCATCCCGTGCCAAGGAACAGCATTATAGAAGATCTTTAAATATTCTTTAGGATGAGTTGCAAACTAGTACACCTGCTTTTTGAGATTAATGTAATTCTGATGCATTTAAATAAAAACAAGTATTAGTGATGGGATTGTTTCCATATGTAATGAGAACATTGGAAGTGCAACATGTGCCTTCAGTGACTTGTACTTTTTGTTCCTTTAATTCTTGGTAATATCTGGAATGCCTTGACAGGAGCCCTACACAAGCCTTACTCACATGAAAGGGCAAACTAAATACAAAGGGTCTGCTGAATCATACACAAACCCTGAAAAATATTTGAAAATGTATTTTTTCTGAAGTTGAAAAACTGGAATGACAGATTAATCAGGACTGTCCACCCTCAGTATTATAAAACTCCTTCCTTTGTGCATGAGCACTCATGGTAAATTATTGCAGGAGCCAACCTGTTCTACTCATATAGATTTCCCTTTGTAATTTAGAAATGAAACCTAGAGGGTCTACCTGAGAAGAAAAATCAATCTCCATTGGAGGTGTTCATCCTGAATCTTTGCGAAGCTGAAACAAACATTCCAATGGGTTGTTGTAGGTTTTTTCGGGCTATATGGCCATGGTCTAGAGGCATTCTCTCCTGATGTTTCGCCTGCATCTATGGCAAGCATCCTCAGAGGTAGTGAGAATGCTTGCCATAGATGCAAGCGAAACGTCAGGAGAGAATGCCTCTAGACCATGGCCATATAGCCCAAAAAAACCTACAACAACCCAGTGATTCCGGCCATGAAAACCTTCGACAATACATTAAACATTCTAATATTTATCTCTCCTCTCCTTTTACTCAATTCAACAAGTGGTGGCATTTTACGACCTCATCAGATGGGGGAAGAATTTCTGTGTTGTCTTTTCTAATCAATACATTTTCCCAGTTTGTTTTTTTTGTCTTTGTGTGTTGTTATCTGTTAATTTTTGTGTAAGCAAGTCCATATTCATTATACCCCATTTTGATCCTGGCTGCTGTTATTAAGTAAATGAAAATTCTATTTGTATTTTTTCCATTTCAAAATCTGTTATTTCTAGTAGGAAATACTCTGGTCTAAACTCAAAGTTTATCTATAGAATTAGTTCCAATTTTTTATGTATTAACTGCCAGAAGGATTTGATTTTCTTGCACTTCCACCAAAGATGAATGAAAGTGCCTACTTCTTTCCCACACTTCCAGCGTTTGTCATTCTACTTTTATTGATTTTTGCTATTTTTTCTGGTGTTAGGTACCATCTGGAGAACATTTTATACCAATTTTCTTTGAATCCCATGGAGTATGTGAATTTTAGTTTCTTCATCCACATCTCTTCCCACTCTGACATACTTATTGTTCTACTTAAGCCTCTAGCCCATTTTAGCATTGCCTCTTTTACCTGCTCTTCTTCTGTTGACCAAGTCAATAATTATTGGTACATTTTAAAAATTAATTTCATCTCCATTTTTAATATTTTATCCCAGAATGTCTCCTTTGTTTCAAAACCTGTCTTCCTATCTATCAAGAAGTTTTCATGTATCTGCCAGTACTGGAATCAATAGAGTGTCAGGTCAATCACTTTTAGGTCCTATTGTGGTTTCATGGAAGTTTCTTGTCTGTCTAATTTAAGTATTTGCTTGTATGTCAGCCTGCTGGTTTCCATTACACAATACTTCTGGCAAGGCTCCATGCTTAAAGGAGCAGGAGAGAGGAGCATGCCATCATGGTCTCAGGGTTCGCCATGATGCATAGTGGTTTTGGCAGCTAGTGTGAAGAGGTCATTAGTCAACTATTCAGTCCCAGTTACAAAGTAAGCTGAGGAGGAGGAATACATAAAGCTGAGATCGGACTGTGAGAATGGTGGGGACAAAGGACCTGATTGTAGAGGCTCAACCCCCTTCTCATGTTGAGATTATCATACCCATCCACACATTCAGCCTCATAAACTCTCTTGTTATTAGGGGCAGCTCATTAGAGACCATGGAGGCATTTTGTTTTTTCTATTGTGTATGTGAATAAACATATTTTCTCTAATATAGGCAAACATTTTAAAATGGATTAAAGCCCAAAGAATGCTTTGTATGTGATTCACCAAGGACATCATGCGTCAGGGTCAGAGTGCCTACGAAATGAGTATGGTTTTATTAGTTGATTTAGACAAATCTCACTTCATGAACCCAATCTCTCACAAGGCTTAGATTGAGACTGAGAGTGTGAGGCGGGATTTATAAATCCCTATTAAAAATTGTGTAGGGCAGCAAGGGAGGCAGCAACAACAACAATCCACAAATAATCAAATCTGTGAAAACTAAATGCACAAATGTGGAGGGCTGATTGTGCTTTACCCCTCCTATTGGATCTCCACAATTTACAAGAAATGTCCATGAACACATTTTGACTTCACGTTTGTGAATCAGAGCACACAGGGAAGCAGACAAAAACTCATATGTGAATTAAAAAGATGGAAACACACTAGCTTATGTTTTGGGTTTTGAAAAAAAAATCCTTCAACACATCAGCAGTGTGGCCATGCAATGTTCTCAGTTCATACAGTTTGCGTAATTGAGGCAATTTGTTCAATTTGCACAAAAGCCATTCTTGCAAATGCAAAAGCTCTCTAGTGATTCCTTGACATAATGTGGGCAAGAAAGAGGCAAATAAAGGTTTACTTGATTAGATAACCAGACACAATTGGCCTGGTTTGTTTGTTTGTTTGTTGAGTCTAGTAGGTTTGATACACAATATTTTTGGCATAAAATGTTTACATAAGAAATTCCACAATTTTCACATTAAACCTTTGTGTGTGTAATCAATGCCCTCTAATGTTTTTTCACAAAAAGTCCAGACATGTCAGTATTATCCCTTTTAAAGGATTATTTAATCTCATCCTGCAACAATAAAACTTTTTTATTATTGTGTATCAGAAGGGATACATAAAGGAGACGCAGCTACAAGGTGCTTGTGTGAAGATTCCTCCTACTAAGAGCAGCTGCAAAATGCTTATAGTTGAGACTCAACAACATAAGCCTTAGAACTATAAAGGTGATGGAGAGAATTTATTTCTTGAGAGTTAAAAATTGCTTGCTGTTTTCTTTAGCTTGTGATTGACTTGAACTTTGCTTTCTGGAATCTTACTGTGAAAAAGACCGATTGGCATTTAGCTTTGGATCTTCATCACTAGCTTTCCATACTCTCTGGGAGGCCTCTCTTTTCTGATTCATCTTCAGAAGGCTGCCAGTAGGCAGGCTTTTGAGAACTACCCAACTTCTGTGGAAAGGAGTTTAATGGTGTATGGGTGCCTTATACCCATATTTGATGTGCTGTTTAATATTTTTAATCCAGTTATTTTAACATGATATAGTGCATGTTTTTAGGTGCATGCTTTGAAACATCTTAGTTCCTGATACTGCGATATATTTATAGAAATAAATGTTGATCAAACCATTTACTTTTTCCACTTTTAGCCAACTACCACGAAGTTTGAGCAAATGTTCTTCCTAACAGAGAAAAAAAAAGTTTGCAGGAAGATGAAAAGGAAATCCTCCTGGACTCAAGGAATAATACCTTTTTTACTCTCCAGGTGATGGTTCATTGCATTCTCATTTGGATTTGCACTCAGTGTGCTAGAAAAAGCTGATATTATTCCTCCAGAAAACAAATGAGGTACATAGAAAATTTTGTCAACAGGCTGAAGCAAACTGTAGTCATAAACCAAACATCCATAAAATCCAATAGGTTCAATACTCCTTTCCAATGAATTTAGAGCTACAAGTCCTTCTTCCCTCACTCCTGCCAATTGAGGTTGTTCACAATTTCCTAATTCAATCATGGGAAGCTTGTGAATAAACGAAACAGAAAGCAATCCCAGAGAAGTGCCAAATGAAGATGAAGTACCTTTCATTTGGTCACATCTTCTAGTGACAGATTGGGCATCTCCATATCAACCTTTGTTCAAATGGAGAATGCAGGGCTGTAATTCTGGGACTTGAGCAGAAAATTCTGCTTCTGAAGAGCATGACATATTCAGAGAAATTGAAAGTCCAAAGGAAATGGCTCAATATGGAAAAAAACCAGTTTATACCAAAATTCACTGAGACTTAAGGAATCAAGCCTCTGTACATAGCTGTACTGATGAGATAGCTGGTTTTGTGGCCTTCATTGGGCAACAGTAGGATTGTCGGTACCAATCTATATAAATAAAAATGTAGTGTTCGTTTGTGGGATTAACATAACTCAATAACTACTGGATGAATTGACACTAAATTTGGACACAGTACACTTATTGGGCCAATGAGTGACCATCACTCATAAAAACAATTAAAAACACAGCAGAAGAGACTTAAAAAGCCAAACAAAACCACAAAATACATTACAACGCATGCACAAAACCACATATATACACAAACACACATATATATACACATATACACAAATATATACACACACATATACATATATACACAAACTGGGCCACAGCAACGCATGGCAGGGTACACTATAAATTTCAGTCCCTTAGATGGCCTTGCTACAAATTAGTCTTGTGCACAGATCTGCTTTCAAAAAGTGTATGTCTGGTTTGGTTGGTTTGGATGCCCGTAACTGCATGGGCTCCACCGCCAATTTTTTTTCCTGTTGCAACAAAACAACGGCTGTCAAAAACCCAGCTGCTTTTGGTTTCTTTCTGTTACATGTGGAACGTGGGGAGGGAGGCAGACGGTAGAAGGGAAAGGATCCCAGAAAGGGTAATTTTTAAGCACTTGCCTTAAACCCAGGTCTCCACTAAATACAGTAGGGAAAGGATCACAAGAAGCAAGGTTTCTTAAGCCCTTACCTTAAACCTGGGTTTCCTCTAAAGAGAGAAGGGAAAGGATCGCAGTGTATAAATGGCACTTAACTGTACAATGTAAAGTCTGAATGTTAGCATTATAAAGAACCCTTTTCAGACCATCAGTTCATGTAATTTAAGAAAACTTTGTTCCAAGTGAATAATTTTGGATTTTTCTGATCTTCTATTATGTGTTCCTTGAAATCAGATTGTGTGTAAAGATAAATTAATTTTAAGCAGCTCAATAAACAAGTAATTTCAAAATCAGTGGCTTGTACCTTCAATTTTGTGCAAGCTTCTCATATCATGCATATAAGACTATTCCCAGGTTATTTATTTCCCTGATATTTACTGCATTTAGTTAAACTTTATATAAGCTTTGCAGCAAGTCACATAACTAAAATTGTAAGATTGTTTGTTGTCAGAAGGCCATACAGCTAGGACTGAAAATCAAGCAAAAGAACAGGCATGATTGATATACAGCTTATCAACTTGTTCTATTAGGTCATGTTTAAAGAAGAAAATATGAACATGATCTCCATGAACCCTCTCCTAGGGTTCTCCACAGTTTGGAGAAACAAATGTAAGCAGGAATTTGATAGGAGATCTAAACAGGTAGACTCAAGTAGCCTAAGCATAATCTGTTCCATGCAAATCAGATCATCCTGTGAATAATAACAACAACAACAACAACAACAACAACAACAACACCACTTTATTTATACCCCGCTACCATCTCCCCAGGGGACTCGGTGCGGCTTACATGAGGTCGAGCCTAAAATACAACAATACAAGCAATAACAATAAGAATACAAGCAATTTAAAATAACAAAACAATAAACCAATAACGCATATAATATCAATAGGACAACACACTTTAAAAACTATGGGTAGGCCAAATGTAATTAAAATTAAAAGATTAAAAATAATGCTGGACATGGACGAAAAAGTGATAGGGCAGTTTGTGGGAACATACGAGCAGACATAAATATATAAAGTGCTTTAGAGGACAAAGCGGTATGGGATCAATACAAAGGTTTCCCCATGGAAGTGAATCATTGAGGCACGTGACTCTCAAACGCAGTATTAAGAAGTGGCTTTCAATGTAAAAGATGTTTCCCAAGTAAATAAAAACAGCCAAACCCCCCACCATAGTGCTGAAAATCGTCCCAGTGTAGAATGGGCCTGAGTCAGATGGCGGATATCATCCATATACTTCGCTGCTTAGTGTGTAGCCACATGATATCATTACTGAGGACAAAATTATTTAAGAACGAGAATTATTTTTCTTGAATATATACCATTCTAGCCAATCAGGCCATGCTATGAATATGATGGCATCGTGACATTATACAACCAGTCGGATTTGATTGCACAATGAAACAGTTAAGGGTGAAAACAAGAGAGCAAGAACTATGTAAATGAATGAACCTAATTTTTTTTGTCATGCCATCAGCGACTTGAGAAACTGCAAGTCACTTCTGGTGTGAGAGAATTGGCCGTCTTCAAGGACGTTGCTCAGGGAACACCCGGATGTTTTGATGTTTTATCATCCTTGTGGGAGGCTTCTCTCATGTCCCCGCAGGAGGAGCTGGACCTGACAGAGGGAGCTCATCTGTGTTCTCCCCGGATTCAAACCTGCGACCTGTCGGTCTTCAGTCCTGCCAGCACAGAGGTTTAACCCACTGCACCACCGGGGGCTCCTTTTTATGAACCTAACTGCAAACATAGGTTAATATTCATAATGTTATTTAGAAACAGTGAATAGCTTCTGTTCATCCTGCGTTTTAACTGTCTATGGATTAAAATTTATACTCTGGATACATCATAAGATGACACAACTTATGGAAAAAGACTACAATGTTTGGTAAAATGGAAAACAGTAGGAAAAAGGGAAGCTCACATTGCCAAATGGATTAATTTGGTAATGGAAGCCAGGGAGGACTGTTAATGATTGGAGCTTTCCTATTCATAGGATTGGCAGTTGGGTACATCTAATCTGGAAAGCTATGCATTACAAATTATTAGCAGCTATAATCACAGACTCCAGAATGTGTATGGAAAATCTACAACAGTATTATGATTTTAAAGATATTTTACATAAAATATGCAAATTAAATAGAAGCACCTCAAAACAACCAGTTAAATAGATACATAGCATATTTTCCTTTATTCCACTTCACAAACAAATGCAAAATGTCTATTGCAGCTGTGATATGAGAGTTATCATTCATGTTTATATGATCAGCTTTCCTTGTGTTGTGTATGCTTTCAGCAAAGGGATATTTGAGGATGTAGTGAATTAAAATCGGCAATAAAGGTTTGTGGCTTAAAACTTGGCTTTCAACATGGAAATGATAGATTTCATTCCACTGCAATTTCCGTTTGAACTTACCTCGTAACTTTTTCCCATTTTGCTTTTCCTTCTCATCTTCCTTCTGGCCCATTGTCTTGCTTTATTCATGTTAACAATTATTTTTACCACGTCTTCTTTCTGTATCCCCAAATAAAGGTAGGAACTAACTAGTTAAACTTAATTGATCAATTAAGTTGGCAGATTCTAACAAGAGCAACTTGTATTTTACAGTAAAACAATCTAGTTGGGAGTACTAGTATCATGTTGTGGTTTGAGTGTTGAACTATTGCTCTAGAAACCAGGGTTCACATTCCCTGCTCAGCCACGGAAACATAATTGGTGACTTAGGCAAGGTATCTTTTTCAGCCTAAGAGGATGGCAATGGCAACCCTCCTGGACAAATCTTGCCAAGAAAACATTGTGATCAGTTCAGTTTCTGTCATAAATCAGAAACAACTTGAAGGCACACAACTTCTTGTTGAATTTTCATAATTTACTGACTTTCTGTATCAAGTTATAAAGTTACTGATTTATTAAATGAGAGGGAGTTAAAGAACCATGGCATTTTACATTTCTCAGAGTATTCCTTGCCCAAAGTTTAGATTTTCTGCATCTTTGCAAATATATTTGTTTTTCTGTTAATCTTTTAGGGTTGTGGAATTATAGTCTTTAGGTCATGAGTTCCAAACCACCGAGTAGTAAGGTCATCTGTTCTCTTCTAGAATTGAATAGAGGCTCCTCTCGTATTTCTAAGTAAAGGAGGACTGAAGCTCTTGACTGTGGAACTTTGGTTGGGATCCATGCAGGAAATGATAAAAATGAGATTATAAGCAAGAAAGGAAAGGGAAAGCTAAATATATAGCATTCATATATAATGTGCTTATATATGATTCTGGCATTGTTCTGGTACAGCTGTACCAGGAGCTCTAATTTTGTTTGCTTTGCATTGAATGTTTGTTTGCAGTCCTAAGTTTCAGTGACTCTGCAGATAGGTGGCTTCTTTTGGTTGCAGTTATAGGGCAAGCCACCTGTCCATCATCGTTGAGTTTGGTCCCGCCCCTTGCTCAGGGCAATTGAGAAGGGAAGGGGGCCATTTTTCAGTTAGTCTCAGCTAGGAAGTCCATCATCGTTGAGTTTGGTCCAGCTAAGTGACTGGTATGTCCACTCGGTTTTGAGACGCAGTTCAGCCCGGTAGTGGATCCACATCAGTCAGGTCTAGGCTCACAGTTAGCCTGGGAGGAGCTAGAAAGGAATTTTCCTTGGAAGTAAAGCAAAGAAACAGTTAGAAGCCACCAGTTGTTTGAAACCTGGAAGCATTTGTTTAATCTTTGAAGACAAAAGAAGTTTGTTTAATTGTTCATCAATAAAAGACTTTGTTGTATTTAAGCTCAAGCCTTCTAAAGACTGTTTAATGGGGGAAAATTCTCTAAGGGCTTCTCTTCGGGGCCCCTGGCTTCCCATTGGGCTAAAGTTGCACATCCTGTTTTAAAAGCACTTCATTTCAAGCCCAGCAGCGACAGAACAGGCATGTTCAAAAATGGGACAAGGTGTGATGAGGGGTGGGAGCAAAATTGTAGATGAGATTCTTTACCTTAATTCAGGAAAGGCTTTTAGTGCCAGCATTAATTTAAAATGAGAGTTTAACATAAACCTAGCATCTAAATTTCTTCTTCTCAGTTAAATTAATTGAATTTGGGTTTTTTTAAGCTTATGATTGATTGACTGATCCACTCTTTTCTAGTATCTTTCCTCTCTGCTCCACATCCACTTCCTATTATCTGCTCCTTCTACTAAAATGCCCATTTGGTCCTTTCATCGGCTTTTCAATCCTTTCTTTTTTAGGACCTTTTGCTTGGCTTAAAGCATTTGATGAGTTACCATGGCAGCCAGAAATTATCAGTATGCCCTGAACTGCTGGAGCCTTTGTCACCACTACACTAACAAATTAGCTGAGTGCATTATAATATAGATTGCAAATCAGAATTGGTAAAATGGTATCTTTTATTAGATCAGCTTCTGTGAGTTAAAGGATATCGAAGACAATGAGTTCACAGAACTCTCCATCAGGCAGAATAGAAAAACCAGACAATTCTCTGCCTATACAGAGTCAGAGATTTTTGAACACCAATATTTCCAGTCACTTTAACACATAGTGGCCTAGTCACAGAACACAAGTACATCAGACCATTTTATACAGAACAATTTAACCAAGAAGAAATAGACAAATGACTCCAGAAGCAAAGAGGTAAATTATTTTCCTGCACACTTCAACTGTTCATTTCCAGATAGGTCTTGTATAAAGGTTAGCCACATCCTTTTTAATGCATCATTTATGGCAACCTAGGTATGCATATGTTCCACCCATATTTGTATGACAGACAAATATTAAGGGAAAATACACAGCTTGAAACATACGTTGGATAAACACCATTAGGCCATAGTCAGTCATGGCTCATCCATTTACATTAATAGCATGTCCCTGAGTCTGTGAACAAGGATCTTCCCATTTACATTTTTATGCTTTTGCATCAAACATTACTACAACATACTCAGGCTACAACATAAAGTGTGATGCCACTCACTGATTCTCATTCATGGAGTGGGTAATAAGTTGTTTGGGCCCAAAAGCACTTTCCCCCCAGGTGTGCATGCTGAAATTTGATTTTCATCCACACATTCATTCGGTAGTGAGACTTTTCATGTTTCCTATATAGGAACATCACAAATGATTACAACAGCCACATATAGCTTCTGTGTTGCATGATTGTTTTTCAGGATGTTGGCAGCTAGGACAGAGAAAGTTGTCTACAATTAACCCAGATGGTTTTGTGTTATCAGATGGACTTCTAGCCAAGATTACAATAGGACTAATGGGGCAGAGATGCTGTGGGACAAGGAAAAGAAGCCAGAAGGCTCAAAGATTGAACACTCTGAAAACACCAGTGGGACTGTAATCAGAAGAAGGAATGATCTACACTGCCCTATATCCCAGGATCTGATCCCAGATTATCTGCTTTGAACTGGATTATATGAGTCCCTACTGGCAGATAATCTGGGATAAAAAGATAATCTGGAATCAGATCCTGGAATATAGGGCCATGGAGATCCAGCCTGAGTGCTTAGCAAGACTAAGGCCCCTTAAACAAAGTCCTATATCTCAGAATATCAAGGAAGAAAATCCCACATTATCTGCTTTGAATTGGGTTATCTGAGTCCACACTCAGATATTATGGGATTTTCTGCCTTGATACCCTGGGATATAGGGCTGTGTGGAAGGGCCCTAGGACACCAGGAGAGCAAGGTTTGAATCTGCATTCAGCCATGGAAACTCATTCAACCTTAGAAGCTCTCTCAGACCAAATCTTGCCAAGAAAACCCTGTGACAAATTTGCTTTAAGGTTGCTATACATTGGAAAGAACTTGCAAGTGCACAAAAACAATTAGCAACAAGTCCCAAAGAAGAGTTATCCAAAATAGAAGATATTAGATTCTAATGTATTTTTTATCTTACATATTATGTGGCATTGGTCCCATCCTGGAACCTTCTTCGTTACTAGGTGAAGTTGCCAAACATTAATGGCAACCTTAAAGCAGCTTTTTAAAATACATTTCTCTCCAGCTATTTTGGGCTACAGCTTTGATCATCCACATCCTTCAAAGCCAATGGCCAGAGAGTATGGGCATTTGTAGTTTATACTGCAGGTGATTGGGAGCAAGGACTGTGTCTGGGCTTTTATATTCTTAAAGTAATACCTTGACTCTTCCAAAGGTGACATAGATGATATTTAAAAATAATAATAATGGTAAACAATTAAGAGATGTAACCTAGAGGACAAAAAGATAACTTTTTATGTAACATATTGGCTACATACTGCTCTCATATCATTATTGTAACTCAAGGCAAACAAATATGTTGTCTAAGAGTGTTTTACAACTCCATATTAAGTAGTTATTCAAGGAACAATGAATTGTTCTAGATACTTATGTATAAGTCTTGAAATGTTAGTTAAAAATCAGCCCAACTTATCAACTTATCCACTGTCAATGTGAGCACTGTTCCTTAACTCCAATATAAAAAGGAAGTGTCTTCTTTACTTAATAGAGTAGAAAAAGGAAAGAGCTTCATCCACATTGGGAGAACTTAAAAGAAGCACTGACCCCCTCTAGTATGTTGTTTTTTGCCGTTGTCAAAGCATGGGCAAGGAAATGGCAGTGGCTATGGCCAGCTGGTTGTTAAGGCGGCATTGGTGCTTTCTTATCTCACGAAATGATCCTTGACTTATCAAAATCCAGAATTTTGGCACCAAAACCTGCCCTTGACATATACATGAGATTAACCTTCACAGGAGTGTATTTAGTAGATATATAAGGCGGTAGTTAGCTGTTTCAGCCAAGTACAAGTAATTTGTGATCTGGTGGACCCATGTCCTGATTTTTCTGGTTACTTTTTTTTAGTGCACAGTTATCACCTTCTACAAATCATAACTTCTATTAGTATCGTTGCAACATTTATCTACTCCTCCCCCATAGGTATTTCCCAAACTTTTGTTCAAAAGACATACAAACATCACAGATTATGAACTTGTAGACGGTTTGGCCTTTAGCATCATCATCCATCTCTGTCCAAAAACTGGTCAAGCCAGAAGAATTAATATAATTCCTTCCTAGAAAAATGTTGTTGGTCAATGGTCTTAAAAATTCCCCTAGACATATTTATTCTGTGATCAGAAGTATTTCAGTGATTTTTTTCCATTTCAAGATCTTAAGGCTTTTCTAATTTTAGTGAAAGAGCTGCAAAAGAGCTTTTCTCTTTGACCAAATAATGAAAACATTCCCAGTATGGCCTTGAAGACACTGATCATTATTGAAGCTACTTCAACAATGCAAGGAAATGTGTATGTTCACCTTCTTTTCAAATCTGAATGGTTGGCAGAAAGTTTTCTAAGTACTCAGAGCAGAAGTTGCTTAAATATTTTCAATTTTAATTTTGGATCTTCAAAGAATTGTCAATCATGAAAAACTAAAAAAATATAGACATGAATATTTTAGAGTCTTATTGTTGTGATGTGTTAAGTATATCAGTTCTCTTCTTTTTAAAACAGTCAAACATATATTTATAGGTAAAGGTATCCAATCCAGTAAACAAGGTTGAACAGGGCAAAGGCTGTAGGAAAGAAGATCCTAGAGTAGGAGTCAATTTTCGCCACTCGGATGTGTATTCTTCCTTCTCTCCATGATCCGGTGCGACAGTCATCAAAGCAACAAAAGAAGCTGGTGCAGTCTTTACCTTCAAGGCACTCATATCCATAACTGTTATCACGTTCTTGAAAGTGGCGAATATTGTTAATTGAAATTAACGTTGAACCGGGACGGACAGGAAGCACTGGTGGATTCTAAAGAAAATGATATGAAATTAGAATTTTGCTTGTAAGAACTATCTAAAGGTATATCCAGAGAGATGGGTGGAGTAGGGTGTGTGTGCATGTGCCTTCACATCACCTGTAGACATATGGTGATTTTATGAATTTTCTGAGACAAGGAATAAACAGAGGTGGATTTGCTAGATCTTTCCTCTGAAATATAGCCTGCAGCACCAGAACCAGAAATGCCCCTGGTGAGTTTCTACGAACAAGCAGAATTTGGTGTCTTTGGTGTATTTACATCCGACTGTGAGAATAGATCTGGCCAAATCCACTATCAAAGTAATTATTTACAGTTACAGAACAAAGGTCTAGAAAAATAATAATCAATAGAGTTACAATTTAAAGCAACTGATTACTTTTTACTTTCTCTGAAACATTCCTCTAAATTTACATTAAAACACCTGAATAGTGCACATTGTTGGCCAGTGATACAAAGCACACACTCAACCTTTCTACTTTGTTTTCACTTCAGTACCACGAAAGTCTGAGTTACCAGCAATAGCCAGCACTTGAACCATGTTATATTCCTCCTGAACTACCTAGTGAATTCATGGAATTATAATAATATTTTTAAATGTTAAATTAAGTTGTCGAAGGCTTTCATGGCCGGAATCACTGGGTTGTTGTAGGTTTTTTTGGGCTATATGGCCATGGTCATATATTTGGGCTACATGGTCATGGTCAAAATTGCAACAGCACAACAACAGAGAGGAAACAAACAAGGACATCTAATCACCTCTCAACAAAGTTTGCTCTACGCAATGTCAGGCCATTATATGCTAATCAAGGTTGTCAGTTGAAACATTCACACCTACCTCCAGCAGACAAGAGTCCTTTGTCTCACCCTGGTCATTCCACAGATATATAAACCCTTTTTCTTAGTTCCAACAGACCTCACTACCTCTGAGGATGCTTGCCATAGATGCAGGCGAAACATCAGGAGAGAATGCCTCTAGAACATGGCCATATAGCCCGAAAAAACCTACAACAACCCTTAAATTAAGTTATTCCTCAATGACTCATAATTATACTGTAATGTAGATAAACCTTTGTTATTCCAAAAAAACCAAAACAAAAAAAGAACCCTAAAACCCCACATTGTTTATGATCCATTGTTTGTACTTATAGCTCTTCTATCAAGATATACATAATGTAAGATCACAAGATTGGGATGACAGAGGTACAACATCACAGGATTTCTAGATTACAGTATAAATGCAGTGAGTAGGAATGACACTGTGAACACGTTATAATATTGTAAGACCCAAAAGCTCATTTCAACCATATGTTAAACTTTTCCAGCATGGTGCTTTGTTTGAGAATTAATATCTTTAGGGTCTGCTGGTGTCTCAGAAATGGATCTAAAATGGAACTCTAGCCAACAGTCAATTGGTGCTACTAAAATGGTTAAATAAAAGCAACTGAAATTATGTGATTAAATTTTAAAGAGGTATTTTAGCACAATCTGCTTTTTCAGCATTTTTGGTAACATTTGGGATCTAATAGAGACAATCATAGACTGCAATGTTGTTAAAATTCAGTGCTTAAATACCTTATAGTACAGCAGGCAGATCATTTGCTCTTCATGTGAAGAAATAAAAGGGTTTCATTACAACCCATTTTGACAGACTAGTTGCTAAACTATTACATCTTGCCAGCATCTTTTTCTTTCAGTTTCAAAAGTAAGTGTTACAGAGGAAAAATGGAATCAATAATGAGCTAAATGTTTCAACCATCCAGTGAACATATTAAATATTTGTATGATTTGTATTGCTTCAGTATTAAAGTTTGTATAATGATATCTTTTCAATTACAAATTATCGGGAGATTTGTCACAAATATTAAAAATTAATTGGGTATTTTAATTACAAAAATGTGAGTCAAGCACTGAAAAAGGTTAAACAGTTGCAATGACTTAGCAAAATCTGCAGTTTAATATAAGCAGGTATGCCTGTATCTTAGTAGGCCTCAGTGTTTGAGAAGACCTGGTAAGGCGAAGCTTCAGTGAGAGGAAGCCCCAAGTTGAAGGTCTCATGTGTAAAGCTCATGTGTGAAGCTCCAGTGTAACTCTGGTGTTAGAAGAGGCTCTGTGAGAGCTAAGCTGTTTATTTGCATGGGAAAAAAGCCCAGTGTGGAAGCAAAGAAGGAACTATAAAGAACTTTATTTGTGTTATGGAAACCTTGTTTTTGTAAATAGTTCAATAATAATAATAATAATAATAATAATAATAATAATAATACTTTATTTGTACCCTGCTACCATCTCCCCAAGGGACTCGGTGCGGCTTACATGAGGCCGAGCCCGCAATACAACAATACAAGCAATAACAATAACAATACATGCAATTAAAATAAATCACATAGACAATGACATAAGCACTGACAATAGTACAGAACACTTTAAAATCTATGGCTGGGCCAAATGTAATTAAAATTTAAAATTATGCTGGTCATGGACGAGATAAGGAAATGGGCGTAGTGGAGACATACGAACAGACCCAAATCAATATAAAGTGCTTTAGAGGACAAAGTGCTGAGGATTCATTGTTCTGGGAAGGCACACTAGAACAACCATGTTTTCAAACTCCTCCTGAAGACTGCCAGAGTTGGGGCCTGCCTGATGTCCTTAGGGAGTGAGTTCCAGAGTCGAGGGGCCACTATCAATAAGGCTCGTCCCCACCAATCACGCTTATTTTGCTATAAAGAAAAGCCTCCTAAAAAAGAGATAACATTGGTCTGTGTGTTTTTGTTCTTTTTATCACTTTTGGGCTACTGGTGCTGGGTCACGCTGTTGCTAATAAGTTACTCTGCTGTGCATTTATGAGGAGGGTCTTTGTTAATAAGCCCACTCCCCCAACAAGATTGTATTGCTACTATTGGTTTATTCTATGCTATTGGTTCATTTTAAATATTTCATTATTTCTGCTGTATTATTACATGTTTATATTTATTGTAAAACCACATCAAAATATCCTTGAAGGATGGACAGAAAACAGCAATAAACAAACAAAAGTCTTATGTAACCTATCAGATATGTTTATTCCGGTGACTTTACAAAATATGCACTCTGATGAAAACCAATTTATCTCCCGTTTTCCTCTATGTATATTTTATAAAATACAACATTTTCTCACTGTATAATATTTCCACATGATATACTACTCCAGCACCAGTTAAAATATTTCACAATTTAATAATTTCACAGTTATTGGGTGCTATTTCACAATGTGGAAGCAAAAAAAAACCCCATAAAGTTCAGCTGTGATTCACAATGTACAACTGCAGTGCACAACTGCAATGTAGAACAGAATACACCTATCACTTCTGCATGTCATCCTGCAAGTGTAGCATGATATCACTAACAGGATATCAATGTATTGTGCAGAAAATAGTTTCCACTGTAAAACTGGGGGATTTTGAGTAGAATGGCTATATACGAGGGGTATTTTTTAAGTAAGGTCCGTTTTGTTGTAGACACTAGTAGTTCGCGCGCATACCGCAACGAGCACGTGCGTCGTGTACCGGCGTGCCTCGGGAACAACTGTGCTCAGTTTCCACTCTGTAGCTAACCTGTACAGTTCTGTTCTGTGCTTTAAAAATGTTTAAGACTATCAACTCACCTGCCACATGTGAGGTTCGCTCAGTGATACGGTTTTTGTTAGCAAGGAACCTGCCTGCTGCAGAAATTCGTCGACAGATTTATAAAGTGTATGGTGATGCTGTTATGAGTGAAAGCAAAGTGCGTAAGTGGGTACGACAATTCAAAGATGGCCATGACAACGTCCATGATAGGACCGCTCCAGTCGCCCTTCTTTGATTACAGACGATTTGGTGGCTTCAATTGAAGCGAGGATTCGTGAGAACAGGCGCTTCACAATAACAGGTCTCTCAAACGAATTTCCTGACGTGTCAAGATCAGTGCTTTACAACATTGTTTCTGAACACCTAAAGTTTAGGAAACTGTGCTCCCGTTGGGTCCCGAAACTCCTAACAGAGGACCACAAAAACCAAAGATTTGAGTGAACTCTTGGTTATCGGAGCAAGCGGCAAGTTTTTATGAAGAGGGTATTTTAAACTTGGTTCAGAGGTATGATAAGTATTTGAACAAACTTGGCAACTATGTCAAAAAATAGAGTGAAGTATGTATTTTCTGAAAATAATTTTACTTTTTTGAAGTAAACTTTCGTTGTGTACTTATGTTCAAACGGAACTTACGTAAAAAATACCCCTCGTATATTTCTGTGCAGAATCATTTCTACAATGCTTTTCAGGATACAGACATCAGGAGAATATAGCACAATGGGAAGAATGCTATTAAACCTTGTTCTTGGATATGAGGATGGACAATGGAAGATTAAAATCCCTACTTCAGAGATATTGTTGCAGTTTCTCCTTTGCCACTATAGTAGCACACAGTAACTGAGGCTTTAATGATGTGAAGAACCTTTTTGTTAATTAGCAAATGGCCAATTAGCCCTTTTGTTACCTGGCTCTTCCACTAGTGCAGTTGTATATTTATTGCTTCAGCAGTTATAAGCTTGGCATAGAATTCAGGAACGTTATAATCCATGTGCAGCAGCAGACCCACGGTAGATAGACTTGGAGGCTTAGTTCTTACAGAGTTCTTATCCATTCCTAGTTATGGAAGGGAGACGGCTTTGGTTACCCTGGTGGATGACCTATGCTTGGAGAATGTATCTCTATTGGTTCTGATGGACTTCTTAAAGGCTTTTGATACCACTGGCCACAGTATTCTTCTGGGTTGTGTTGCTGGGATGGAGTTTGGAAGCACTATTCTACAGTGCTTCTTTTCTTTTCTGGGGAGCACTCTATGAGGCTGGTGGTGAGGGATTTCTATTTGACTCCTTGATCATTAATTTGTAAAGTCCCTAAGGATTTTGTCATCACCCCTCAACGTTATTTAACATCCATACAAAGAAGGTTGTCTTAAGTTTTGGGGCCAGTGTCACTAATATGCTGATGATACTCAACTCTATTACTCCTTTCCATCAGAATCCAGGGAATCTGATTCTATGGTAAACTAGTGCTTGACAATTGTAATGGACTGGATGGAGATAAATAAATCTTAATCCAGGCAGGACAGAGGTACTAATTCATTTTATTTGTTTGAATGCTTGTCTGCCATTGCACTTTGGAGAGGTGCAGACTAAACACAGATTTTCCACCTTGGTTAGAAGAAAACCAAAATCAGTGTATGGATCTTGACGCAAGAGAAATTTAGGTAAAGTAAACTAGACATTGATAATCTTACCCTGTCAGTTATTAATTACTAATTAAAGTCTTGCTGTTGCATCTTGTTGTAGTGAATTTAATAGTTTAACTAACCAGCAAGTAAACAATCACTTCCTTTGGTTGTTTTTTTTTAAATTTTCCCTATTCAGTTTCATCTGAGGATCACAGATCCTAGAGAAAGGGAGGGGGAAATCCTAATCCACTTTTCCTGCCACATACATTATTCTGTACATGTTCTGCATCTACACTCATTCATCTTTAAAAAAAAACCTTCCTTCTCCTTCTTCATGATTTGGTTTCTCATTTACATTTCTTTTTCCAGATTTCAAGACAGACAACGGAGGTTCTTCGGTTTAGAAATGGAGATGAGCACCACCTCCAAGAGTCAAACATGACTAGGCTTAATGTGAGGGGAAACTTTTACCTTTACTTTCCAGATTTGCATTTTTTTTATTTGGAATACCTAGGTTTCTGTATTTATACATATTGTGATATCTTGGAGTCAACATAAAATTCGTTTATGTTTCATATACACCATATGCAGATAGCATGAAGATAATTTCAGTCAATATTGTTAATAAATATGTGCCTGCAATAAAGTTTGTATACACTGAACCACCAGAAAGCAAAGGCATCCTTATCTCAATCATTCATGGAGATAATATTGAATTTTGGAGTGTTTAGGATTTCAGAGTTCTGGATTTGTTTTGCCAATATTTAAAACTGTTTTAAAATGCAAACAACAAATGTAATTTTGGTTTTAGAAAGGCAAATTTGACAGATTCACACTTTGCAATAAAGATTTATTTCAGCATCAGAGTTTCCATTAGCTAAGGGTTAGATAGATAGACAGATGAAGCTTTTTGTTCTATTTTTTAACTTAGTCACTGTTCCACTTATGAAAGCTCTTAGCAGTTCTCATGATTCCAGTACAGTGATCCATTATTCTAGCTACTATGCTCAAAAGTGTAGGCTTAAAAAAACCCCAAAAACCCGACAACTCAACCTCATAGTAACTAAAAAACTTTTTATTTATTTATAGGAACAGGCTAAATTTATATGTTGCTTAATGATCTGCTGCATATTAATATTTTAGTATGTTTACCCTTCAGGGATTATTAAATGTTCATGTTCTTTCTGCACTAATCTCTTTTGAAGTTCAAAATCACTGAAGAGATAGTAATTGTTATTTACAGTGGCTTGAGAGATTGGCATTTAAAAGAAAGAGTTATTCTCAAATGTAACAAGATGATTACAGTGCATCACCCAGATACCCTGTGACACATAGCATTTGTCCATTATATCAAAAAGATGAAAGGAATAAAGCTGAAATTCATACAGAAGAAAAAGGAACAATTTTTGGTAGTGAGGGGCAAATAAGGAAGAACTTACTTTGACTTCCAGAGTACAACTTGCTGGGGCTAGAGATGCAGGACCCTCATGAAAGTGGAAAATACATACACACCTGAGAGAACACCTCCCTAGGAATATCTGGGTGCTCCAGCATGGTCAACTTTGATGAAAAAGGGACTCTCCACACCAGCGAAGTTGGTGGGGGGAGAAATTTGCCTCTCCCCCCGAATGAAGAGAATGGATGGTTCCAGTGGAACCATCTGGAAAAGGGGGCGGGGGTTGGATGACTGTTGCAGCCAGCCTCCTCCCTCATTCTGCCATGAGATTTCAACCCACCACACCTGCCCACTGACAGTATAATTATTTGGTTGCCATCTGGAACCGGGTAGGAATTTTTTGCCCCCTATGTTCTGGGGGGATTTTTCGTCTAACCTATACTGTTATTAGGGGCTAGCTGGGATGGTGTGTTTTAATTAGGCTAGCATAAATAGCATAGGAAAACACAGATATTGATGTATACACAAGGCACCCCTTAAGGGTTGGGGTCATTACACAACAAACACTCACTTAGAGGTCATCAAATGGGTGAGGGGACATCCCGTGGCACAGAAAAGGGGCGTCTGAGATCAATAATTTGATACAGGCTTCTCCAGACCTTTACCTTAGAGGCTGCCCGGTTTGGGCTCCAAGGGACACAGATATTACACACTGAATAGCCGAGGATGCTGCCTCGGTTTGGATACCAAGTTTCTAGACACATAGTTTAGTTCAGTTAAAGTTAATTAGGTAACATTTAATAAAGTTGCCCAAATTTGAATCCAAACTATTGTTGTCCAGTCTTGTTATTTCGGGGGTTAAGGGGCAGTTGACTATAGAATTGTGTTGGATGATCTAGAAATTCCTCAAGAATATCTGTGAGTAAGCAAATCCGCGAAAGCCAAACCAGCCAATGTGGAGGGCTGACTGTATAAGTGCATGCCATCCAGTACAATGATTTACTTAGGTTTCTATCATAACGTTTTCACATTTTGGCACAGTACATAAAAAAGAATTAAAACTAGTTATATGCAATATTCAAAGTGCCTATTGCATCACATTCATGGGCCATTGCTAGCAATAATCTGTCATGATCAGAAGATCACTTTTCAAAATGTTTCATCACACATTACTGGAGTCTATATTTTGGTCTGGCCAAAACAGGAATGTAAAAATCCCTTCAAGCTCAATTTAAATATATTTCTCTTAATTTCACCAACCATTTTGCTCTGTGCCTGTTTTGTACCTAATTTCAAAACACTGGTTTTTTTTTCATAAGGGAATTTGTAAATACATTAGTATGCACTATGCTTAGTGTACCATTGCAGATTTTTTTTTTCTTAACAGGCATTTTACTGTACTTATTTTGGCCAAGGACTACTACATGATTTTTAAATATTTTTTAAGGATATAGATTTTTGAGATGTTACCAGCCTTTGATATAATTCAAAGAAGAGGAAATGGTAGAAATAGCTTCCACTTTTAAGGTTTTTTTTTTCAGTGATGGGAAAATGAGAAACTATTGAAATGTTTGTTAGCAGTCCATTAATATAATATACTTGGCTTCTTAGTTTAATACAAATTTCTTTGCCGTCCATATAAAAAATGTTCATCCTACGATCTTGCCTTACTCCTCAACCCTGACTGGGTACTACAGTAGCCCATCCATATTAGTGGTTTTGATTTTTGTGGATTTGATTATTCATGGACTTGATTTAAATTGTTCTCTCTAGAAATCTCTGGGTCTTCCAGTGTCATCCTATACTCATCTTCCTCAATCATGCTGGAGGACTTGGAGATTTCTAGAGAGAACTCATCTAGGATTTTCTAGGTCTTTCAAAACATTGCTATGGTCAACTTCCAAGGCAAATTGAAACGTGTTGGAAGACTTAGAAATCCTATATGTGTTCTCTAGGAAGGTTTTTCACTTTTGTGCTCCTAATGCAGAGGACTAACTGTAATTGTTTTTTTAAAAAAACCAAAAAACCCCAAAAAAACAATATCAAAGTTAAAAGTTTTTAACTTTGGATTTGTTTTAATAGTTTTTAACCGGGAAATATATTTAATCCATTTTTAGTGTTCGCATATTTGTAAATTTTAAATGGTTAGGTTGATGCTTTTATGTTAAGCTGCTATGAGTCCCCTTCGGGGGAGATAAAGCAAGGCATAAATAGATATAACAACAACAAAAACCACAACAACAGGCCCATGAGGATGTTTTGACTGGGAAATAGATCACAGGATACAACATCCCAGGTTGGTCCTAGCCTGACAGAGCAATTATTTGTACCAATGTCATGACCAAACTTCAGCATGAACATTGGAAAGAAAGTGAGAATCTGTACTGGTGTGCTCTCATTGTGCTCTTCCCCCAGTATGTATGTTTTCAGGTTGCAAATGGACATACATTATTAGGAATAACCTAGCAGTAATTCTTTTGTAGTACCTAATGCAGGAGCAAAGCCTCAGGTGAATATCACTGCTTACTTATCAAATATCACATATGGAAAGGATCAAGTTATGCAAGGCTTCCTCAAAGTACAGGAGAGCCTCATCATTTTGTTTGTTTGAGAAAGTCACCTAGTCAGTCCTTCCTGGTTAGATAATGAGCACACATTCTGTACATTATACTATCTGTAATAGTATAAAGAAGCTTCCATCAAGGTTTCAGTTTGTGATTAATTACAGGTTTATTGATAAAATATTGTTAAGTATTTCTAAAAAGTTGATATGGAAAAGCTGTTTTGACTCTTGATTAAGAGAGAAATGTGGGTAATAATACAGAACCAGTAGTAGTAGTAGCAGCAGCAGTAGTAGTTATGAAACACTAAGAGTTGGTAAATTGTAATTTCAAATTATTTTGAACACAAAAGTGGGAATTTTTGACCCTCCAGAAGGTACTGAACTAGAACTCCTTACCATTTGTTGTGCTGGCTAGGACTACCAATTTGAAATTTTAGAGATTTAGAAGCATGGTCAAAAACAAACCATAAAAAATGAAAATGAACTCCTCTCTTTATGGATTGAAATCACTGGGTTATTTCAGGAAAATAGAATTAATTACATGTAACTTTTGGCATAGAAACTGAGTACAATTTACGCAGAATGTATGTAATAGAACTTCTTTCCTTCTTTCTTTATGCAACATATGGCACTACATGGTCCTTAACTGTAAAGAACACCTAGCTATATGAAACCCATTTGATTTTGCCAAGAGAAATTACATCCTGAATAAAAATAGAACAAAGGATTGACATTAGTAAAAGAGGCAGAATTATTTCGTTTCCGCCAGTTCTCTACAGTGTCAAACAGACATAAAATCTTCATTTCCACAAAAGGAACATGAAAAGAAACAAAACTTGGGAATCATAGTGATTTGATTCTGTTCACAGTGTTACATAAATCTTTTCTTGCATAACTTGTAGAAATAAATTTGAAGACACAAACATGTAAACACCTTATGGAATGCATCCTAAAAAGGTGTTCTATAATCGATTTTTCCAGGAAAAAAAAGCACACTGGAAAAACAAGAAAAAAATCCTCATTTTTCCTGGATTTCCCCCATAAGATTTAAGACTACTAGAAGGTTGAGTTTAGTAACCTCTAGAGGGCAGCATAGTTCCCAACTGTACTTTTACATATCCATGTTTATACTTACCGATGACTTATTTTTTGATTTCTTGTCTTTCTCTTTGGCTCCCTTTTTGTTGCTAGTGAAATAATGCAAGGTACCATACTCCATCAAAGCAGCAAAGACAAAAATAAAACACACAGAGACAAAAAGATCCATTGCTGTTACATAGGAAACCTTGGGAAGAGACTTCCTGGCGATGGTACTCAACGTGGTCATGGTCAGCACAGTAGTGATGCCTGTTCAAAAAGGACAAAAACAGATTTTTTTTTCCTCCAAAGGACCTTGTGATTGTATTTAGACATTGCAATTCCAGAGATCACTTGACTAAGGGGGAAACAGCCATGAAATAGCTGCAATTGATTACAGCAGTTTGGTACATTTAGGGTAAACTTAAAGCTCTTCCAGACAGGCCCCTATATCCTAGGATCTGACCCCAGGTTTCTGTTTATTCCAGATTATCTGGCAGTGTGGACTCACATAATCCAGTTTAAATCAGAAAGCCTGTGACCAGATCTTAGGATGTAGGGCCTGTCTGGAAGGGCCCAGAGAAACATATCTTCTTGTGGCTTTAATTATGCATTTATGGTATTTAATTGGATTACTTTTGTCAGCATTTCAAGAGGCTTCTGAATGAAAAGCAGTAAGGAAATCATGACTAGTCACTGCAGGCATAATTTTCTACTGTCAAAAAAAAATATGTATCTGAATCCAAATAAGTTTCAGAATGTTCAAAGGACTGTATTTATATTTTAAGGTTGCTTATATCTCCCGAGACAGTTTCATTTCACCAAACCTTCTGACTGTTTTGTTTAGATATTTTCTACATTTGTCCTTTTGTTCTTTGATATAAGTAATTGTTAAAATATGTTTTATGATGTTTTCACTGTAAACCTCTTAGAGATCCTTGAGGTTGAAAAGCAACATATAAATATGAATAAATATAGACACATCACAACAAAGGGCTAGCATATTTATTTTTAGAGGTGTATATTTCACCTTTATTGTACTACTCTATCTTTGACAAACAAGCTTATAGCTCACAGAAGATCTATAGCTTTGCATACACTATGTGTTGTCGTTACAGAGCAAAGTTTTAACCCGTTCCATATGCTGGTATGAAGAGTTTATTGGAATATGTTCCAGGTTATGTGCTTTGCTTACATTTTTAGTTATTTATCTGCTGTAAACAGCAGTGGCCATGATGTAAACAGCCAGTGGGTTGCCATGTTTCTCCAACATATCTAGGTTAGAATTGTGCTATACTATGGATAATGGAGAAAGGCAGGGAGTTTCAGAAAAACATCTATTTCTGTTTCATTGACTATTCTAAAGCCTTTGATTGTGTGGATCATAATAAATTGTGGCAAGTTCTTGGTGGGATGGGCATACCAAGCCACCTTGTCTCTCTCCTGAGGAATCTGTACAAGAACCAAGTAGCAACAGTAAGAACTGACCACGGAACAACAGACTGGTTCAAGATTGTGAAAGGCGTACGGCAAGGTTGCATTCTCTCACCCAACCTTTTTAACTTGTATGCAGAACACATCATGCGATGTGCGGGGCTTGATGAATGCAAGGCTGGGGTGAAAATTGCTGGAAGAAACATTAACAACCTCAGATATGCAGATGACATCACTCTGATGGCCGAAAGCAAGGAGGAGCCGAGGAGCCTTCTAATCAAGGTGAAAGAAGAAAGTGCAAAAGCTGGGTTGCAGCTAAACATAAAAAAAAACAAGATTATGGCAACAAGAATGATTGACAAATGGGAAATAGAGGGAGAAAACGTGGAGGCCGTGACAGACTTTGTATTTCTAGGTGCAAAGATTACTGCAGATGCAGACTGCAGGAAATCAGAAGACGCTTACTTTTTGGTAGGAGAGCAATGTCCAATCTCGATAAAATAGAAAGAGTAGAGACATCACACTGGCAACAAAGATCCGCCTAGTCAAAGCCATGGTATTCCCTGTAGTCACCTACGGATGTGAGAGCTGGACCTTAGGGAAGGTTGAGCGAAGGAAGATAGATGCTTTTGAACTGTGGTGTTGGAGAAAAGTTCTGAGAGTGCCTTGGACTGCGAGAAGATCCAACCAGTCCATCCTCCAGGAAATAAAGCCCGGCTGCTCACTGGAGGGAAGGATACTAGAGACAAAGTTGAAGTACTTTGGCCACATCATGAGGAGACAGCAAAGCTTAGAGAAGACAATTATGCTGGGGAAAGTGGAAAGTAAAAGGAAGAGGGGCCGACCAAGGGCAAGATGGATGGATGGCATCCTTGAAGTGACTGGACTGACCTTGAAGGAGCTGGGGGTGGTGACGGCCGACAGGGAGCTCTGGCGTGGGCTGGTCCATGAGGTCACGAAGAGTCGGAAGATGACTGAACGAATGAACAACAACAACCAAAGCATTATTCAGAATTTATACAAGAGCAAAGGTTTGGAGCTGGCATGTCCATACATCCATCCCACAGACCACCACCACCACAAATCAACACATCATCCATCCACCCACACCCACACAATCCATCAACACCCCATGCACCATGCATCATGGACCCCACACCACCCCCATCCCCACACACACCAACCATCCATTCCCAACACCACACAATCAAGCACACAATCACACCATGACAAAGGCCACAAATCACCCCACCACACACCAAATACACCACATCCACACCCATGCCCATCATCACATCCATGCCCATAGCACCACATGCCCATACATCACATCACACCCAGCCATCACCCCCCCCACCACATCAACACACAATCCAGTGTACATCCCACCACATACTATCATACCTCAAAACATGTACTGAAACTTTATATACCTGATTATAATGAGGCTAGGCAAATCCAATTTTGTGTTAGTAAACAAGGATCACTGAATCAAGAGAACAGTCCTTAATCAAGATGATAAAAATGCAATATATTGTGAAATAAATCCAGATTTGCTCAATAAGCTGTATGTAACTTTCTGAAGAATAACAGAACATGGATTTGCACAGCCTGTTCTGGAACAGCTGTTCCAGGAGCTCCAGATTTATTTGCTGTGTTTATATGTTTGTGTGCAAACCCATGCTTGGGATTTTGCAGCAGGGGGTTTCCTGTTATAATTTGCATTTATAGGGTAAGCCACCTGCCAGTTATAGTTAGGATCCCTGGTCCCGCCCCCTTTTTGCCTTTTGGAGGGAAGGGGCCTATTTTCAGTCACACAAGGAAGCCAGTCTATAGGACGCAGATCAGCTAGTCCCGTAGGAAAGGCTTCATTCCTCAAAACCTTCCGGGGAAATAGAAATAGCCATCCGGGGATCATCCAAAGGTGATCTGGGGTCCATCCAGCGACCATCCAGGGGTCATCCAGTGACCATCCAGTTCCAGGGAAACAGAAGGAAAAGGTCCCAAAGGCTCTGGCTGAGAGCTCACAGCCTCTCAGCCTCACAGCACCAGAGGGGAAAACAGCCCTGAAGTTTCCACAGGACATCACTGCAGAACCACAGAATTCCAGCTAAACATCTTCTAGCTTCGTCTGGTAGGTTACTCGGTTTCCAGACGCATTTGGGGATTGGCAGTATTACCCAGACCAGCGAGGCCTAGGTGATGGACGGCCTGGGAGGGATTATAAAGAGTTCTTCCTTATGAGATAGTACAGTCAAACCAAGTTAGTGCCAGTCTCTTAAAGACTTGAATAGTAAAGCCGTGAAGTTTTGTTTGAAGATTTGTTCCTTAATAAAGACTGTTGTACTTTTAAAGACTCTAAGGCCCATTACTTTTGGAAGTCTCTAACAATCTCTCTTCGGGCACCCCGGCTTCCCACTGGGTTTAAAGTGTGCGTTCTATAGAATAAAGACATTTTGTTTGGACCCAGTGGCGACAGAACACAGCCTCTAGTGCTAGCAGAAACACAATATATTGTGAAATAAATTCAGATCTGCTCAACACATCACATGTGTTTTTCTGAAGGCAAACAAAACATGGTTCCATATGGTGCTGTTAGAAATGCCACCATTGTTTATACTATTTGAAAGAGAGATATGGAGAGTCGGAAATTTCTTGACTACTTTGACAGCTGTTGATGGTATTGTTTATTTCTTTGTTTTTTTCTTAAATGTTTAGTGTAGTTAGATAAGCTCTCTGGACTGGTCACAAAAAGCAGAGCTTTTTATAAAGCCATGGTTATAATTTCAAGGCCACAAACATTGTTAGTTACTATTTTTTTTTGTCGTGTCAGGAGCAACCGCTCCTGTTGTGAGAGAATTGGCCGTCTGCAAGGACGTTGCCCAGGGAACGCCCGGATGATTTCTGATAAGATTAATAACTAATAAGATTAATAAATAGGGAATTTGTTTGTTTATCATAGTTAAACAAACAAATTCCCTATTTATTAATCTTATTAGTTAATTTTATTCAGCTCTTTTTCACTAGAATGAACGAGACAATGAGTAAGTAAGATAAACCAATCCTTGAACCAAATGATACTTCTCCTCTACTATTCAGTAGGAACACATATTTAGAACCATAATGGTAACTGAAATTGTGGTTAGATCTCAGAAGGTGTGAGACTACTCTTGTTATGGTACATTTTTAGTATAAAGTACACTGTGGATGCATCTACACTGTAGAACAGGGGTCCTCAAACTAAGGCCCGGGGGCCGAATACGACCCTACAAGGTCATTTACCCAGCCCTCGCTCAGTCAACCTAAGTCTGAAATGACTTGAAAGCACACAACAACAACAACAACCCTATATCATCAGCCAAAAGTAGGCCCACACTTCCCATTGAAATACTAATAAGTTTATATTTGTTAAAAATGTTCTTCATTTTAATTATTGTATTCTTTTAAAGTGGTTTTTTTTTTGCACTACAAATAAGATATGTGCAGTGTGCATAGGAATTCATTCATGCATTTTTCAAATTATAATCCGGCCTTCCAACAGTTGAGGGACTGTAACCTGGCCCTCTGTTTAAAAAGTCTGAAGACCCCTGCTGTAGAATGAATACAGTTTGACACTACTTTAACTGCCATTTCTCAGCAGATCATTAAGGTCTTTAGCCTTCTCTGCCAAACAGTGCAGGTCCTTTACCAAACTACAAATCCCAGGATTTCATAGCACCGAGACATGGCAATTAAAGGGTGTCAGACTGGATTCTTTCTACAATGCAGATGCAATCTACATTGTTACTGGAAAAATAAGTTAAGAAAATTAGGTAACCAGTTATTTATACCAAGCTTTGCACAAAACAAAAAAGACATTAAAACCCAATAAAAACCAAGGATAGTTATTAAAAACTAAAACACAATTAAAGCCAGAGGTAATTTGGATGTGCACAGGTACCTAATGATGTCCTCGCAGGCACAGCATCTTTATTAATCCAAAATGAAACCCAGGAAAGAACAACAGTCAAGATGCAAGGAATGTATGTCTGAATTGTAAAATATCCCATGCGTCTGCTCAGGACAAAGAAGATTGTCATGACAACATAATCTCCTGAAAAAGGAAAAAGAAACCCACAGTCAGATGGATCATGCAAGTGACCGCCTGTTACATCTTCTCTTCTTCTTTCCTTTCAGAACAACACCTTACTGTAGTTGCATGTTGTCTATTACATAAATATTCTGTTTTATGGAGGAGTGGTGGATAATAATGTAATACCTGGACACTAAACCTGGGAATTGGTTGGAAGTGAAAAACAAGTTTTGGATTTAATTCCGGGCTGAGCAACTGGGCTAATGAAATTGGTTACCCCATCTTCTCTCTGCAACACTCCTCAAAATCTTGTGTAGATGCCTACAGAGTCTGCTGAAAAGGTGTGCTATGGGGCAGAAGGTAAGGGGGTGTACCTTCCATGAGTGAAGTCCCTGGCTATCTATGCATGAAGGGCCCTTCCAGACAGGCCCTATATCCCAGGATCTGATCCTATTTTTTCTGCTTTAAACTGGATTATATGTGTCTGCACTTCCAAATAATCTGGGATAAACAGAAAACCTGGGATCAGATCCTGGGATATAGGGCCTGTCTAGAAGGGCCTGGAGTGAGGCCTGGAGAGGTTATTTTTAGGAACAGGGGTAAGTCTACTTCCACCAGCTCAGTTCCATGTGGTTAAATCCAGAAACAATTGCCTATTCAGATACTTGCTTCTGTGGTTTTATGAACAATTTAGAAGGGAGATGTATCTGTAATTATAATTGCTATGCTTTATTTGTAGAGATTCAGAAGGAGAGTCTGTTTATTGTTTTCTAATATTTCCTGTTATGAAAACATAATAAAACAACAAGATATAACAAAGAAATTATGGCACTTTCTTGCACTTTATTTTGCAGAAATGTAGCAAGCATAATTGCATTTTTGTTGCTCTAATATCAAACACATTAGGGATATTCCACTGTTTGAGTCGAGAAACCTATGAAATATATAATCCAATTTGAACAGAAGCCGGGAAATTTGAGGCGTCTCCTTACCAGACTGTGTGTGAGAGATATCTGTTGTATTTCGTAAGCCCACAAATGCAAATTGATATAAGCGCCAGTATTTGGGATCTGCCACTTCAACCGAAGATTTCTTCCATTTGTAAACAATTTCATTCCTTGGGTAGCCATCTAGCAAACAGGAGCACAACAAGTGTGCAAAAGAAAAACCCAATTACTCTGCCATAACAGAAAGATGTAAAATCCTAATGAATATTTTGTCACTCTGTTGATGACTGCAAGTTTAATTTTAGTGGTGCAACCAGGTATCATAATCTTAGACTCTAAACTTAGTGGTGTTTTAAAAGGGGGATCCTGTGTATTATTTTAGTTGAGAAGCATGCAACTATCATTTCTCACTTCTCCATGTTTTCCAGTTGCTTCTAGGTGTGTGGGATATTTGAGCAAAACAACCAGAAAAAAACTGTTTTTCAAGCTTTCCATTTTAACCCGACTAAAAAATGAAGGTACCATAGGTAATAATAACAACAAAATTGGGGTTGGTAGTGCCTCTGCTTTTTTTTTTTTACTAAACCAACTTATTTTGGAGGAAACATTATGTTATTATGGGAAGAGAATATATTTTAAATGAATGCAATGCATCTGGTGACAAAATTTTGTAAATGTTTGGCAAGTAGTCTACATAGGATAGAGAGGATTTCTCCCATTTTTAATTATTATTATTTTCCTTCTTTGCATAGTGTGCCACATTCTTGAATTCAAGAATGACTGTAATTTTAATGAACCAAAAGCATGCCCTTGTGCTAAGTCCTGGCATTTCTTTCAGTTATTCGAATAATATGTATTTGCTTCTCCTAAACCACCGTTATTCAGTGATAAAACACTGCTTATGTTGGAGTTCAGCCTCCATGTGAACCTGAGCCTCAATCTCTGTGTGAACCTGACCCTGATTCTCTGATTATATTTCCTGATGCAACTGAACAGGCTTCTGAACATACAACTTTCCCTGATGGTTTTGAAGCTGTTGATTCTGAGGTCAGTGGCGGGGAAAGTGAAACTAACTCTCCTGATGAGAATGTTTTGGAACCAAGCAGTGATAGCTCTCCAGAGGAACTACACCTGTTTTTTTTTTAATGAGGATTGAAGAGAACAGATTTGGATAAACAGGAGTGAATCGCAGGGTCTGCGAAGGTCAAGTAGATTAAGGGAAAGGGAGGCTCAGGCTTCTAAGTCTGGAGGCGTGTCAAGAAATAGTTTCTTTAGTTTAAGGGGCCTCTCCCCGGGCTGCCTCGTTAGATCAAGCATCGTTTAGACTGAGGTAACACCTTGGCAGATTTCCCGTGTTCCATGGCCTGCATTCCCAGAGGCTTCTAGTTTTCAAGTAGGGTTAGTGAGATACTAACAGGTTCCAGGTTTTTGTATTGTGGCTTTTGGAATTTTGCTCTAGTTCAGAGATTTTCCTGACTGCTGAGTTTCTACTATGGCTTTTTGACTTTGCATTTACCTTTCTTTTGTAACCATTTCTCATCAATAAAAAGGATTGTTTTTCCCCACAGTCCAGTGTGGTGGATTTAATCTTATGGTCTCGTTTCCTGATCTGGGATGCAACAGCTTAAAAGCCATTGTAATGGGATAGAATATATGTCAGTAGTGATACATTTTCTGTGTGTTTATTTATTTATTTATTTATTTAGACCATTTCTACCCCGCCCTTCTCACCCCCGAGGGGGGACTCAGGGTGTCTAACACAGGCAACAATTCAATGCCAACAGTATCAAAACAACAATATAAAATAGCAATATAAAATCCATTACATAACAATTAAACAGTGATATTAATTAAAATTACATAATCACATAGAACAAATCACATAATCACAMATCATAAAGCCATTTCCAATTTTCAAACAATCCTATTGACTGAGTTCAGTGCCTAAACCACTGCTGTGGGAGGACACTGATCTAATCTCACTGGGGAGTGAATTCTATAAGCGGGGGAGTCACCACCGAGAAGGCCCTGTCCCTRGTCCCCACCAGACACATTTGAGACGCTGGTGGGACTGAGAGCAGGGCCTCCCCAGTAGATCTTAAATTACTAGGTGGAACGTAGAGAGAGATACATTCAGATAAGTAAGCTGGGCTGGAGCCGTATAGGGTTTCTGCAGGACTGCAAGTGTTGTGCCACTTGCAGTCCTGCAGAAGAAGTATGACCACAGAAGCCAATTTGGACATTTTCTTTTTTGTCTACATACTTCTGTTGGGCAACTTACACATATGCACTGGCAAACCTGTATACCAGAATATATGAAAGGACATATTCTGAAAGCACTTTTTGTTAAATTATGAAGTAAAGATGAAGCAATAAATAAACTCTACAGTGGTTATATTTCATCCCTCATTAGGTTAACATTTAGAGATAAATTGTACTCAGTGTTTTTCTACCCACTACAGTTTTATGTCCTTATGAACAAATTAAATTTATATGCTTATTAATGTTCACACCACTGGGTGTAATTCTGAAAGCTACTCAAGCTGCATTTTTTGGATAAATGTAGGCTCACTGAAAATCATTTTGATGTTATATTTAGGATATGTTATTCTATTAACAATGATCTTTGTATTGATGTATATGAATAGACCTCATGCCAAATTCTGTATCATTGTTATTCATGAAATTATGTACATTTTGTTACTGACTGACTGCTCATCCTTCCTTGATGCAACTCAAAACAGCAAATATGTCTTCCGGGCTGATTCATAAGCTATGGCAAATCAGATTAAAGCAGATTTCTATGGGCTTATCATGGCTATTTGGTCAGGAAGTAGACCCGCAATTACAGTTTTATAAAACCAGATATTGCATAGCTTCCGGTTTCAAAACTTTCCTCCAGAACAAAAATAAAAACATAAACATCAGACATGATGAACTGCTTCTGATTCTCTGTGATGTACTATATCACTCTGTCTAAGGCTGGATCTACACTGCCCTATATCCCAGGATCTGATCCCAGATTATCTTTTTATCCCAGAGTACCTGGCAGTGTCAACTCACATCATCTAGTTCAAAGCAGATAATCTGAGTTATCTGCCATTAGGACATCTTGTGTATGCACTATACTCCTTGATAACTAGGGCTGAGGAATGCTTGAGCCTGCAAAACCCATAATCTTTTACTACTGGAGCTGCTGAGAGCTAAAGTACAAAGTATCAGGAGGATCAAAGCTTCCCCACTCATACGTTATCCTATCTATCAATACAAGGCACCAATATTTTCTGCTTTCTGTACTTGGATAAGGACTGAAATACCTTTTTCCAATATTAATCCCAATTCCATAAACACCATGATATTCATTTATCTTTCTCTAACTGTCTCATTGCTTCCAAATCAAGAGCTTTCATGGATCATGAGCCATGTCTATAAAAGGCCTATAACGTAGAGCCATATAACAGGTTTAAGTCTTTGAAGGCTGTAGTAATTTACCATGTCACTTTTCTTACTGAGAAACTACTTCATCTCAATGGGGTGAAGATGATATGAGACACCAAAGATGCAATGCCTTTTCCAGCTGTAATCTGGAACCACTCTGGAGCCTCTTAATCAATAGGATTCCTTGAAATCAGAGAAATATATGAACTCTTTTACCACCTACAGCTTGAAAACTCCAGTGGGCAGGAATGCTCATCCATGGGAAAGTTATGAAGTTGAAGATAACATTCAGCATTAATTGTCAACCTACACAGAAAAAGAAAATGGATTATAAAAGAAGTTTGAGCATAACAAACAAATTAGTCTTTTTAAATAAGATTGTATCACTGTTTTCCTTTCCAATTGACATTGCACACCACAGTTATTTCCCCTGTTTTGAAAATGGTTCCCATATAAAGGCTGCTTATAGGACTGTAGAAACTGAAGACACAATATATCATTAATGGATGAGAGTCATTGCTCAAGAGTTATGTAGCTTTAAATGGAACTCACAAACCAATGACTATTAGCTATTATGAATCTGCTTTCCTTCTTTGCTGATACTGTGGATTGAAAGATAGGGATGAGATTGACAAAATTTCTAGATTAATGGTATTCCATGGAGGTGAAAGACAAAGAATTATTGGAACAACCTATTAAGAAGACAGAAATAAAGGAAGTTATTAAGAATTTAAAAGCTGGGAAAGCTCCAGGTTTGGATGGTCTGGGAACAGAATATTATAAAAGTTTTAGAGA
This sequence comes from Anolis sagrei ordinatus, assembly GCF_025583915.1. Taxonomy (NCBI): domain Eukaryota; kingdom Metazoa; phylum Chordata; class Lepidosauria; order Squamata; family Anolidae; genus Anolis; species Anolis sagrei. The sequence goes on from NW_026847549.1 coordinate 127,278,662, forward strand.
AGTATATAGATAGCTAATCAATCCACCACCATTTAGGGAATGTTCTGAATAAGAAAAAAGCCCAGCACTAAGCACTATCACAAACAATAAGTCACTAAAAGGATATAACTAAAGTCTGTCTGTTATTAAAAAAATAAAACAGATTGCAGTTTGATGCAGAATTAAGCTTCTATAAGTAAATAGCATTTAGGAATGTTGGCTGCCTGCCTCTTACAATGGTCACTTATATTATCTTCCAAGAAAAGGAAATGCTTCTCTCTCTCTCTATATATATATATATATATATAGAGAGAGAGAGAGAGAGAGAGAGAGAGAAAAGAAGGATTTGCATAAATTTTCTGTATTTTAATTACACACACAAACTTAGAAATGGCATCTTTAGTGTAAACAGAAGTGCAATATATCTCACTCTGACTGGAAAGACCACAACAAAGCAATATATATATCCTTACTTAGTCTGATTCATACTTTCTGCCAGTCCTGAACATAAATGTAAGTCTGTCCTTTGTACCTGGAAGTGTGTAAATTAGTTGATTTTAAGATTGTGTTTCTTACATTTCCTTAGTTTCATTCTGACAGCAGACTGATAGCCCTTGAAATGATGCTTTGAATGAGAGCATTGGTTTTTGTAAAGTAGCAGATAGATCCCCCATGTCCCCTTAAAGAAATGATGTGAAAGCAGTGGACCTAAACCTTCTAAAATGTTTTATCTGCCTCTTCCCTAAGGCCTATCTTGTATATTTTTAAAATAAACCGGGAGAAGGAAATGCATCACCAGTAAAAAGAACCACGGTTTACATAAAGTTTCTGTATTATATATATTTATATATGTGTGTGTTTCAGTTCTGCAAGCAAGAACAAATCATTTTACCATTTTTCACCTCAAGGTGAGAACATCTTTGAAAATGGCACTTCACAAAAGATTTTTTGATGTCCAGGACTTCTGTGCAAAACATAGCCCTTTGTATTTTTGTAGAAAGTACAACACAAAATACTGCTTTCTGTGCAGAAAACTGCAAAAAAAGACACATGTATTTTACCCCCAGAGAATAAGTCCTGGACTGCAAATCATCTCTCAACTATCTAGCAATTACCTTGATAGGTTTTTTTTCTAACATTTATGAAATCTGGTGTTTTTAAAAGCCTTTTCTCATATATTTTCTAATATCTTTTCCCTCCCTAAAACAATGGTATTACAAAGTAGAATCTTTTACATTTCTTATTACAAAATAACAATCAGCCTCTTCAGGTCTCCTTAAAAAAACCCACCACCCCAATACAGGCAGTCCCTGAGTTAGAAACATCTGACTTACAAACAACTCCTAGTTAAGAACTGGGCTGAGACAACAGGAAGTGAAAGAAATCCACTTCTCTAAAGAGAAATCCACTCCTGAAAAAGTGATCATGGGAGAAAAGGGGTCTCCACTGAAGCTTTATCACCAACCCCGGTTTCCACAAGAAGCCAATTTTTTTTTTCAAAATGCAATTATCACAGGGACAGAAAGTTAGGTGAAATCTTTTGAATAGGGACACAAACAGAATAGGGACAGACACCACAGGGATGTTAACCCTTCCCTATGCTACCCAGGGCTTCAGATCTCTCCCAATATAGGCAGTCCCCAAGTCATGATCAGGAAGGGTTCTGGAGTTGAATTTCTATGTAAGTTAGAACAGATACATTTTTAAGTGTAAAAATGTACCTGTTCTGACTTACATAGAAATCCAACTTAAGAACAAACCTCCAGAACCCCTCCTGCTCATAACTTGGGGACTGCCTGTATTGGGAAAGGACTGTAGCTCTGGGACTTTCTTTTAACCAAAAAGTAATGTCAGGCATGGTAGAAACAGTGGGTTGGCAACCATGACTATGTGGAGTCTTTGATGAAACAGAGTTTATATTCTTAAATATTATGTTCTCTCCCATTTTGAGACATTTTGGGGCTGTGTTGTCAATATGTTGCTTTTGCACCTATTTTTCCTTTGCCTCTGAGAAATTCTAACACTTTGTTCAACTGATAAAACCAGGAATGAGCTGAAATGTCTCAAAAGACTTCCTTTTCTGAAAATGTTTGATACTTTTCTATTCAGCCTGCAGTATCTGCCAACTGGGAATAACACTTCCTCTCTCTGATTAAGTGACCTCTGTACATGCAACACTGTGGGGTTTTTTAAAATAAAGCTTCTGAAGGAGTCTGTGTTGTCTGTACCATGAATCATATTTCTCAGTACATTTGGCTGCACATATGTAGTATTATTTCTATGCTACTGATGGCCTAATAAAAGAGACGTGACCTTTTATAAGTTATAAAAGTTAAATTCATGCATATGTTAATCATTATAGGGGATTAGATGACTATCTTGGCTTGACACCACAGAAATCATATTAATTTTAAGTCAGAAACATTTTCTAAGCCAGGATTAGATGTGGAAGCCTCAGTTAGTTTGGACTACAAGTCTCATACTTCTATTACATTAATCATGGTGCTTGGAGCTCCTGGAAACAGAAGTCCAAAGCATATCTGCCCTATCAGGCCCGTAGCCAGGATTTTGTTTCGGGGGGGGGGGCTGAGTTTGGTTCGGGGGGGCTGAGTCTGAGTGAAAGAGGGTCTACCCTAGCAAACCTTTTGTATCGTTACCCCATACATATGGGATATATTGAGCATGGTGATCAGATCATGATATGAATAAACATAACAGTTTAAATAATGTACCAGTAAGGCCTTCTCGCGGACCACCATGAGAATTTGGGGGGGGGGGGCTGAAGCCCCCCAAGCCCCCCCCCCCCGGCTACATGCCTGTTCCCTATGGTTCATCAGCCTCACAGCAAGCAATGCAAAAACCACTGAAATACCATCATACTGTATGAGTGAGAGGGCTCTCTATCTACACAGGAGTACACACATGGATATACTTACATAAGGTATAATATGGAAAGCATGTTCAAATATGCCAAATCAATACTGAGACAACTAGGGGCCCTTCCACACAGGCCCTATATCCCAGGTTTTCTGCTTTAAATTATATATATCTATATATAATAGATTTCAATTGAGGCGTTATATATGTTGTCTTGTTGATTTGTCCTGTCTGATTGTTAATTGTTGTGGATCGATATGTTGATCCTGTTGTTGCACTGTTATGTTTTAATTGCACTGTAAACCGCATTGAGTCGCCTGTTAAGGGCTGAAAAATGCGGTATAAAAGTGAAGCAAATAAATAAATAAATAAATAAATAAATAAATATAACTATATCTGATCCCAGGTTTTCTGCTTTAAATTGGATTATATGAGTCTGCACTGCCAGATAATCTGGGATAAACAGAAAAAAGAGACAATTGTCATCATTAGCTACTCTCTTCTGTGTACAAATATACATAGAAAGCTTAGAAACGTACTTGTTATACAGTATTACCTTTATCCATTAGATTGTTTTTGAAATGAGGGCTCATTAAATTTCTCACCATCCTCAAAAATAACCCTGTACTGGCACTATGTTAGGCAGATTGGACTAAATTCTCAGACATGTTAGATGACATGATCACATCGGTCACACCAATCCCTGAGAAATACGAGCACTTTATTGAAATAGTGAAAACCTGCTCACAGGCCTCTATACCGAGAGGCTGCAGAACCAACTACCTTCAGGGCATTACTCCTGAAACAGCTGCCTTGTTGGAAAACTATTACAGGCTCCACAATGAAGACCCATTTAGTGAGCAAACCCTTCAGGCAGCGCAGAGCACTGTATCCTCCATCTCTGAAGCCAAGAAAGAACAGTGGATAAAGCTCATCACAGAGGTCAACATGGGCAGGAGCAGCCAGAAGACGTGGAGGCTGCTAAGACAGCTGAGCAATGACCCCTCACAAACTAATACCCATGCCAACATAAAGGCAGATCAGATAGCACACCAACTCTTGAAGAATAGGAAACCCAACCTTGCCACCAAAGTAGGAAAGAAACCAATAGCCAGACAACCAGAGATTGAGAACAACTTTCATGAAGCCTTTATATCTACTGAATTGGACATGGCTCTCAATAAATGTAAAAATGGCAAAGCAGCTGACCTGGATGATCTACGGATGGAACAAATCAAGAACTTTGGTCCAAAAGCAAGGTGCTGGTTGCTGGAGCTGATGAACAACTGCACTGCATCCTGTCAGATCCCCAAAATCTGGAGGAAAGCAAGAGTCATTGCCATCTTGAAGCCAGGCAAAGACCGTAATGATCCAAAAAGCTACAGACCAATCTCCCTGTTGTGCCACCTCTACAAAGTTCTGGAGAGACTTATTTTGCATAGAATTATGGAAAAAATAGACCATGTCTGATCCCACAGCAAGCTGGCTTCAGGAAAGGCAAAAGCTGCACATCGCAAGTGTTGAACCTGACTCAGCACATAGAAGATGGCTTTGAAAGGCAGCAGATCACAGGAGCTGTCTTCATAGACCTGTCAGCAGCCTATGATACTGTGAACCACCGCCTCCTCCTGAGAAAAATGTATAATATCACAAAGGACTACCACCTCACCCGCCTCATAGGAAACCTGCTACAAAACAGGAGCTTTTTGTTGAGTTCCAGAAGCAGATGGCAGAAACAGAAGAACGGCCAGCCTCAGGGGAGTGTGCTTGCTCCATCAATGTTCAACATTTACACAAATGACTAGTCATTGCCAGAAGGGGCGGAGAGCTTCATCTATGCTGATGATCGTGCCATTACTGCTCAAGCAGGGAGCTTTGAGATGGTTGAACAGAAGCTCTCCGAAGCTCTAGGTGCCCTTACTGCCTATTACAGGGAAAACCAGCTGATCCCGATACCTATCTAAAACACAGACATGTGCTTTTCATCTCAAGAACAGACAAGCATCTTGAGCTCTGAGGATCACCTGGGAAGGAATCCCACTGGAGCATTGCAGCGCACCCAAACACCTGGGAGTCAATCTGGATCGTGTTCTTACCTACAAGAAGCACTGCCTGAACATCAAGCAAAAAGTGGGTGCTAGAAACAATATCATATGAAAGCTGACTGGCAGAACCTGGGGATCACAACCAGACACAGTGAAGACATCTGCCCTTTCGCTATTCTACTCTGCGGCTGAGTATGCATGCCCAGTGTGGAATACATCTCACCACACTAAAACAGTGGATGTGGCTCTTAATGAGACATGCCGCATTATCACGGGGTGTCTGTGCCTTACACCACTGGAGAAATTACACTGTTCAGCCGGTATTGCACCACCTGACATCTGCCGGGAAGTAGCAGCCAATAGTGAAAGGACCAAGGCAGAGACATCTCCAGCTCATCCCTTGTTTGGGTATCAGCCAGCACGCCAACAATCAAGAAATAGTTTTCTAAGATCTACAGAGACACTCGCTCGAACACCTCAGCAAGCGAGACTCCAAAAGTGGCAGGCTCAGACCCAGAACCTCAATCAATGCCTGATACCAAATGAGAAACTCCCCCCTGGGCACACAGAAAACTGGGCGACTTGGAAGACGCTGAACAGACTGCACTCTGGCATCACAATATGCAGAGCCAACCTCAAGAAATGGGGCTACAAAGTGGAATCCACAACATGCGAGTGTGGAGAAGAGCAAACCACAGACCACCTGCTGCAATGCAACCTGAGCCCCGCCACATGCACAATGGAGGACCTTCTTGCGGCAACACCAGAGGCACTCAAAGTGGCCAACTACTGGTCAAAAGACATTTAATCAACTATCAAGCTTGCAAACTCTGTTTTGTCTGTTTGTTAAAAAATTGTTAAAAATGTAATACAATTGTCTGGTTGCTACTGACATGATAAATAAATAATACTATGTTATTAATAAGCAGTTACAGACAGTCCCTGAGTTACAAGCACCCAGCTTACATGTAAGTCCTATGACTTCATCACAAGAAACTGCCACTAATGGTGCTCTTCACATGATACAAGTTTCAAATATGGGGCAGAGGTATTTTGCTGTTTCTAAACTATGGGTTTTTCCTACGATTCCCGGGTTGATTGGCAAGTGACATATTCCTCAATACTTGTAAAGAGACATGCAAAAATCTTCCTTGCCCGTTTCTAAATAAAATTATGATATTGTCATGGAGGGAGGAGCCGAGATAGGTAGAATCAATTCCTTTCTGCCACCATTACCATTTTTGACTGAGGAGGTATAGCAAACATATTCCAAACATTCAGGAGAAAATAGCAAGCGTGCAAATCTTATGTCTCTGTAACCTCCCTCTTTAGTTTTCTCTTCCTGAGTCAAGACTTAAAAGTCCTTTTGAACTCTTGCCTGAAACCCCTTTTGTGCTGCTTTTGTCTATCAAAAGGATAGCAGAGAGAGATTTAAGAGAGCTAGAGCTTCATCCCCCCCCCCTTCCTCCTGTAGGAACTCAAGAATAACCCCTCTATGTATGTTGTTGTTTTTTGGGATCTAAGTTGATCTCCTGAGAATGAGAGAAGTTTTTTAAAAAAGAAAATGGGAGAGGGACAGTGAAGGAAGCAAGCATTTAGTGTGTGATAACAAATCAAACAGATAAATCTTAAAGAAAGCAGAGAGAAGTATTACATGTGATGGAGGTAGGAAAATCTTCAATTTAATTTATGGAAAACCTACTCTCTCAAACACTTGATCTGTTCTGTGGGATAAAGTCCCTAGTTAAAAATGGGGCAATACAACAGGATGTGAAAGGAAATCGATCCCTAGGAAGGGAAATTCACTCCTGTAAGAGTTACCATGGGAAAAAGGTGTCTCCACTGAAGGTTTACCACCAAGCCTTGTTACCACAGCAAAAACTTCAAACTCCAATTGTCACAGGGACAGAAAGTGTTGTAATAGCTTCTAAACAGGGCACAGACAGCAAAACAAACATTACAAGGGTGATAACCCTTCCCTTCATGCTATTCAAAACTTTAAAAATGGCTGAAGTTATACTTAAAAATGCATCTATTATGGCTTAGAAACAAATGTAACTTAAGAACAAACCCATAGAACCTTTCTTGTCTGTAATCCAGGGACTGCCTGTACTTCCAAGGTCTGCCAGCAGACACTGGACCAACAGTGGCGTCAAAGTTTTGGATTTGGTGGCGTCAAAGTTTTGGATTGCAGAAATTGTACAATTTGGAAGGACAAGAGAAAGGAATATAGATTTAGCAATTGTCTACTGAAAATCTCTATTACCAGATTGCATTTGCTGAACCTGTGGAAGCTATTCAACAATAATGCTTATTTTCCCCAACTCATATTCTACACACATTCATTTCTTTACTGATGAAGTATTAACATGAGAGTACGTTTTAAAGTTTAGCAGCAGAAATATCACAACTGGCTGACCTTAAGGGAGTGGAAAGAGCAAATTATCAGGCTGACAACAAAGATACAGGTTGAGAGATGCCAGCTCAGCCTCCCCTGGAAACAGTGCCATATAGAGAGGAAGGGCACTAGAGACTGTTGGGGAGCCAAATAGCCTGAAGTGTTGTCAGATCCTGTTATTGCTACTTCAATCACTATCATCTAAGCATTGCTTTGTTTTCTGCAAAGTTCTCACCTTGGGCAAATCCAGTTCCCTGTACACAAATATGCAGCTGAATACTGGCTTCATGATCAACACAGAAAACTTCCCTTAAACTGACAACAAAGCTGCATTAAACCTACAATATCAAACAGCAGCAATTCCACTTGGTGGGAACAGAAGGGAGGGCATTCTCTAAACTCTGTGGAGTGGCTAACTTTGGTTCTTCTTCTTCATCTGTCATGCAAAAGTAGCTATTCCATCAAATGCCCTAAACTGCTTGCATTCCGCTTGGTTGTTTCTAAAACTATAACTGCCACTTGACTTTTTTTCTTTCTTCTTTCCTTTCCAACTCTTTTTCCTTTTGTATAATGTTTTTTTAAAATGTAACTCTGGAGGCATGGGCTGTTTTGTTTTGTTTTGGTTTTTTTTACTGGCATGTAAGCCACTTTGAAAGCTTTCTGGCTGAATGGGGGTAAGTGAGATTGTTTAAATAAAGATGTGTAATTCTGTAAATAAGAACTGAGGAACCATAAGCCCACAGGCTTTCCCATGAATTTCCATTACACCATTTCTATATTTTCCTATATTGATGCTGTTTTACAGTATGCAGACAAAACAGCACACAAGTGGGAGATACTAGCAGACTTGATGTAACTGTTTCTAATATATTTAAAACCTCTAAATTTCAGCTCCTAAGGAGGTGTTGTCCCAGAGCACCAAAAACTACTTTTTGCTTTATCATTTGTGTGCCTTCAAGTAATTTTCAACTGATAGTGATCTGACATAGCATCATAAGGTTTTCTTTGCAAGATTGTTAAGATGAAGTTTGCCTCCCCCTTCCTTTGAGACTGGGAAATTGTGACCTGCCCAAGATCAACAAATGAGTTGCTATGGCCAAAAGCGGATTTGGACCCTGGTGTCCACATCATAGTCCAGTGTGCAAACCACTACACCATGTACAGTTCTCAAAAGCCCCAGCCCATGGGATTAACGGTCAAGGATGGGGGCTACCTAGGAGAATCTGAGAATTGTCATCCAAAATGGAGAATAACTTTTCCAAGTGTTGCTCATATCTAAATCCAAAATATCACCATCCTCTCACTACAGCATTTTCTCTGAAGTCCAACTTGTGATTTTTGTCTTCCTGTCCCTTCTCTTTCTCTACTAATTGTGTGAGCTTGGCGATGAGATTTATTGGAGAGATTAAAGCAGTAACATAAGCAAGGAGTTGTTGAAAGTATTATAATGTTTGCAAAATTATATAGTTCATAGAATGACTTAGTTATGTTTAGTTGGTAGGCTTGTACCTTTAACTGTTAGTATGCTTGTAATTTGAGTCTTACTAATCAGATACAGGTGGAGCTTATTCCTTTGTTCATATATTCTGCATCTGCCTGTATTCTCTCTCTGGTGTTTTTTGTTCCTGCATTGAAACTGCACCCAGTGAAAATGGTGTTGCAGAAAGGTGGATAGGTGTTGTAAAGGTTGTGGCTAGAAAAATACTAAGATATGCTAGTTTGTTTGATGGATTGTGGGCTGAAGCCATGGCAAATGCCACCTATGTGCTCAATCATTCTTTTTGTAAAAGTGTCAATAGTATTCCTTATGTGTTGTTTTTTTTTTGAAAAACTCCTGATTTGAGTTCAATCAGAGTTTTTGGAAGTGACTCTTTTGTCTTAATTCCCAAAAAAGACATAAAAAAGATGCTATATGGAAGAAATTGAAATATCTTGGCCCTGCTTCTGAGACAAAAGGTTGACGATTTTGGTGTGGTGACAATTGGGTGATTGTTTCTAGAAATGTGAAGTTCCAAAAACACAGTGGTTGGGAAAGGATTCATTAAAATCAGGAGGTGTTTTTGCCTTTTGAAACTGCTCAAATGCACACACCACAAGCCACACAGTCAACTGCACAACAAGTTTCACAGCAGCCTGCTACACAAACAAATACACAGGTGCAATCAGTTTCACAACAGACTGCACAGCAAAATATACAACCAAGCACATCTCAAGATACACAGTTGGGAACACAAGTGCGAGTAAAGCAAGAATCTATTGCTAGTCAGTTAAAAGTCAGTAGTCCTGTGATTAAAAGAAAAGATCCTCAAAAGAGAAAAGTTGAAGCTGAATCTTCTTATAGTTCAGAAAGTACTAGCTCTAGTAGTTCTGAGACCGATGAGACTGATGGAGGAGATAGTACTAGGACCATTCCTAGGTGCAGTTCTAGGAAAACCAAGGGTATTCCTCCAAAGAGGTACCATTGTGAAGTTGTGAAAATTCAGAAGCATGACTGGTCTGAACTTCAAAGTTATATAAGTTATGTTGAAAAGAGATGAGACTGAGAGAAATCTTTGGCTAAAAGTGATGCAAAGTGAATTTGATTCTTTGAAAGGTTTGCAGGTTATGGTAAAGTCTGAAACACCAGACAATGTAAAAGTTCTAAGTTGTCATTGGGTTTACAGACGTAAACAAATAAAGGATGGTGGATTTTTGTACAAGGCCAGGTTAGTTGCCAGTGGTTTTGAACAGATATATGGAGAAAAATTTAATGAGATATTTAGCCCCACAGTGTCTGGGGAAGCATTAAAAATAATCCTTGCAATTGCCAGCAATGGGAATTTAAAAGTTAAACATTTTGATGTGAACACTGCATATCTCCATGCAGACTTGGAGGACAAAGTGTATATGTCTGCTATCCCGGGTTTTGAAACTGACCTTCCTGAAGGGTCTTGTCTTCTCAAGAAAAGTCTTTATGGTTTTGAGCAAAATGCCCGTAATTGGAACCTTCATTTGGACAAAGTGTTGACAAAGTTGGATTTTTGTTGCCAACAGATTTGATCCTTGGTTGTACTCAAAAGGAAGTGGAGACACACAAATGTTTGTTGTAATTTATGTGGATGATGTGTTATGCATCGGGTCTGAGGAACAAATTCAGGAAGTGTTTCAGAGTTTGAACTAAGTATTGAAAATCAAAAATCTTGGAGATGTCAATAAATATCTTGGTATAAATATTGCCAGAAATGAAAGTGGCTTTGAATTAAACCAAACTGACAAGATTTATGATCTTTTGAGGAGAACCAGAATGGAAAATGCAAACACTGTTAATACACCCATGGCACTTCAGTTTTTACTGATGGATGAAGTGTTAGAAAACAATTTCATTTATCATTCAGTTATTGGCTCTTTATTGTATATTTCAAATAACACAAGGCCTGATATTTCTTTTTCTGTTGATATTCTAAGTCAAAGGATTCAAAATCCTTCACATACAGACTGTACTGGAGTGAAAAGAGTTCTGAGATATTTAAAGCAAACGGATGAAAAAGTTTTTAGAGTTTGTCCAGATGATAAAGAGTCTTTAGCAATACATTGTGATAGTTCCTTTGCAAATATAAAGGAAAATAAATCTATTACTGGATTTGTAATAAAATATGCAAATACACCAGTGTGTTGGAAGAGCAGAAGACAGAAAATTGTGGCACTGAGTACTGGAGAAGCTGAATTCTCAGCATTGTCTGATACAGAATGGTTATAATCTTTGATTAGAAGTCTTAACATTGATTTAGAATTGCCAATGCAAGTTTTTGTTGATTCTCAAACCTGCATTGCTTTGAGTAAAAGTCAAAATATGAAAACAAAGTCCAGATACATTAATGTCAGAGATTCGAATGTACAACAGTTTGTTAAAGACAAAAAATTGTTCTCAATTATATTCCTTCAGCTGAAAATGTTGCTGACATTTTGACTAAACCTCTTACTTTTGAAAAACACAATAAATTTTGTGAGAAATTGAATTTATAAATGTGAACTAATATAATTTTGTGGAGGAGTGTTGAAAGTATTATGTTTGTAAAATTATATAGTTCATAGAATGACTTAGTTATGTTTAGTTGGTAGGCTTGTACCTTTAACTGTTAGTATGCTTGTAATTTGAGTCTTACCAATCAGATACAGGTGGAGCTTATTCCTTTGCTCATATATTCTGCATCTGCCTGTATTCTCTCTCTGGTGTTTTTTGTTCCTGCATTGTGTTCCTGCATTGAAACTGTATTACGCTTTTGTTCCAAAAAACAAAATAAGATGACTTTATGCTACAATATAGCTTCTCATTGACCACATTACTTTGGGGCTGTGCTGCTGCAGCAGCATTATTTTATTTTTCTTTTGATACTCTGCAACATGAAGATTATAACTTTGCTGACAGGAGCACTGCCACTTTCCTCCCTGGTGATGCTCCTCAAAGCTCATGGTAGCCAAGGTCATGCTTACAAATGAGAGGGAATAATGTCATATAGGTGAAACAATAATACGTGGATGCATTAAAACAGTGGTTCTCAACCTTCCTAATGCCACGACCCCTTAATACACTTCCTCATGTTATGGTGACCCCCAACCATAAAATTAGTTTTGTTGCTACTTCATAACTCTTATTTTTCTGCAGTTATGAATAGTAATGTAAATATCTGATATGCAGGATGTATTGTCATTCATTGACCCAAATTGGGCACAAATACCCAATACATCCAAATTTGAATACTGGTGGGATTTGGGGAGGGTATTGATTTTGTCCTGTGGGAGTTGTAGTTGTTGGGATTTATAGTTCACCTACAATCAAAGAGCATTCTGAACTCCACCAACAATGGAATTGAGTCAAACTTGGCAGACAGAACTCCCATGACCAACAGAAAATACTAGAAGGGTTTGGTGGGCATTGACCTTGAGTTTTGGAGTTGTAGTTCACCTATATCCAGAGAGCACTGTGGACTCAAACAATGATGGATCTGGACCAAACTTGGCACACATTCTCAATATGCCCAAATGTGAACACTGGTGGATTTTGGAGAAAATAGACCTTGACATTTGGGAGTTGTAGTTGCTGGGATTTATAATTCACTTACATTCTGAACCCTACCAACGATTGAATTGGGGCAAACTTCCCACACAGAACCTCCATGACCAACAGAAAATAGTGTTTTCTGATGGTCTTTGGTAACCCCTCTGACACCCCCTTGTGACCCCTCAAGGGGTCCCAGCACCCAGGCTGAGAAACACTGCATTAAAAGACATACGGTATGTAATATTCAGTGTAATAATACATTGGTCAATATACATGATGGGTGACCACTCATGGCTGAATATGATTGTAGAGTCCTAGCGGTGGAGCCATAAATAACTGTAAACTGGACCCACATAGTCTTTCACATTGAGGACATAGATTTCCAGATGGAAGGCAGTTACAACCAGAGTTTTCTTGACATGCCTTCTTCTTGGCACATTTCTCTCTTTTACCCTCTATTTGTGCCTCTACAAAACCCACAGCATCTTTGGTAACAACTGACATCTAGTAACAATGCTCAAGTGCCAGGACTTCCCAGTTCTTGGTGTTTATACTACATTTTTGGAGGTTAGCTTTCAGCCCATATTTAAATCTTTTTTGTTATTCATAGTTATTCTGTTTTTGTTCTTAAGTTGAGACTAAAGTAGCTGCTTTGAGACAGTGATGGGACATTAGACCCATGTGTCCAATTCAGCAAAGTTGATGGTGGAGAATCATAATTTGAATGTTCAGTATCTCTTAAATAAAAATGCATTGGTCAATATACAATAACTCTACATACTGCTTGCATGATCACCAAATAAAGTGCATCTAAAAGTGCTGGACTAAGGAGATTTGTGTCCAGTGGAGAGTGAGAAAAAGTCATTCATAGAATCATAGAACTGGAAGAGACCACATGGGCTATCCAGTCCAACCCCCTGCCAGATTTCACAAACCCCACCAATATGACTATTTAATCCCCCCCCCCCCGATTATTTCTTTCTCCCTTTTCTCTGAATGGTTGGCTTCCATAACAATTCCTATATGTTTTGGGGTTGAAGCTTGAAAAAGTTGCCACCCATGGGGCTGGAATATGGGATCTCACTCTAGAAAAACTATGAGGTTTGGGAGGAAGTGCCATCATGGCAGTGCCATTGTCTGTCATTACTCTTTCAGGCTTCCTGGACTCTACTAAAGCTCTGAGAGACATATTGTCAAAAAAGACATTCACATTAGATTGCAGTCCTATGCACACACCTAACTGAAAGAATTTGAACTGAAGAAAGTGAGACTTGCTTCTCAGTAAACATGCAGAGTATCAGGCTTCAAATACTATAATCTGGTGTGAACATAAAAAGTGAGCAGGAAAGAAACCCAGAGAATATAAAATAAAACATGTCTCCTATTTTAGCAGACACCTCTACCTTAGGGTGTATAATACTCGTCCATCACTCCAAATTCGAAGCAAACGGTTTGGAGTTGTAATCCAGTGGGCATCTGATTTCCTTGAATTTCGGAAGAAAGTGTCAGGAATCCAGATTTTTCCAACCATATTGCTATTCAACATAAGTACTTTCATGGTGCTATTAAATTTCAAGCGGCTATCATACCAAGTCTGGGCAAAAATGATATCTATGGTGTACTCCTAAAAGACAGAAAAAGAAGACAGAGAGTAATAACAGCATGAAAATCTGTATGGAACAGTGAACAGTGTATAGAAGAAAACAACATTGAAATCTACATCTGGAATCACAAGTTAGGTTCTAAGCAGTGTACCTTTAAGTCTGAGTGCTTGAGATACGTGCCTTTTATCCAGCCTGCACCCAACCCTGGTAACCAGTTGCAAGTAATGGGGTTACTTGCAACTTGGTACTTCAGACCCCTATGTTTGTATTTTGTAGGCAGGCATTCAAAGGACAAACCTAAAAAAAGGTAGTATGAGAAGGGAATATGAGACTGCTGAGATTGTCAGAGGCAAATCTTGAACTGACGATGTGCACAAAGCTAGGATTTGACTCTCTCTATTTGATTGTAAATTATAATGTGGTAATCTAGTTTCTTTCTGTAACAGGAGGAAAGTGAACTAAGTAGCACACAATAGGGAGGCTCCCCAATCACAGCTGCCAAGAATGTCTCCCCCTCCCGATTTTAATGAAAGCAGCTGGGTGCCAGGCTCTTGAAAATCAGCTTTGTTCAATTACAGATCTCAAGTCTACGACTTCAGGCATCTAATTCCAGAAACCATGTCTGCACTTTCTGTATGTACACTGATAAATTCCTGGGGTATGACATGGTCACATTGTTCCTCTTTCAAGAGGCTGGATTAATATTTTTAATGCTGCAGCGGCAGATCAAAGGAGGAACATCAGTCATTTAGATTTCACTAAGGAGCCATGCTGGGCTAGCCGAATTCACCTTTATATATGTATTTGCAAGTTATAATTCTTGCCATAGTTTCTTGTCCTTTTCTGTTGTACTGTGCTTCATAAGATTTTTTATTCTTTTGTTTAATTTCATGGAGCATTTCTTAGAACAATTCTTCAGTTTCAAGTGTAATACATTTACTGTGTGCTCAATATCAAGTATGACTGCCTTTATTCAGGGACCTCATATTGGGGACATGATATGCCCAGTACTGGATAGAATATAAGAGAAGTGGGGAGGCTTTGGTCCACCTGGATGTCTTGGACTACAAATCCCATTATCCCTTGACATTGGTGATACTGTTTGAGGCTTGTAGCTAAAGTACAAAACAACTGAAAAATTTACTTGCTATACAGCAGGGATCCACAAACTTTTTGAACAGAGGGCCAGGTCACAGTCCGGATTATAATTTGAAAAAACATGAATGAATTCCTATGCATACTGCACACATCTTATTTGTAGTGCAAAAAACACTTTAAAACAATACACCAATTAAAATGAACAACAATTTTAACAAATATAAACTTATTAGTATTTCAATGGGAAGTGTGAGCCTGCTTTTGGCTGATGAGATAGAATTGTTGTTGTTGTTATTGTTTGCTTTCAAGTCGTTTAAGACTTAAGTTGACCCTGAGCGAGGGCCAGGTAAATGAGCTTGGAGGGCCGTATCCGCACCCCGGACCTTAGTTTGAGGACCCCTGCTATACAGTGAGCTGACTACCACCAATTCAAATCAATGTTAATTGAAACCAGCATTGTCTGGTAGGAGTCGGCAACAATTCCATTTAGGCTGCTATTTTAAGAGAGCTAATCCACACTTTCTAGTCCAGGGGTCCTTGCACTTTTAAAGCAGAGGGCCGGTTCACTGTTCCTCAGACTGTTGGGAGGGCAAACTATATTTTGAGAAATACATGGACAAATTCCTATGCACACTGTACTGCAAAAAAATGAAAGAACAATACAGTATTTAAAATGATGTACAATTTTAACCAATATAAACTTACCAGTATTTCAATGGGAATGGTGGGCCTGTTTTTGGCTGATCAGATAGTCAAGTTAATTGAGATTGTTGTTGTTTTGTGACTTGAAGTTGTTTCAGGCATAGGTGACACTAAGTCTAAAGTTTAGACCAGAGGCCGAGTAAATGACCTTGGAGGGCCACATCCGGCCCGCGGGCCTTAGTTTGAGAACCCTTTTTCCAGAATAACATGTGAATCAGAATGCAGAAATCCTTTAGGCTGTCCACTTCTTCAATGTGTTTTGCTCAAAAATGTCTTATCAAAATGTATTTTAGATGTAGTGTATGTAATTATGTGCATTCTAGAGGAAAATACTTTTGCTTTAATTGTGATTTTTTACACTTTTTAATAGCAAATGTCAGAATGGAACATGAAATAGACTTATACATGAATATATGATAAACTGACAGTCAGACCATTCTTCTTGTCTAGTCTGTTTGCTTCAGGATTCTTGACAGGAGGATTGAACCTGGGGCCTTGTGCCAGCAAAGTTTCTGCTCCACCACTCAGTTATGGTCCCTACTCATCCTCAGTGTATCCTTATGTAATCAAAGGGGTAATCCTGGCTGCTGTGCAAATACACTAAGTAAAATAGCAAGATAAAAATATAGAAATTACACTATAGTATCATAGCATCATACTAGTATCGTATTATAGTATCATAGAGTTGGACAAGGCCACAATGGCTATCTGGTCCAGCCCCCTGTCATGCAGGAACAAGCAACTAAATCACTCCTGAAAAATACTTGTTCAACCTCTGCTTAAAGAGCTAAAGCAAAGAAGAATCCACCCCCACCTCCCCCCCCCCCAAGCAGTCTATTGCACTATTGAACAGCTCTTTCAGTCAAGATGTTCTTTCTAAAGTTTAAGTGGAATTTCTTTTCTTGTAATTTGAATCCATTGGTTTGTGTTCTAGTCTCTGGAGCAGCAGAAAATAAGCTCTCTCCCGGTTACTGAAGAATCAGGATTAAAGATATTCAATACAAACTGGTGTTATGATACATTCATGGCATTTCCTGCTGGTGTGAAATGTAACAAACACAGCAGCCTCACTATCACTACAAAAGGCTGAATGGCAATACACCTGGTGAGGAACCTTTAGGCTGCCAAATGCCCATCATGTTTACAATTGGGCAAGGTAGCAGAGGCTGATACTATAAAAGTTCAAAAATATCTAGATAGCCAGATCTTTTCCAGGCATGATTTATGGCACAACAAAAGGTTTGACCCTGGTCTAAGTTGTCTTACATCAGGAAAATACCAGACTAGACAGCTGTATTACTAAAATGAGAAACATATCACTGTGTTTGAGAGACTGGTACATTGCAATGGTTCCCAAGTCTACTCTGAATCCTTTTAAATATATGAATTCCAAGTGTCATAATATTTTTCTGCTAAAGAATTAAGGGCTATCATATATATGAAAATAAGGGTCAGACGATTTGGGAATA
Organism: Anolis sagrei ordinatus; assembly: GCF_025583915.1. NCBI lineage: Eukaryota > Metazoa > Chordata > Lepidosauria > Squamata > Anolidae > Anolis > Anolis sagrei. Next base: position 127,295,872 of record NW_026847549.1, read on the forward strand.
CCAGTGGGCAGAATCCTTCCACACTACACAGTGATAGCACTATGATTCCATTTTAACTACATGTCAACATCCTATTGACTCCTCAGGATTCTGGTCTAGTAAAGATCTAAAGTACTTTGATAATACTAAATATAGTATGATCTCCATATCTGTGGTGGGGAATCCTCAGAACTGCAGTATAAAAATGGCATGATTCCTACTCCTGCTATATGGAAGCCACAATCAAATATTAATCAGTTTGAGCATTAAGATCTGCTGAGGAAGTCCTGCTCTCAGGTCCACCACCTTCACAGATACGATTGGTGAGGACGAGAGACAGGGCCTTTTTGGCGGTGGCCCCTTGGTTGTGGAACTCCCTCCCCAGTGAGATCAGATTGGTCTCCTTCCTCCTGGTATTTAGGAAACAAATCAAAACTTGGCTGTATAAGCAGGTGTTTGGTGAGTGACAGAAATGCAGTTTAACATTTCATCATGATATAGATATAAATGAAGCAGCCTAATTATTATTGTCTTACGGTTTGTTTGTTTTTTGTCATGTCAGAAGCAACTTGAGAAACTGCAGGTCACTTCTGGCATGAGAGAATTGGCCGTCTACAAGGATGTTGCCCAGGGGACGCCCGGATGTTTTGATATTTTTAGCATACTTGTGGGAGGCTTCTCTCGTGTCCCCACATGAGGAGCTGGAGCTGATAGAAGGAGCTCATCCGCGCTCTCCCCGGATTCGAACCTGCGACCTGTCGGTCTTCAGTCCTGCCAGCACAGGGGTTTAACCCACTGCGCCATCAGGGGCTCCTGTTTTATGGTGGTTTAATATGTCTAATATATCCAATGGTTGTATTTCATATTTATGTTTATTGATTTAGTTAATTTATGTTATGTGCTACTTTTTCTTACGTATAATGTGGCAGTATATTTTGCCAAAATGTGAGCCATTCTGAGTCCCCCCCAGGACTAAGTTAAAGTGGGACAGAAATGGAGTAAGTAAATAAATAAATATCCCTTTAATTTTGCACTGCTGCAATTTTGAAAGGCTATTCTCTATTTTTTTTAAAAAAAGAATTAAGTGTTGTTGTTGTTTATTCATTCAGTGGCTTCCTACTCTTTGTGACCTCATCAACCAGCCCACGCCAGAGCTCCCTGTCGGCCATCTCCATCCCCAGCTCCTTTGAAGTCAAGAACAAATTATATATTAAGAAAAGTATTAAATGTGTATATATAGATAAAATTATATTCAAAAATCCCACAAAAATCCTACATTGAAGAGGTGGGGCTAAGTACAAAATGAACCTTAAAATAAAAAAAATCAAATCAGAATTTTATATTGGAAAATGGGAGAAATCAAAATAAACAGATTTGTCCATTCCCATGACAAATGCAACAACAGGAATTCCAGGATGAGTAGACTAAATCCTATTTCAGCTGGGTTATTATAGCTGAAGTTAGCCATTGGTTTTTGCAATTCCTCAATGACGTGATGTACTACGCTACTAAAAAATAATCTCAGAATACACTAAATATACATTTTAAAGTTTAAAAACTAATTTAAATGTGAAATTTCCATATTTTAACACATAAATCAAAAGCAGATTATTACACCATACATATTTGTAACAATCTTCTGAGTGAACACATCTGTCAGAATAACAGATATGGACTATGTCAATTTGTCTATCCCTTTCTTTTCTGATTTAAAAATGCAGGATTTGTACTTGTAAAAGGCATCATTACAACAGTGTAGTTGTATCACAGAAAAGCTCTTAATACAGGAGTGGATGGAGAGGAATGATGAAAGATCTCAGGCTTAGTCTTCATAAAATAATTCAACCAGAGTTTAGTAAAGTTCCTAGAATCCTCCAACCAGTATGGTATAGCAGACCCAAAGGGTTTCCAGACTCTTGAGATTAATGGAGAAACAGTTAGCATCCCGCACTGTTAGAATGTGAGATCAGAAAAAGAAAAGCTCCTTTCTCTTTTAGTAGTCTGAAGGCATTTGAAAGAAGGGAATTTATCCTCAGGATAGGAATGTAATTCCTTACTTCTGTCATTCTTGCTTTAAACTTGTTTGTAATGAGAAGAAAAATCAGACATATTGTCTTTGCCAGCAAGAAAGTAAGGCATTTGTGCACATTTTCTGTAAGAGTCTCTGTGATGGCTTGCAGAACACCTCTGGCAAATTAGACTCACTCACAAGGATGCCTTGGAAATAACTTTTAATGCTTGGTTACCTACATTACAGGAAGAAAGATGCGAATAAAGACTCTGATTTTACTATCCCTGGAGTCCCACCTCAGTTCATGAGAGTTCATATTTCCAGCCTCATATGTCAATTTGAATCAATTCTCATTATCAGGCTCTTCAAGATAGGCCTAGATGATGATGATGATGATGATGATGATGATGATGATGATGATGATGATCTTTATTTATACCCCCCTCCATCTCCCCAATGGGGACTTGGGGCGGCTTACATGAGGCCAAGCCCAAAAAAAAAATACATAAAGGAAAATAAAAACCACAACACCAACAGCAACACAGTAAAATACAGTAAGCAATATAAAAACACAATATAGAATCATGCACAATCACAATAACGATAAGTGGGCCACATGTACAAGATAAAATATTAAAACTCAGAGTGAGATAGAAGTGGAGTGGAGCAAAATTATTGTGAGGGCGAAGTTCATAAAGAACCAAGGTCATCCCGAATAGGCCATTGTGCAGGAGGCTAGGAGGGGGGAGTGTACTTTAGGGACCAAACATTGAAGGGAGCAACAATGAACAATTTCATGGCTACTCTCCGAAAGCGCAATGGAAAAGCTAGGTTTAAAGATTCTTCTTGAAGGTTTCTAAGGTGGGGGCATGCCTAATTTCACCAGGCAATGAATTCCAGAGTGGGGGGGGGTATAAAGAACTCCTTATCTTAAGCAGCTAGAATGTGGGCCTGGCAAAGCCCTAGTGGCCATCTTAGGATAGGGGAACAAGGAGATGCCATCTTAGTTTAGGGTTTTCTAGAGGGGGCGTGTCCTAATCCAGGAAGCAGAGATTAGATGGTCAGGATTGGTTAGAAAACAGGGGGCGGAGCCTAGCGTTAAAATGTACCTTTTGAACTGAGGCTTGAATTGGCAGTTGGAATTTGTCCATTGGGAGTTTGTCAGTTGGTGATAACAGTTGGTTGGTGTTAGAGAGGAGAGCTGGGTTAATCTTTTGTGGTATTCAAGAGCTAGAGAAATTAGCTAGGAATACAGATAGTGGAACAGGACCTTACTTGTGGTCTGTTCTTTGTCCCTGAGGAAGGCTAGGCCAAAGGCTATTGGCTAGGTTCCAAGAAAGGGAGAATTTTGTTTGGAATTGTTATCAGCAATTAATTTCCTGAGATAATCTCCTGTTTCGTTAACATCAAGATTTGAACCCAGAACCCATCTAAGAATTGTACATCAAACATAACCAGAAGCTTATGTGCCAGTAACTTACTGCAACCACTACGCATTTGTACCAGAAGAAGTTTAAGCCTGTTAAATAAATGTTTTATTTATTAACACTCTATAACAGCCTCTGTGTGAACATCATTGTGATTTAAACCCTCTAAATAAAACAAACACTATTGTAACATAAAAGGGTGTTGCTAAGTATACTCTTCACATACAACTCAGCCTTAACACCAAACAAAAAAGTCGCAGCAAAAACAATTGAAGAAACAGTTTCAAGATCTCTCTGTTGCCTCTTCCTTGTTTTAAAAATTCCCCTGCACCTATATATAATTTGGTTGGCAGCTTGTGGGATTCGCTATTTTAAAAACCCCTGTTCCTTTCCCTGCTAAGTTCCTTATAATTAATGCATTGCCTGACTTATCAGGTGATGCCCTTTGTGGCGGGGGGTGCTCTCCCGCTGGCCATATTGGTTCAGGAGGCTTCTTGTTCCCAGAAGCCCCCTGCACGGTGGAGGTTTTCCCGCCAGTTGGCTGCTGGCCAATCAGCATCCGGCCCTGCCCAGCCAGCTGATTGGCCAGGGCCAGCCTCCGCCCTCTGGTCTCCAGCCCTATAAGGGCTGCCCTGTGCACATGCAGGCACTGGGCCTGCTTCAACTTGCCATCCCACCCTCCCTGCATGCTCATTCGGTTTGGTTATTGTTAACATTGGTCTTGGTTATTGTTATCCCATGTGGAATGTGGCATGGGCCCTGGATCTGGTTTCTTCCCCCACCCAGTGCAAGGGGGGGGGGATGTCTGGTGGTTCACAGGGGGTGCTGAGTAACGTAGCCCAGTATTGTGCTGGTGGCACCCTGAGGTGTTAGTGGTATCGGCCAGCAGTGGGCTGGCTGATCTTGATCCAGAACCCATGCCTGGCTGCCAACCCTCCAGTTCTTGTAATCAATAAATGAGTTGTGGCTATTTTTTTCTCCCAGTTCTGTGTGTGCGTGTCTTTTCCGGTTGCAAGCGGGAGGCGTGTTGCCCATCCACACACAAACAGCAATCGGCTGGTATAGTTTTCCCCAGGTTCCTTATAGGGAGCTACAGAAGAGAAGGCTCTTTCAGCGCTTTCCCATGCTGGCCCCCATATGTTTACATTTTTTTTCATCTAGTGACAGTCATGGAATGGAGATAGTCTCGAGTTCCATCAAACATCAGGCTGATCTATGACAGTGTCCAAAGATTGGTTAACAAAAAGACCAAAATAAGGTAGAGCCATGCAGGAAAAGTATTCTGAATCAAGGAGCATTTTAATAAACTCAAGGAAAACTGAATGAAGCATTACCAGAGCAGCTTTACTCTATCATTGACTGAGCGGCACTAAATGAGTAGCATTTATGATCTGAAATTTAAAGAAAAGATTTGTCATGATTTTTTTCTAAATTGGACCTTGTTTGGTGATTTTCCAATTATGGGGTTTATTGACTATCATTTTATGATTGGCTAATGTGTTTCCAGTATCCTCCCGTGATTTGCAATATATGTGTCTTATACAATTGCCAGGTACATTTTTCAAAACTGCTGTAACTGAGAAGGTTCAGCATGAATGCTGGCATCTAGACCAGCCCTGTCATTATATAAACTGCTGTTTCATTATCCTTCTATTCTCAAACCCCAAAATGAACAATTTTCTATTTACCTTAAAACAACCTTATTTGTGCAACTTAAAGCAGACAATTGTATAAGCTTTTTAAAAATATCAAGATTGTATGGGGGTACTTTTGCATCTTTTAAATCAATAAATCTGTGTTTCCATGCTTGATGGATATGGTTTATTTCACAAAGACAGAGAAATCTTGAGAAAATTGTGAAAACCCTTGACAAAAAACATTAAGGGATTATTATTATTGTGTTGATTTTATGTATTAAATGTGAGATCTCACAATTTCTTCACTAGGCAGCTGCATTTACATTGTTTCACAGAGAACAAAAATGTGGATATATCCACAAGGTTACTATACAATAGAGCTATGTAAAAAACAGTTTAATGCACATCTCTGCTATATAATCTATAGAAGGGATCCTCAAACTTTCTAAGCTGGGGGCTGGTTCACGATCCCTCAGACTGTTAGGGAGTTGGGCTATAGTTTGAAAACACACGAACAAATTTCTATGCACACTGCACATATCACATTTGTAGTGCAAAAAGTCATGAAAGAACAATACAATATTTAAAATGAAGAACAATTTTAATCAGCATAGACTTACCAGTATTTCATTAGTAAGTGTGTATCTGCTTTTAGCGGATGAGAGAGTCAAGTTAATTAGGATTCTTGTTGTTGTGTGCCTTCAAGTTGTTTCAGACTTAGGGCGACCATAAGTCTAAAGTTTAGGGCAGCGACTGGGTAAATGACCTTGGAGGGTCACATGTGGCCTGCTGGCCTTAGTTTGGGCACCCCTGATCTATAGTAACAATGGTTGTAGCAGTCACGTCTATCTGATATCATGAACTGTGAGTATAAATGACCATCTCCCAAAATATCACTTAAACATGTGCAGCATTTATTAGTTGCATATGTATGTATGCTGTTTTTTTTCTTCTCATTTTGGTGCACATCATTCTCTTTCTCTCTACATTACAATTGCAACAATATTGTGAAGCAGTTTATAGAGAGAGATAGTGACTGGCTCACATACACTCAGTGACTTTATAAAGGTTCACATTGAGAGTAGAACCTAGATCTTTGAAGTACCGCTCCTCCATGTCATTGGTGGGATGAATCTGCACTTATATTTCAAAGGGACTATCTAAGGTCCTGAACTCTACTAAGAAAAGAAGTTCAGCACTTTAAATAGTTCCACTTATGCATACTATCCGGAGTGGATTTATTCTTCAGCTGCCCCTGGAACACAGCTTCCCAAACAGTAATGATTTTATATGCCTGTCACTTGTATTGCCTTGACACATGGTGAGAATATGACTGCATCTATCAAAATACAGAGATGCAAGAGAATTGTAAAGTTATCTTTAATAAATGGTAAAACAATATGCATCATTGGCCTATTGAGCACATCCATGGACACAGCAGTAAACTGCCACTTGACAAAGTTCTGTATATTCTCATTTTGCCTATAGAAATCTGTGGGAGCAGCAGTTAGTCATTATGAGTCTTCAGCTGACAAGGAACAGAACAAGTCGATCTTGGCTTATACAAGCCCAGTTGTAGTCCCATCAGCATAGGGCTCCTGCAACTTGTATTGCTAGCATAGCTATGGGCTTGGTAAACCAATCTTTCTGTTGAAGCAGAAATTGTAATAATTTCTTTTTTGAAAAGGTTCTTATGTAGGTACTATTGTTCATCTACCATGTAAAGTTTAATGAGAGAATTGAGCATCCCTCACTCTAGTTTTTCTGTTCTCCAGACAACATGCAAGTCCATCACATTTTTGAAACTGCATGGGAAAAAAAATCCTATTGAAGGTATTTTTCCCTCTTTCCTGCAATAATATTTTTCTGTATTCCTTAATAGGCTATTGAACTTCATAAATTGGTAATTTCCTCTCAGGGAGAAATGATAGAAAACATTTCTGCTGAAGTGTAATTGAGTTTCTCTATTCATTTTAATCCTACAACAGAGGTAATGTATCCATCCAAATAAATTACTGTGTTGCTCAGAATAAGTTAACTTTGTACAGGCATCTTATAACTACTTTGATAAACACCGTAACACTCTATTCTAATGCAAATACAAAGTAATATTATAGGAAAGATCAAATATACTATGGAATAGATGTAGGTGCTGCCACCATGCATAGGCTTCTCTTATAATCAAATCAGTGCTATTTCATCCATTCATTCTCTTCCATCTCTACTCCCAAAATTATCACACACAGGCAGGAACCATTGGGGTGACATGGAAAATTTGTGAGCACCTTCCCACTCTTCATCCAACCTTCCAAGTCCCTGAATTCTGGAACAGGGAGGGTTTTTTGCCCTCCTCTTCACTCTTCCTAGCAGCCATTCTGGCAACAGCTTCTGGGAGCTGAAGATCAAAATATGGAGGCCTAAATGTTCCTCACCTCTATTTGGAATGTGAACCACTTAAGAGCAATAGAAAGGTACACAAAAACCTTCAGTTACAATGATTCCTTACACTGTTAGTATGTAAGCATAGACAGAAAGGAAGTGAGATGATGATCCTATACCCTGAGGAGGCAATCCTGGATAGCACTAGAAAACATCTGGTCAAAAAAGAAGCAGGCCACAGATGAAGGAAGCTGCGGTGATATGTGTGTGTGTGTGGGGGGAGGGGTATTATGTACAGATGAGATCTCTTCTCCCAGCCCTTCAGTGGTTGGTGTCCAGGCTTTTGGGTCTCATGGAACACTGAGAAAGAACAACAGTGCAACATGTAGTTGTCATCACCCAACAAGGCATCAAGCAAAGCTTTTTGCAGGAGGTGGTCACTGTTCAGAACCTCTTGCATGTGACTGGAGAGAGGCAGTTAGAACATAGTCCTTTGACACAGTGATAAGTTGATGGGTACAATGGAGATAGTGGGGATCTACATGGTGGTGATCCTCCATAATCTGCTGTAGTTGCCAGCGCTGGTGCTCAGTGAACTGTCATAGGTGTACTTGAGAGAAAGGGGTTCCTACAATTACTTCTGAAACCAAGCATATCTAAATCCTGCTGGGCAGTGACTGGTTTTCCAAATGCCACTGGGATTATTTCTTCCTGCCTTTCCAAATAAGGTCCTAGAGCTGTACCAAGCTGTGTATGCATTTCTGTGCATGCATGCATGTAGCTTTACCCATTCCCTTTCCATTCACATCAGTTTTCCTGGCTGAGTCCTATGTGTTTTCTAGCTGAAGTGGGAAGTTACGTTTCCCTAACAGAACTGGTTGAATCTGACTGCTCAGTTGTATTTCTCTCTCTTTCTGGATTCAAGGCTCCTTCCCAGTGAGGGATATTTTTCTTCCTTCCTAGTCCCAGCTCGGGGGCTAGATTTCATTGGCATAGAACTATCATTTTCCACAGGCTGCCCTGTGCTGTTGAAATAGACTCCAAAGTACAATGGAACAATGGCATAATAATGGCAGTGGGATTCAGTCCAAATTCTAGTTCTCAACTGAAGTTGTCTTTGCATAATCACTTGGGACTTTAAACAAACATTCAGGCACACCCAGACAGAAAATGTGATCAATTTCATTTCTGCACATCATCTTATATTCAACCATCTTTCATGACCTAGGTGGGAAAGGTATATTTTCCATTTATACCTATAATTGTTTACTCAAAGCTGGGATTCAATGCACCTTATAATACAAAAGAGAAACAAATAAAATAATTAACAATCTAAGGTCCACAGCCCATTTTAAAAAATATGCTCATACTTCTTTCTCTCTCTTTCTGTTCCTCTCTCCCCTTTCCTCTTTCTGCGTGCGTATTTTGAAAAGAACATCTTGCAATGCTGAGCTTTGTGTGAACTCTACTACGAAAATGACAGGAAAGTGGAGCATCCTTGTTCTGCAGGTGGCTTTACTGCAACTGAAGGTCATTGTAATTTGTGTCTGATGAGGTCTGCACATGGTAATCACAACATGAAGCACTTGTAGATGCTGGTTACTTATCACTTTCTAAATTAGGCACCCTGTTACAAAATTAACCTTAATTTTAACCTGGCATAAAATCAGACTGGCTGATTGGTAACTATTCAAGGAACACTTATTTGCTGAATGACTTGTTTTATGTTGCTCAATTTAAAATCTTTTGACAGAGGCTTTAGTATGGAACCATCAAGGAACCCCTTAACCTGGACACAGAGTTCTCTCAGTCTGTCTTTGATTCTCTTGGATACCCCGTGTAACATGGCAACGGTAGTGTCTTGAAAAGTTTTTTTTCTTTTTAATAGCAGCACCCAGAATCCAACTCTTTCTTCAACATGGCCATTTGCAGAAGTTTTAAAAATATATTCATACTACAACATGCAAAGAAAAAGAAGATAAAAATGAATATGGCAAACAAAAAGCTGAAAGCAAGGACTGTAGAGGAAGAAGAACCTTTATTAGATAAGAAATGTAGGTTGGGGTGGGGACCTTTTTGGCTTTCCAGATATTTTGTACCACAACTCACAATCCGTTCTATGTTAGATAGGCCTGATTGGAAATGCAGCCCAAAATATCAGAACAACTAAAGCTGATGTGCAGATGTTTTGCAAAATTATGAAGATGTTGGCTACCTGAAGAAAGTCAGTGCAGAAAATCATTGAGGACAGGCATGTAGCCGGGGGGGGGGGGGGGGGGGCTTGAGGGGCTTCAGCCCCCCCCAAAATTCTCATGGTGGTTCGCGAAAAGGCCTTACTGGTGCATTATTTAAACTGTTATGTTTATTCATATCATGATCTGATCACCATACTCAATATATCTCATATGCATGGGGCATTGGGGTAATGATACAAAAGGTTTGCTAGGCTAGACCCTCTTTCACTCAGACTCAGCCCCCCCGAAACTCAGCCCCCCCGAAACCCCCCTGAAAAAAATTCAGCCCCCCCCCCCGAAATGAAATCCTGGCTACACAAGCTAATGCAGAAGAATGTGTTCCTTACATAGTTGTTTAGTAGTTGTCCTTCTTTCAATATCTCAGTGAAAAATCGCTTTTGCTATTTAGTTGCCTGAGATGACCTGTTGGATAACTAAAATGTCCCTCTAGGGAAAAGTAAAGACTCTGTTTTGCTTTCCTTCTACATTTGTGTTTTTACACTTTGGCAACTTCTGACCAAAGGTGAAACTCTCACTCATCTTCCATTTATCAGCACAGACTTTGAAATAATTCTGATGGGCTTGGGCATGGTCCATTACTTTTTTATGCTATCATATAGTGGGTTGGTACTGGCATTGTTCCTAATAAGTTTAAGGGGAACACATGAAAAGAAATGAAAAGATGGATGAATCACACAATTCTTTCATTTCCTTGCTGCTGAAGAGCTGCTATCTGATTCCATCTCCAGGTGAGAAGTGCTAAAATACTAAATGCTGAAAAAAAAAATTCCACAGTACACCTCAGCCTCTTTTCTGAAAGGCTTCAGACAGTGTTAAGAGGCTGTTACTAGATATCTAGGTAATTTGATGCAACAGAAGCCAAACAAATATAAAAGACTGTATTGTGGCAATGTTGCAAGTATTTACATACATGTTACTTACTGACAACCTTTGAAGGACTTGAAGAAGATACATCTAAACTAAATTTTATTACAAGTTAAGCCTCTGTGGTTTGTCACAGATTCCCCTGCCAACATAGCTCCTATGGGAAAAAAATACTGCAGTGGAATATGGGTGTAATATTAGGATAGTAAATATATGGCTCTCCACGTGTTATTACAACACCACTGGCATTGTCCCTGACATTAGCCACCCTAATTCCAACTAACTGAAGCTGAACTCCAGAAACATCTAGTCCCTGTAAGTCCCTCTAATCTAAAGTATGTCATGATAAGTGTTCCTCATCCTGCCATGACCTCAAGGGCAGGCTGCCCCCCCCCCCCACTTCTTCCTCAATGGTCTTTTTTTTTTAAAATTTTTTTATTGAATTATCATATACATTAAAAAAAGAAATAAGAAAATAAGAATGACAGAGGAAATTTTTTTACAAGGAAAGTGGGTGAAAAGTAGGAAAATTTGAGAATCCAAATGTATAAAAAGAGAAAAAAAGAAAAAAGAAAAAAAGAAAAAAGTCAATGCAAAAATAGAGAAGAGAGAAAAAATAGTTTTTTGACTTACATTCTATGCCTTCGCTTGATATGTATTAGCTTTCTTAGTTTGTATTTGTCTTAGTCTTGTTTCATTTTTATCTTATTTAGCATCATTCATTCATATAATTTTCAAATGGTGACCAGTTTGTCTCTTTTATTGGTTTTCCCGAGCTTTTCTT